>JAVBJF010000137.1:600000-931543 GCA_033439095.1 Pseudococcus viburni
AATTTTTTAAATTTTAAGGGTCGAAAAATCCAAAATTTTCGACTAAAATTGAAACTTACTTATTTTCCCTTTCCGATTCAAAGTACAATTTTTCCCTATTTAAGCTCAAGTCAAAAATTCTCCTTGAAAAAAAGTATCATCAAGTCATCTGTTTCGAAAATTTTCCGGCTCAATCATACATTTTTCGACAAAAAATTTCAAATTTACATATGTACTTACTAGATGAAAAAAGAGAACACACTTCCCTCACCCGCCCCCTCCCACCCCCGATTGATCTGGATCTAGAAGATTTGTCATCACTTCTAAAAAAAAATTCAATAGATGTTATGAATTTTTTCGAGGTTTTGACAGAACTTATCAACTGATGATTGATAAAATAAATATTTTATTTATTTTATCACTGAAGTATCCAAATTTTCATATTTTTGACTGAAATATTTCGTGCAAATGTTTAGGATTTACAATCATATTTTTTGCAAAACTATTCAATTAAAGCTATTTAACATCATTTTTCCTAAAAAATTTCAGTCTTACCAATTTTTTTTTAATTGCAATCGTTTTTAGCAGAAATGTTCAACCGAAAAGGACAAGACCAATTTTTTATGGTTACATTTTTCAATTTACGTATAATAAGAAATTTTTCTATCTTTTGCCATCAAAATTTTCAATTTTGGAATTTTTAACATTTGAAATAATTTTTGACAGGAATAAATTGAACATTATTTTTACATTTTCCCATGTTTTACGAAGGGTTTCAATAAGAATTTTCAATCCTACAATTGTTTTGAGGTTTTTGATTTAATTTTGATGGAGAATTTTTCCGGTACCGTCATATTCAGAAAACGAATAGAGTGGAATGAAAAAAAAACATATCTTAGATTTTGATCAAATTCGGTGGAGTGGTTTTCTTCGAGTGGAAGATCTCCCAAAATTTTGTGAGCCTCCTAGGGGAAAGGGGAAAGGAGCAGGAGGTGCTCCAAGCGCACCTCCTTTTGAAAAAAAAACGCTGTTTTTCGTGTTGTGTAGTCAATTAGTCAATCAAAATTGTGCGAGAAGCCTTCTTAGCACTTGAAAGATGCAATTTGAGTTTTTACATCTCCTTAAACCATCGCCATCCTTCTCCAAACAAATCTCAGACTGCTACCAGGGGGTTGAAAAAGTTGCAGATTGCAATATTCCAATAATTAAATTTTCACTAAGCTGGAATGATTTTTTTTTTCATCAAGTAGTTGAACAGAAATTTTTTTTCAACCACTTAAAATGAATTTTGAAAAAAAATGAAAATTTTATACATCAGTGCAGCCAACAGCAAATCACCAAATTCCAAATTACGGAATTTATATCGACTTTGAATTGATTATTTTTTCGCCTGAAAATAATAAGTATGATTCTTTTTTCAAATCACTAGAAGTCTATTTTGGAAAATTTTTCGGGAAAATTTTGTATGTCAGAGCAGCCAGTTACAAATAGGGCCATGCTACACTATGGAATTTACGTTGACTTCGTATTGATTTTTTTTCAGAAATCTTGTAGTGATTTGAAAAAAATACCTACATAATATTTTCAGGCGAAAAAATTATCAATTCAAAGTCTACATAAATTCCGTATTTTGGAATTTTATGATTTGCTATTGGCTGCACTGACGTATAAAATTTTCATTTTTTTTTCAAAATTCGCTTTTAGTGATTAAAAACAATTTTTTGTTCAATTACTCGATGAAAAAAAATCATTCCAGCTTGGTGAAAATTTCATATTATTGGAATATTGCAATCTGCAACTTTTCAACTCCCTGGTAGCAGACTTGAGTTTTGATTGAAGAAGTATGGCGATAGTTTAAGGAGATGTAGAAACTCAAATTGCATCTTTTAAGTGCTAAGAAGGCTTCTCACACAATTTTGATTGACTGAAAAATACCAAAAACATAGTTTTTTTTTCAAAAGGAGGTGCACTTTGAACATCCCTTTCCTTGCCCCTAGGGGGCTCAATTTTTTTGGGGAAGTCTCCCACTCAAAGTAAACTACTTTAGTAAATTTGGTCAAAATCCAAGGTTTTTATTTTTCACTTCACCCTAATTTTCATGGTTCTAGTAGAAGACGTAAATGTGTCAAAAAGAGAAAAATTAGCATACTTACTTCAACACATATCTAATGGAATTCCATTGTGATTGCGAAATAATGTACCCAATCGATGTTTTAAATTGGGTAAAATTTAGAATTTATTGCAATTCTCTATTTGATTTTTAATGTGAAACTTTCATTTTACAATTTTTTGTAGTATTGAGTTTTCAGTGAAAATTTTCAAAAAGTGGTTCAGTAAATTTTGACTTTTCCAAGTCAATTATTTTAAACAATTGAAAAATTTCAGTTTTGCAAAATTTTTCGCTTTCGACTACAAAACAGTTGATGAAAACTGCACCAGTTGAAACTAATATGTGAGCCTGGATATAGAAACCACCCTTAGGTGTAAAAAATTGATTTCTGAGTTGACACTGATTTTGGGTGTTTCAGCAGGTATAGAATCAAAGGAGAACCTCCACTCAAAAATCAATTTTTTACACCTAAGGGTGGTTTCTATATCCAGGCTCACATATGGAATTCAGTTCCAGTTCCAGTTTTCAATTTTCTATCACTGTTCATTACCATCTGTGACGTCTCGCCTTGGGAACCAAATACAGGCAGTACTCACTTCAGACGTATACACATTCAAATGTAAACAATCCTCGGATCCGATTGGAATAAAATTAGTCACAAGGTCCACCTGCTTGCACATACTCCTTTCATAATACGCATCGTAAACACCATTCCAGGAATCAGCAGGTTTGGGAGCCTACGCACAGAACCCATTACAACCTCATCCTTCACCAATGAACATCAAAAAACTAAAAATTACAAATTACCGAATACTCACTCGAAATCGTAAATCTCCCACCGGTGGTTTAGCGTAAGGAATCCCGAGAAAAGCATAATACTCGGATTTGGTCAAAACCGACTCAAAAGCTCGACCTTGCACCTTACCCTGTTTCGTTTCGACAATTAAATCATCGCAGGACACTTTACCGCACATAAACCTTAGCAGCACATTACTAGAAAGACGATTCGGCCCATCTCCAGCGACCGTAAAAACTAGGTAACCGCCGAGTACCGAGATCAACGTAATGAAAAATTTCGCACTCGTCAACGATGCAATATTTTCTCCCTCGAGTAATTTAACCGCGCGAATGAGACGGTACCAAGCTTTGCAATTTGGAAATACGCGAATTTAACTGACTAATGAAACCATTTAAAATACCAGATAAAAAGGCAACCGGTTTAATCAGATTGGGATTACGTTATACACGGTTGCTTCTTAGTCACGGCCGCAGGCCGAATATAAATATGAATAATTATAATCCGGTGGAGCGAGGGAGGTTGCAATTGCTCGATACAATAGGTTAATTTTTACGTCAATGTTGACACATAGGCTAAATTAAAAGTGTAATTGATTACAGGTGTTCGCCATCTTCCTATAATCACTACTTCCGTTTCCTCTGCTTCGAATGTTGTTTCTTGTCCGCAATAATACATCGAGACGTGAATCATAACATCGGAATCGTAAAGTATAAAAATATGTAATAAAATAATCATTCAAAATAGTACATTGTGTAAGCCAAGTAAGTACAACAGGTCGAAAATATCCCAAGGTTTGGCATCCGGATCCATCGCAGGTTTTAGTAAATTTTTCAAAAATTCCAATCTCCTTCCATAAAATTTGCCATTGGCCATTTTTATGTTATCTTTGATGCTCAAATAACACGGATTCTGTTCAGTTGTAGGAACCCATTGGGTGCGTCCAGAAGGATTACTGTCAAGATGCAAGAGAATTTATGTTAAGCCTGATATGTGTGATTGCCAAATGCATGAAATAGGCGAACGTTTTGCTTAAGGTATGAGTTAGACAGTTAATTGCTCAATTTAGGAAATTTTTCAATTCAAAACTCTCCACCAATTCCACCATTTTTCCTATTCCACTGGAATAAATCATATTTCAGCATAGAGAGCAAACTTTAACGCACGTTTCACAAAAAATTCATCAATCTACCTCAATGCCTACTTTCTGGAAAATTTCGAAAAGCCAAGGAACTTGCAAAGTGTGGAAAAGTCAGAGAACTTTGAAATTGTGGAAAAATCAGGGATACTTGGAAAGTGTGGAAATATTGAAAATTCGAATAATTCAAGGAATTTTGAAATTTTTGCTGGATTTATAAAAATCCAGAAGGATGAATCATTTGAAAACTTCTTAAAATAGAAATTGAGTCATGCAAAAGTCATACTTAGATGTACAAATGTGTGAGACACTTTGCAATTTTTTAAAGAACCAATTTTTTCTTAGAAATGACGTACGAATGCCCTGGTAAAATTAGTCTGGAAAACCTGTAAAATTCGAGGAAAATCATTTCTGAAATATTGTAGGCACCCTGATAAGAAATTTCCAATTAAAAGGTAGTCTGATGATTTTTTTTTTGAAATGTAACTGATTTCTTAAGGTTTTCCAGAAAGAAAATTGACACTCTGTTTTCCCATTCGATGATTTAGTCGTGAGACGAAGCGAAGACGAGATTTCCTTGCCAAAAGAGGACTTTGAAATTTCAAAAAAAAAACACCAGACTACCTCAATTGGAAATTTTCTTATCAGGGTACCCACAATATTTCAGAAATGACTTTCCTCAACTTTTACAGGTTTTCCAGACTAATTTTACCAGGACATTCGTACGTCATTTCTAAGAAAAAAATTGATTCTATAAAAAATTTCAAGGTGCCTCACACATTTGTACATCTAAGTATGACTTTTGCATGACTCAATTTCCATTTTAAGAAGTTTTCAAATGATTTCATCCTTTTGGATTTTTATCAATCCAGCGAAATTTTCAAAATTCCTTGAATTTTTCGAATTTTCAAAGTGCCCTGACTTTTCCACATTTTCCAAGTATCCCTGATTTTTCCACAATTTCAATGTTCTCTGACTTTTCCACATTTTGCAAGTTCCCTGGCTTTTTCAAATTTTCCAGAAAGTAGGCACTGAGGCAGATTGATGAAATTTTTTTTTGAAACGTAGCTTGAAGTTTGTTCGCTATGCGGAAATATCCTGAATTGTTTCCCTGTGAAGTGAGAAAAATGCTAGAAGCTTTGAATTGGAAAATTTCACTTTCTAATTCATGTTAGGAAAAAAATTTAGCCTATTTCGCGAAATCGGATCGATCAATAATACTGTACTGTACAATAGGGTGGATCGAAAAAAAACCATATCTTGGATTTTGACCAAATTTGGTGGGGTGGTTTACTTTGAGTGGGAGACTTCAGAAAAAAATTTTGAGCTCCTCAGGGGTAAGGGGAGGGGAGCAGGAGGTGCTCAAAAATTTTGTATGTCAGTGTAGCCAGTTGCTAATCGTGATGTTCCGATGTCTTCAAATTTGAAACGTACTTCTATTGATTGGGAGAAAAAATTGGTGCAATCACTCGACGAAAAAATAATGGATTCGAGTTCATAATATCAGAATATCACAATTATCAACTGGCTGCACTGACGTACAAAATTTTCAAAGAGTAATTTTAAATTTTTTATTTCTGATGATTAAAAACAAAATTATTGTGTATTTTTCAAACGATGAAAAAATTAATTCGAGTTCAACATATAAACTCCATAGTGTAGCATGTCACGATTTGTAACTGGCTGCACTGACATACAAAATTTTCGAAAAAAATTTTCGAAATATACTTTCAGTGAATGAAAAAAAATACATAATATTTTCGGGCGAAAAAATAATCAATTCAAAGTCTATATAAATTCCGTATTTTGGAATTTTATGATTTGCTGTTGACTGCACTGGTGTATAAAATTTCCAATTTTTTTCAAAATTCACCTTCTGTGGTTGAAAATTTTTTTTGATCATTTATTCGATGAAAAAAAATCATTTCAGCTTAGTGAAAATTTCATATTATTGAAATATTGCAATCTGCAACTTTTCAACCCCCTGGTAGCAGTCAGAGTTTTGATCGGAGAAGGATGGCGATGGTTTAGGGAGATGTAGAAACTCAAATCGCATCTTTTAAGTCCTAAGAAGGCTTCTCACACAATTTTGATTGGTTAAAAAAATGCAAAAACCAGTGTTTCTTTCAAAAGGAGGTGCACTTTGAGCTCCTCCTGATCCCCTCCCCTTGCCCCTGTAGCTCAAAATTTCTTTCTGAAGTCTTCCACTCAAAGTAAACCACCTCACCAAATTTGGTCAAAATCCAAGATATGTTTTTTTTTTCGATCCAGCCTACTGTACAAAGAGGTGCGCAATTTCATTCATACCCAGTTTTGGCGAAATTCGTCCACATCAGAGTCATGTCTTTTATCATTTGTAAACTTCCCCCTCGAAGGGTCGGATATAACAGGGACATCTCAGGATAAAACAGGTAGAATAATTCGTCTCCGTGACATGCGCCTGAATCGATAAATATCATGAGGTAAATTTAATTTATGCATCGAAAAAGTTTCAAAAAACGATCAAGCTAAAATGAAAAGAATTACTTACCGGTGATTTTCAATCTTAATACAAAATTAATTATTCTAGTGAGGAAATTCATTGATCCATTATATGCGAATTCATATATATAAGTTGGCTGATCCGAGGCAATCAGGAAATCGATAGATTCGTAAGCATAAAAACCAATTAAATCGGTGTATAACTGAAATAAATCACAAATTAGTCTATCTGAATGCATAAAAATAAAAGTATAGAATTTCATATGCTACAAAATTGCCCCTGAGTTTGTATTTAAAACTTTCAGCAGAGATGACTTTTGGAGCAAATAGCGAAAATTCTAAAATTCCATACCTAATATTTTTAAATTGATAGGATTTTTTGACCTTTTTTTTCGAATTTTTTAGGAAGTGGCAATCATTTATGCTCTTTTATTAAAAAAACAGTGGGAAAAATAATTGTTCGCTTTTGTTGCTTAGTTCTTCGATTTTTTTACACGAAATTTCATGCTTGCAATTGTATAAATAATAACTTCAAAAACACAATTTTCTTAAAATTCAAGATTCATTCTATTGTATGAAAAGTGAATCAACATTTTTTTGGTCAGAACAAAGTTTTAATGAGTTTTTTGGGATCTTTTGTAGCACTACTGACAACCGAAATTGTTTGAAAATTTCGTCAGTTATAATGCAGCAGGCAGCGCTGTCATTAATTTTTTTTGAAATTTTGGCGATCGAATTTTTTTTAAGTGATTGAGTAAGCGATTTGAATTTGGTAATAAGTTGAAAATTAACTTTCAAGTTTTTTTCGAAAATGACACCCTGTTGAGAAACCTTAGCTACACTTGGGTTTTACATTTTTATGGAATGCCTCCTACTTGAAATAGACTTTAGACTACCTTACCAACTTTTGTCAAAATCTAGAGTCTTTTCCCAATTGTTGACTAGTCTTTTAAGTATTTCTAAAGCAGTATAAATCAGATATATTATCATTTCATTTTGAATCTGTGAAAACTTACTGATAAATAGTCAGAATTACTGACAGAGAAAATTGGGAAAATTCTTTGATTGTCTGCGATTTTTTGTTGATTTTTCAAAGAATTTTATTGATTTTTAGAACATTTGCATCCCAATAATCATCTCATGCCTTTTTTTTTGAGCTTTTGAAGCTGGGATGAATTTTGAGATGAATTTTCATTCCAATAATCATTCCATGCTTTTTTTGGAGCCTTTGAAGCTGGAATGAATTTCAGGACGAATTTTCATTCCAGAAATCATTCCAAGATTTTTTCGAAGATTTTAGGCTGAGGTGCATATTTGGATGAAGTTTTATCATAAAAATCAACGCAAGCTTTTTTTCGGAGTTTTCCGCCAAAATGAACGTTGAGTTGTATTTTCACCCCAATAATAGCTGGGATGAAGTTTGGAATGAATTTTCATTTCAAAAATCGTTCCAGTTTTGAGGGTTTCAAGATGGGATGAAATTTCATCCTAAAAAATCATCCCACATTTTTTTTTTAAGGATTTTAGGCTGGGACAAACTTTGGGATGAATTTCATCCCACTGATTTATAAATGAGATGGTGCTGTCAGAGTTGCAATAGAGAAACTCGAAGAGTAGCCAGTAAAAAAATCTCACCACCTGAAATCAGTGTGAAAAATTACTGAAAAATTTGTAAATTTTCCACTTCAACTCTGACTGCCCAGTATTGGGGATTTTTCAAAGGCCTAGAACTAAAGAATGCGTATTGAATAGATCAACTTACATCCACCATATCCGCAGCAGTTCGCATTGAAATTTCTTCTTCGCCGAAATAGAATCGTCTAATTTTCATACTCAGAGTGGGAATAAAACGCTCGTTGATTTTGAAATTATGTTTTAAAATGATGGAGAAATCATCGTTAGCTCTTGATATAAGATTTCTTGGCATGACTAAAAAATAAACACGAGAAAGAGTTGATTAGAGAAATTCTGCATAATCAGGTTCTCTGCCATTTAACGCAATGTAATATCACACCATTCATAAATATCAACAATCCTTCTTTATCATTAACACCAAAGATCACTGGTACTGGGGTTGCGATTTTGCCCAAATTCCAAGGATAATCTGGTAGAAATGCGCCTTCTTGTATCGTCTCGACAGACGGAGCTATGTTATTAAATCTCGCCGTGTATATCTATACAAAACAAAATGCAACAGATTCGTTTATTGAGACTAAATTAATTAACCATCAAAAGTAAAATGCTCGAGCTAAATTGAAAATATGAACAAACTTTTCTCTGATCTACGATCATATCCATTCCTGCTCGAGTTAACGAGCTGGAAGATACGGTTCTTAAATAATCCAATAATTCTTTCGGATCGTTTCCAAAATATCCGCAACGTTTACCGATTTCAAATGCTTGTTCGGTTGGGTTATAAGTCTGACCCCAAGGACTCAACGCGGATCCGCTTTCCATAATTGCTTTATGGAATAATCCTAAGAATGAGAAATGCATCGCAGATTATGTAAAATCCTCAGATAAATTGACGTGTCTTTGATCAGGGTTAAAAATGACTCATTATACAGGGTGTTCCATGAATCGTCTTTAAAAAAAACTTGAGATGAACATGTTGCCTATCTTAAGAATTTAAGGGGCAAATGCTGCGTCTAAAAAAATCAAGTCAAAAATTTTTTTGACCGTGGGAATGGATAGTATTTTGAAAACTGAACAAATTTTCACTATATGACTTTTTGCCTAACTCAAAAATTGAAATCGCTACAAAAAATTTTTTTCAAAAACAATTTAAAAAAATCAACTAATCAAGGGAATGGATAGTACGTTGAAAACTGAAGAAATTTTGTTCTGTGCACTTTATGCCTAACGTCGAAAATGAAGGGGCTACGGCTCGCGCAAAATACATGGGCTTCAAAATTTTTTCGAATTTTCCCAATTTTAAATGACCCTTGGCCCCTTCATTTTTGATGTTAGACAAAAAGTGTACAGAACAAAATTTTTTCTGTTTTCAACGTACTGTCCATTCCCTTGATTAATTTATCAGGAAATTTTTTTTTTTGAAATAAAATTTTTGTAGCCTTCAATTTTTAAGTTAGGCAAAAAGTCATATTGTAAAAATTTGTTCAGTTTTTAAAGTACTATCCATTCCCACGGTTAAAAAATTTTTTGATGTAATTGTTTAAGAAGTAGCATTTGCCCCTTAAATCCTCAAGTTAGGCAACATGTTCATCTCAAGTTTTTTTTTTAGTGTTACCCGATTATATCCAAAAAAATATGTTTGGCAGACGATTCATGGAACATTCTGTATTTTCCTCGTACCTTTAGACAATGGAGACAATGTATGATAATGTACCGAAGATCCTCCGGCACTTTCTCCAAAAATGGTCACATTATTGGGATCTCCTCCGAATTTATTGATATTATCTCTGACCCATTGCAACGCAAATGTTTGATCTTTCATTCCAGCATTACCCGGACATTCTGGCAGGCCAAGATTTAGAAAACCTGGCCAAAAATTAAACCTTATTTTTATCCAAATACCTCGAAAAATTTACCCAGGAAACCGAAATCTCACCCAAAATATGCAACCTGTAATTAATCGTCACCACAATGACATCATTGCTGATTAGGAAATCAGGAGCGTACAATTTCCTGGACCCTGATCCAAGGCAGAATCCACCACCATGAATGAATACCATTACTGGCTTAGGAACAGCGATCTTGGAAGGTGTCTGGTGCAGAAATTTAGGTCAGATGATTGAAAATAATATTTATCTCGGTGATCGATATTGATGGGGATTTACTTACTTGGGGAGTGTAGACATTTAAGTATAGACAATCTTCAGACCCCCAGACGAAATTTTTAATCCATAATCTGCCGACTACTTGCTGACAGGCGCTTCTTTCGTAGCAGGCGTTATAGATTCCGGTCCAAGACGAGGCAGGTTGAGGCGGCTAAGGCAGAGTAAATGGTTGATTTAGTACTCATAAATGGTTCATTTTAGGTGGAAAGCTCATTATGAAATTTTTTAGTTACGAAGTAAGATGAAGGAGGCTCATTCTAAGTCAACTCGACTAGGTTTTGACCTTGGGTCTTCTGATTTCACTCAATTTTTTTTACGAGGTTTCCTCGATGGTCTAATGAAGGAATCACCGTCATTTCGATCATAATTCTTCAGGGGGCGGGGGGTGACCCTTGTAATTTTCGTAAAATTCGTTTTTTTTTTTTTTTGCGAAATGGCTCAACTTTGAAGGAGCATATTTCGAGATTGGTTAGGCCTAAGATGAATCTGTTTATGCGGTTTTGTAGAGAATTGAAAGGAGATTCAAAATTGATAATCACTTTTTGAAATGTTCAAAGTTGAGCTTTTGTGATGGAAGCTCAACTTTCATGATAAGTACAAAAGATGAAGGCCCCCATTTAAAAATCTGAAAAAGTTACTATGAAGAGAACTTTTTATGATTTTTTCAACTAATTACTTTTCAAGATGGGATCTCAATACCACTAGTGGGCGCAGTTGTCCTAGATTTTGATCAAAATTCAAAAAAATGGAAAAAGTGAAGTGATACATCGATTTCTACTAATTCGAAGGCGCTAAGTTCGAATATCTGCTTAGTTTTTTCATTTGACACCTCTGAACTCCCTATCAGCCCCCTAATGAGGTTAAAATTTAAAAAAATGAAAAATAACGTATGACGTGTCGTTTGTTGGGGTTTCGAGGGCGCTGAGTTCGAATATGTGCTTATTTTTTGGATTCGACCTTTTAGTGCCCCCTTAGCCCCCAATTTTGAAAAAACACATGCAAAAAAATGGAAATAGCATGTGTCATATCGATTTTTACTAATTTGAGGGTGCTGAGTTCGATTATCAACTTACTTTCTCGATCCGACTCCTTTGTAATCCACACTGACTCCCAAATTACTAAAAAAATTTAAAAAATCAATGTGTTTTTTCAAAATTGGGGGCTAGGGGGGCACTAAGTGGCCGAATCCCAAAAATAAGCAAATATTCGAACTCAGCGTCCTCAAAACCCCAACAAACGACAGGTCATACGTTATTTTTCATTTTTTTGAATTTTGTCGTAAATTACGTGAAAAATTACCCCCCCCCCCTCTCGCCCCTTGGTTTACGAATATCATATTTTAAAGGTCTAGAAAAATTTGAAAAATTCGTCTGGAAAACCTGGAAAAGTCAGGGAAAATCATTTTTGAATTTCCGAAATATAGTGGACACCCTGTTGAATAAAAAACCGACCACTTTTATTATATAACTGCTTATCAAGGGAGAAATACGAATAAAGTCAAGCGCAGCGAGGTCAGCGCTTTTAAAAAATTTGATTTTTAAACATCTAGAATTTAGTTTTGAGAAGAAAAAATGTAATAAAATTAGTTGAAATAAGTTTGAAGAAGAATACGAAAAAAATCAGTTTTGTGGGATTTAGATTATTTTTGAAGTATAGAAGGAAAAATTCAATAAGGCCAAGCGCAGCGAGGACAAAGTTTCTGATAAATTCTGATTCGGGGAGTAAACGTAATTTTGGAGTTGGATAGTGATTTCTGAAAGGGAGAAGTTCATTATTATTTGATCTTCTTTTTCATTTTAATTAAAAAATTTAATTGAGTAATGTTTTATTATAAATTTTCAAAATTTCGCTGAATGTGCCAAAGTTTTCAAAATTTTGCTGAATTTTGACAATTTGCAAGAATTTTTAATTTCAACATGAATTTCAGGCACAAGTTTTTTGCGTGTGTGTGTGGGGGTAGGGGGGGAGTAGATGGGCAATGAATTATGGAGAAATTTCGAATTTTCATTCGCAGGATTTGGTAAATCCCTGAAATGATTTCTTTCATTTTTCAAAGCTTTATAATTTTTCTTTAAAACAGAGCTTTTCTTCTTTAAGTATTTGAATTTTTTTCTGTAATTAATGTTCTCAAGTTTTTGTACAGGAGGAAGGAGGTTCATAAATTTTCAGAATTGAATTTGAGTCTTTTCTTGCCGGAAAATGGGTGACTAAAAATCTCGTAAAAATAGTGATTTTTGGAGAGAAAAAAAATCGTTGGACATCATACGAAAAAATCACCCTCTCCTCCATGCTTCGTGGATATCATATTTAAAATATCTGATAAGCTTCAAAAAATTGACCCGGAAAACCTGGAAATATCGGGGGAAATATTTATAAAACATTGTGAACACCCTACACTCGTCGAACTCAAATTGGCATGATTGAGTGAGGTCTAATTCTTCAACTTATTTGTCAAAAATTGATGAATTTTTTGCCTATTCAGAGTTAAAAATTTTCAGTTTATTTTCACGTAGTAAATTATTCATGCTAGGTCTTTTTTTGTAGGTACCTATGTATTTGATATTTCGATTTTCAAACATTTTTTTCTTCCTTCGTTTTAGACGGAATTATTTTTCCTTTTGACGTTAGAATAAATAAAAATGTCACGAAGTTCATCCCAAATGTCCATATTATTTGTCTTTGAAATTTCCATTTTTTGATAATTTCTCCTTCTCTTCATTCGTTTCGTGTAAAATAAATGTTTTCCTTAAATTCTATATTTGTGAAGAATCCATGAAATTCGTTCCATAAGAGTATTTTTTTGGTATTTGAAATATTTATTTCCTAAAATTTTTGCCCTGGTTTCGCTAGGGCCTACTTCATAGACGAATTGGAACACAACCTTCAGGGGAAGAGGAAGAGGGAGCAATTACATACATAGAAAACAATTGAAATTTATCAGTTCGAAAAATATTGGTGAGTAGGAAGGGGGAAATGTTTTTCCAAAGTTCTGAGGAAAATTTTGCAAAATTAGTTTGAAGGCTCCTTCTAAAATCCTGTCTGTTGATTCGGAAAATTTGTTGGGAGACCTTGAATGCTTTTATTTTGCTTTTCAATTTGTATTATATTTTACCTAATTAGTTATATCTCGATTAAAATGAAACTGCTGGGAAAATGGTTGAATTTTCCTATAAAAAGACTACGTAGGGGAGGAGGTGTCTAAAAAAGTGCTTGAAAATTCCTTCAAAACAAGCATACGTGAGGGTGGGAGTGGGGGGGGGGGTCTTTTGAGCCAATTTGTAGCCAAAGAATTATATGAAAATGGCAAAAATTTTCACTTTCTAGATGTCGTAGACACACTGAAAATTGTAATTTTATCCGAAAATTATCCATCTTTGAAGAACCCCTTTCCACCTACCTTTAAACTAAGGAACTAAAATTTCGCGAGGAAGGTCTCCAACTCAAAATGAGCCTGAATTCAGAGAAATCAGAGTTGAGCTTTGACATAGTTCAGCCAGAAACGTGTTACCAACCACCAAAGTCACCGATACTAATTGTGCACATATTTATCTCTTACTTGAAACCGTAATTCACCGACAGGCGGTCTCGCGTACGGAATTCCTAAAAAACCGTAATACGGATCGTGGGTGAGTATCGATTTGAATGCTCGTCCACGTAACGTGCCTTGCTTGATGTCGACCAGCAAATCTTCATCGTCTGGAATACACTCGTAAGTGAAATCTAAAATTCTCGGACGACAATTTAAAAACCGAGCGCATAAATTACCCATTATTTTGTCAATTTCGCGTACAATAACTCTTTCGAAATATTAAATGCGGATACAACTTCACTAACGCGAAATCGTATATTTTGTTTTGATGGCTTATTGCGTTTTGTGGTAAACGTCGATTTATGGTTTGGTGACGTTTCACAAACACCTGGTTATGTGTCTTTCTTTATATGTACAAATACGTATGGACGAGCTTTGCGATAGTCCGAAGTGATAAATAGACCAATGACTAACTTATCAGGTTTCGTTGAACAATTTTGAAAAACTCGACATCCCCAAGGTTACGGTCATCGAACGTTATGAGTCAATTCTCATTTTATTTTCGGTGAAATTGAGTCAGCATTTTTACGCCTCAATGTCCTCCGTGACGTTTTCGGGTTTCCTCGTGTCAGGGGTGCTGCGAAGGGGTATTCTTGACGAGCAACTCGTCGTTGAAAATTTTGGGGGGGCCGAAAAAAAATGGGGAAAAAAATTACAAATTTAAATTTTAAAGAGAAAAAAATTAACAATAAATATTCTAGAAAATAATTAAAAACAAACCCCCCTATAATTACAGGACCCCCTATCAATAGACGACCCCCCTCCCATCAATGGACGGACCCCCCCCCCCCCAAAACAAAAGTTCATCAATTTGACGCTAATTTCGCTCATTTTTAACTCAATAATGGCAAAAATTTTCTTGGAAACGTAAAAACATGTACTAGTAAACAGGTAAATTTTCATTTTTTTCAGAAATGACCCCCCCTAAATCAATATAATAGACCCCCCCAATCGATAGACTGGACCCCCTCTAAAAAAATCAATTTCACCCAAATTTCGCTCATTTTCAAACTCAATAAAAATTGCCAAAATTTTCTTGGGAACGTAAAAATATGGACTAGTAATCAGATAAATTTTCATTTTTTTCAGAAATGACCCCCTCCCCCCATCGATAGACTGGACCCCTCTAAAAAAATCAATTTCACCCAAATTTTGCTCATTTTTAAACTCAATAAAAATTGCCAAAATTTTCTTGGGAACGTAAAAATATGGACTAGTAATCAGGTGAATTTTCATTGTTTTCAGCGACGACCCCCCCCCCATCAATTTTATGCCAATTTTGCGCATTTCTTACTCAATAAAAATTTCTAAGATGAATTTTCATTTTTTTTCAAAAACATTGCTTTCATTGAAAAGTTTTTATGTTCTGTTCTTCTTTTTTGTAGTAGGTAAAAAATATATAATATCTAAGTACATTATTTAAAAAAAAGTGTAGGTATTTATTTTCTAAAAAAAAAACACATAAAAAAGGATAGGTATTAATTTTATAAAAAATGCAAAAAAAAGTAGATAAATATTTATTTTTTAGAAAAATGCAAAAAAAGATTATATTTATTTTCTAAGTAACATCTTTGAATATAACTTAGATGCAGGGGCGTAGCGAATCGGGGGGGGGGTGACTCACCCCCCAGAAATGCTAGTATAGAAAAAGTTGGCAAATTCGTCTCAAAATGAGAAAATTTGGCAAATTTGACCAATAACAATAAAATTTTTGGGGTAAACATCGCTTCTTCAGAAATTACAGTCCAACTCTGAAATTATACCTCCCAATTCTAAAATTTTCAAAAACTTTGGCCTCGCTGCGCTCGGCCTTATTGTACATGTACGAGTATGTATTTCATCTACTTCATACAAAAGTGGTTTTTTTCGTATTTTTCCTCAAAATTATTCCAGTATTCACCTAATTTTATTACATACCTATATATTTTTTTCCTCAAAACTCATGTTCGATGTTTGAGAATGCATTTTTTTAAAAGCTTTGGCCTCGCTGCGCTCGGCCTCGTCATACTTCTCTCTCAATAATTTCATAGTAATAGTGGTCAATTTTTTATTCAAGTTTTTTATTCTAAAACATTGTTTTATTCAAATTTATTTCGCCTTGAACTTGAGGTTTTCTAAAATTTTCCGTCCTCGTTTCGTTCGGGCCAAATTCATTTCGCTCGCATTTCCATTGAAATTACAAAATTTTTGAAATAAATTATAATTTTTCTCGAACTTTTCCACTCTTTCTTTTTCGGGACAAATTGACAATTTCGCTGATTTTTCCATTGAAATTAGGCAGGGAAAAGCAATAAATTGAATGAGAGGGAGAAGTGGTTAAAAAATTTAATTCAGTCTGAAAATTTTTGCCATCCATTCCCGCCCTCCAAAAAAGTCGGTCTGTTTCGCGCTTAAATGATTTGATTTTCAAATTTTTTCAAAAATCAAGATGGAAATTCTGAGACCTTGCCCCCTCAATTCAATATCCTGACTTCGGTACGTCACTGCACACTTTGCCACACCATTCTATGAAACGAAAATTATACTTCAAATTCATTTCGTCCATAAGGCGCACCCAAGGGGGAGACACAATAGGCTCGAGCTCCTCCCCCCCTCTCGGAAAGGAGATTTTTTACAAAAATGTGAAAAAAGTGCATTTTTTGGTATTAAAACATGATTTTTCGAAAAGTTTTCGCCCTCGCTTCGCTCGGGCAATATTTTAATCATATTTTCTAAAACTAATCTGAATCAGTCTATGATGAAATTCTGCCTTTGAGAATCAGTAAAATGATTATCTTTGGAAATTAATAATATTTTTATTGATTTCTCAATCAATTCCCATTTGTCAGGAAAAATCAATAATTATTTTGACTTGACGACTTGACTGAAAGATCGGTGAAAAAACACTGATTTTCAGTTGAAGTCATTCCACTGATTCAAGCAGACAACTTTTACCAATTCAGATTTCAGATGGATGAAGATAAAAGAGATGCAGACATGGCTGATTTTTTAGGGGACAGATGTCAAATGTTTATATTTAATCAAGTTTATTGATATTTGCTGATTCTTAAAGCTTATCGCTCTTAATGTTCTCGCTTGTTCTATTTTAAAGATGTTTTTATATTTATGCTATACCTACTTTTCTCAATGTCTCATATCACATATAAACGTTGGAACGTCGCATTAAGCCCTAATCGTTTGGTGATATTGTATTTTTTTGTACCCCCCACCCCACCATCACCACCTTAAAGTTCGTAAAAAAATGAAGAAATTTGTGAAAATGGGGGGGGCCTACTTGGAAAATTTGGGGGGGTCCTCGTCGTTGACTCAGGGGGTTCGCCGCACCCCTGCCTCGTGTCATAATTTTGATAACGGTCAGAGTAGAGGCGTATTTAGAAACTTTTACGCCTCAAGACCAAAGTTGAAGAAAATCGAAGGTTTTCTTAGAGAGAAAAACGTGTCGAAGTCGAGAACGTTTTTTTCATGACTTTCAAATCTTGTGTAAGGCTGCTGCTCAGGTGCAAAATGGCAAGAAAATGAATTCTGTTTTTGGATATATTGGATCTGAGATAATTTTTCACACGTTGCAACATCGAGAAGGACAATGAAGAACCGGCGTGCAGTTTAGCTGAAGTCGTCGTTGAATAAATTCTCAGAGGTATTTCGAGATATCTCACTGGCAGTAAAAATAGTGAAAAAGTATTGATTTTGAAAATGGGCAGTGAAAGTATAGTGAAAAAGTAGTGAATTCAGTCAAAATTTCAAGAACCAGCGGCGAAAAAATAAAAAAACCTTAGGACGCGAAATATTTTTGAAAAAATCACAAAAATCTTGTTTACTTTCGATGGCAATCAATTTTTCTGTTATAAATGTAATCTCGTTGATTTTGTGTGTGTGTGTGGGGGGGGGGGGGTTGAGAGGTTTTTGAGAATTTGGTAAAAAGGCAGTAAAAAAGGTATAACTAATGTATACTTATTTTTTTTCTTCCCAAAACAGCAAAAATTTTATGTACAAAAATTTTCAATTTTTCAAAACCTTTGATTAGCCATTTTTAAATCGTTTACAATTTTCTTGATTTTTTTCAACTAGAATTTTTTTCTTTGAAGTTTTTCAAATCAATATTTTTCCCTAAACTATTTTTATACCCAAAATTGTTTCTGAAACTTTTTCAAACTCTATTTCTTTTCTTAAAATTTTTCAGCTCAAATTTTTTCTCAATGTTTTTTATTTAAACTTCTTTTTAAAATTTTTTCAATTCGATTTTTTTATCCAATCCTAACATTTTTTCATTCTCTGAATTCTGAAATTCCAAAATAATGGGTACAAAAAATGATGTTTTCTGTTGCACATAGTCTCATTATTAAATTAATAAAAAATTTTCTCGTGCGTTGAAATTTTTTTTGGCAAAAGAAAAAAATGGTATTTTAAAAATCCAAAGTTGGTAAAAAATGTTCGAGTTGAGAAAAAAATTTTGAGCAGAAAAGCGATTGGAAAACAAGTTAACAAATATGTACTTATATGAGAAAATTTTAGATTTAAAATATGTTGAGAATGAAGAGAAATTTCAGGGCTAAGGAAAATTTGAGTTCGAATTTTTTTTTTTAATTTCAAGGTCAGAAATAAATTAGAATAATTTTAAATTGGAAATAATTTTAGGACTGGAAAAAATTGAGAAAAAATTCACAATTTGATGAAAAAATTGAGAAAAAATTTCAGTTTGAAAATATTTTAAAGACAATTGATGAACAATTTCAGAGTTTGAAAAAAGCTCAAAGTTAGAAAGAAATTGAAAATAATCACCTGGCCCTGTTTTCCGGATTTGCAGTAGGTGGTGAGCGGTGTTTTTTTCAAAGTCCGCTTGATTTTGCACTCGAAATTTTCAAACTCTAATTTTTTCAGGTATAATTATTTTTCAAACTTCAAAATTTTTTCAACGCAAATTTTTTGAGTCTAAATTTTTTGCTCAAAATTTTTCAAACTTACCTACATATTTTTTCAATGTGAATTTTTCAAGCCTAAAATTTTTTCCCTATTTTTTTCAAACTTCTACTCTTTTCAGCGTAAATTTTTAAACTCTGAATTTTTTTCTTGTAAATTTTTTAAACTTCAAAATTTTTCAACGTAAATTTTCAAATTATGAATTTTTCTCCTGTAAATTTTTCCCTCAAAATTTTTCGAACTTCAACACTTCTACGTAAATCGGAGTCTTCTTTATAAATATTCTGAAAAATACAATTGAAATTTATTTTTCACAACTACATCGAAAATAATGAAATATACAGTAAAAATAAATGTCTTTATTGTATTTTTTATCATTTTATTTTCGATGTTGTTGTTAAAAATGACTTTCATTTTTTTCAGAATATTCTTGAAGAAGACTCCGATTTACTTTTCAGAAGTTTTGAACCTTAAAAAATTTACAGGGAAAAAATTCATATTTTACAAATTTACGTTGAGAAAATGTAGAAGTTTAAAAAATTTTGAGGAAAAAATTTTTTACTTGAAAAATTTACATTGAAAAATTTACAGGAAAAAAATTCAGGTTGTAATTTTACGTTGAAAAAAATGTATAAGTTTGAAAAATTCTGAGTAAAAAATTTTGGACTTGAAAAATTTGCGTTGAAAAAATTTTGAAGCTTAAAAAATAATTATATAGGAAAAAACAAGTTTGAAAATTCAGAGTGCAAAATGAAGCGGACTGCGAAAAAAAACTGCTCACCGCCCACTGTAAATTCGTAAAACAGGGCCCGGTAAAAAACATCCAGTTTCAAAAAATTTGAGAAAATTTTGAACTTTTTAACAATGATGAAAATATATGGACCAAAAAAAAATTGACATACTTAGTGATCACGCGTGAAAATAAAAAGTGCACCACACCAAGGTTATTGGTCGTTCTGATTTAGTCTCGTTGTGCTCGATTTAAAAATGTTGAAATATTTCACCGTTTTTTACGTATATTTTAGAAAAAAACCGTACAAAATAAATCGTATCCTATTTTATTTCTAAATTATCGATTAATTTAACTCGATTTTTCGTAAGTTTTAGCCAAAGTTTCCAAGATCGGTTTGATGTATTCGATCGATCTGAAAATGAATTAATACCTTTGTGAATAAATAGCAAGCACAATACGACATGAAAAAAATAACGCTCACCTTTTTTGATAATTAACGTAAGGATTAGCAGCCAAATAATTATTTCCATAATCGTATGCATTTGGTTGAGCTTGAGCACCGTTTTGTAAAGTATTTGCCGCCGAATGAGTAGTCGCTATTGTTTCGCAATTGCCCAATATTGAACATGTTCTGTATCCGAATACAGGAGCGAAAAGTAGCACCAATCCACCTACAAATGCTACACTAAGAGCAGCCGCTCCTACGAAGATCAACGCTTGTCCGACACTAGATAGATCATCTGGAGAAAAATATCCAAAAATGTAATTCGAGCTACGGATTTGTTTCAATCAATTAGTCATTTTTCTTACTTGGAAAGTACGACGTAGATTGGACGGGATGGGGTTGTTTTTCTGCAACAGCTGTCGAATTCGATGATTTTTCAGAAGGATTTACACTGTTTGCATCAGTTCCGGCGTCTACTTTGGCATACGATAAGGTGACGCATAAGGCGATAAGTAATGCTAATTTGTAGCTTTCCATTTTTCCTAGAAAGAAATACGGTATGGTTGAAATTATAGGAAATGGATTTGATAGGAAATGCTGCAGTAAAAACGAATAATTCATCAACAGGCCCGTAGCTAAGGTGGCATTGCCCCCCCCTCCCCCGATCAGAGAATTGTGTCTTTGAAAACCCGAAATATGGAAATGCTGCCTCCATAGCATTCTTCCTTTTGGTTACCTCATTCCATACGCTGGGTTTTTCAATTCTGATAAATTTTTCATTAAAATACCAAGTTTGTGAAAAACTTATTTCAAACGTCAGCATTTTTGGAAATTCTGACAAAAATTCATAAATTCTCACAAATTCATTTTTTTCGCAATTTTGTGGTACTTTAATAATTTTTGAGATGAATTTGTGCAGATTTTGATCAGAGTTGGGCGATATTTCGATTGATTTTTTTAAAACTCGCGTTTAAAAAATATTTTAAAATGAATAAGGCTGGAAAATTTATCAAATTTTGAACCAGAATTTTGGCCAAAAATACTATGCACATTGCACACTACGAGATTACATTTTTTAAATTCTTCATCTTTGCAAAAAAAAAGTCGAAAATTGGAAATTATCAAAAAATTCTATTTGGTTCTTTGAATTCAAGGAATATGAATTAGGGTAGATGGGGGGGGGGGGTTCTGAATTTTTACGAAAATTGACAACATAGTTCAAGTACCTTCTTGAAATATGAGACTTTCCAAAAAAAATTTCCAACTGTCTCCTCTTCTTTCTCAGAGAAGAGCAAAGAAACTAGGAATTAGGAGACCTCAAAGTTTTGTCATTTGAAAAAAAACACAATTTTTTCAATTTTTGGATTGTACTACCTGCTGAAAACATCGAGTTTCTACACGAAATTCGATACACTTTTTGCTCTTTACAAATTGGCTGAAAACTTGCAGATTATAAATTTAAAGCTTTTTGATTTTTTCCAAGTTCAAATTCCTCACTTGAACGCATCAAAAATTGTGAATAAAACGGTTTTTTTGGTCATTTTATGCAATTTTTGATGAAGAGTATTTCCTGTTAAGATGGTGAAATCGGCCTTTGAACCGATCGGGACAAAAATCTCTCAAAATGTTGGTATTGATGTAAAACCACCTCAGAAAATTTTCAAATTCCTACCCCCCCCCCCAATTATGGGACCATTAATGCTCGAAATTCAATAATTTTTATCTCCGGAAGGGGTGGTCCAAAAAATTTGAAATTTTCACAGATTACAGACATTATGTAGTAGTATACATTAAATTTTTTTGACCAAAATTTTCCGGGGTTTTCCACGGATTGAAAATTTTAAAAATTCGTCAAAAAAGAAGAAGGAGGAACCCCGAAATTTTTTCTCTCCAAAGTAATGTGACAACCTTAGGTAAAACACATATTTTTTTGGATGCCTAAAAATGGGGGCAACATGATTTTAAAAAATTAAATCCATAAAAAATCTCATTTTTTCGATGTTTTTCCACCTTGTAATTTTTTACATTGAACTGAAACATTTCAATTCTATCACGTTGAAAACTTATCCGGTAATGGGAAATGTTCATTTGAGTGTCTTTCGACATAATCTGCCCAAAATTGTTATTTTGTTGAAAATATCATCCTTTAATACTCGTTATAGAAAGGTGGGAAAACATCGAAAAATGTGTTTTTTTATGGATTTCATTTTTTAAAACCATGTTGCATCCATTTTCAGGCATAAAAAAATATATGTTGTAGCTAAGGGTGTCAAAAAACTTTGTAGAGAAAATAATTTCGGAACTCTTCATCCCTCTTTTTTTGACGACTTTTTTAAATTTTCAAACCGCGAAAAACGCCGGAAAATTTGGGAAATTAAAAAAAAAAATCATTTATACCACTGCATAATGTCTATAATCTGTGAAAATTTCAAAATTTTTGAACCACCCTTTCCGGCGATGGAAATTATTGAATTTCGAGCATTAATGGGCCCATAATTCGGGCGAGGGTGGGGTAGGGAGTTGAATTTTTTTTTGGAGTGGTTTTACAGCAATACCAACATTTTGGAAGATTTTTGTCCCAATCGTTTCAAGGGCCGATTTCACCATCTTAACAGAAAATTCTCTTTACAACGAATTTTCACAACCAAAACATTTTTCGTCATTAAAATAAATTTAAACTATTTTTTGAAAATTTTTGTAGCAGTATTTCCATCCAGAGGCGTGACGAAGCAATATTTCTGGGGGGGTGAAGCTCAAATTTTCCCAACTATTTTCCGAGAAATTCCCAACTATTTTTCCTACTTCCCAAAAAAAATTCCCAACTAGGTAATTTTTATCGTGGCTGCCCAGGTGTTGTGAAAAAAAAACAAATAAACACACTTGACAAAATTTCAATTTTCAAGTTGAATGCAGCCTTGAGAGGCAGTGATATGGACAGAGACGAAACTTAGGCAAAAGTCTGAAGGGGTGAAAATAAAAGATTTGCTAGTTACATTTTCAAAAAAAGGGAACTTTTCATAAATTGCACGCAAGCCATTGCAATTTTTACCTTGTTTCAGTAAATAAAAAAATCTAGGTTAGACTAGGTAACATATGTATTGATAATTATTTTGTTAAGATTTATACAGATTTAATAATGTGTTGAGCCCGAGCGAAGCGAGGGCAAATTTTTTTAGCGAAAATAGACTTTCAAAAATTGAAAATTCAACACACTTCTCTCATTGAGATTTTCCAAAATGTGACCAATACTTTCGAATTCTTCTCTATTCCTGCTTTCTGTTTTCAACATCGTGGTCACTGACATCACAACAAATAGAAAAACAATTTGCAAGATATGGAACGTAATATTTAACCCGAGCGAAGCGAGGGCAATTATTTTTTTTTGAAAAATGTATGATAAAATAAGCAAAAGAACCACTATTCTGAATTCCTTCTTAAAGATTTTTGAAAAGCGTGTCTTGAAAAAAAAACAAAGGGGTTCAATAGTGATCATTTGGCGAAAAAGGGTGGCTTTAGTGACTAAGCGTGAAAATAGGGGACAGCCATTTAAAAGCTGATTTCTGTCTGAGGCCTGTAAAATCAATAATAAATGAGAAGGAAATTTTTTTCCCCTTCAAAAAGTATTCAATATTGTCTGAGATAGAAGATGAGAGTGTTCATATCATTGTAAGTAGCGAGGGCGAAAATTTTTGAAGAAAAAGTATATACAAAAGCTGAAATTTTTTCATTTTTCAAATTAATAGGTGAAGTCCTCAACTCATACTTCTTAAGTAATTACATTGGTTTGCTTAGGTGTTGGTATATGCCCGAGCGAAGCGAGGGCTAAAATTTGAAAAGTTAGTGATTTTTAAAACAAAAATAATTATTTTTTCAATAGATTATTCTTTGAAAAATTTCTATTACTTCCATATAAAAAATTTGTGATTTTAAATGTTTTTTTAAACGAAATTTTAGCTATTTTACACAATTTGCAATCAACTTTTTCGATATTCTCAAGTTTTTTCAACGTTCCCAAGTAAGTACAACTTTTCAAAAACTTGGGAATTTTAACTTTTTTGAATCTAAACTTGAGAGAATTGGAATAAGTTGGGAAAAAGTTGGGAATCCCAAATTCACACAATTTTCCAAGTCCAAATTAGGGATTGTGATATTCTCAATTTTTTCAGCTTTCCCAAATCCAAACTTCAAAAAAGTTGGGACAATTTGGAAAAAAGTTGAAAATCTCAATTGTACCCAGTTTTCCTAAAATTTGATTAGTAATTGTGATTTTCTTAAATTTTTTCGACTTTCCAAAATTCAAAGTGCGGAAAAGTTGGGACAAGTCCCAACTTTTCCCAATTTTCCCACTTTTTCCTGATTTTCCCAACTTTTCTCAACTTTGGAATCGTCTGGGGGGGGGTGACGCACCCCCCCACACCCCCCCGTTAGTCACGCCTCTGTTTCCATCCAATTTTTTTGAAAATTTCCAAACAAAAATTGTACGAATGATCAAAAAAATTTTGCGTTGATTTTAAAGAGTTTGAGTCAGTAATTTGAATTTAGTACAAAGAAATTCTTGTAGTTAGAAAGAACAATGCAAATTTTTGTGAAATGAGAGGGATTCGTTTAATTTGTCTTATTTTTTATTGCCCCGCCTGAGATATCATTTGCTCCCCCCCCCCCTTCAAAAAAACTCGACTACGAGCCTGTTCTTCGACAATTGAGAAAATTCCTGTTCGTCAATAATTTTGGCAAAATGGAAGTTTTCAGGTATATTTTATAATAATGGTTCATAAAAAACAAGTTTTTGAAAAATGATGTACTCGTACATATCATTTTAAAAAAAATCTCACGTGAATTCATTTTAAAAAAATGTACGTCTGGAATCTTGGTAGGTAATTAAATTTCACTAAAAAAATCAAAATGGTCTATTTTCAAAAGTAATTTTTTCCGAAAAAAATTATTATTGTTTTCAAGTTTAATTAATTGAAATAAATTTTCAAATTTCTTCAGTATTTTTTCCCTCGATAAAAGTGAATATTTTTGGCAACGTATAAGATTGATAGCTAGGTACTCACTAATTTAATACGTACAAACACACAACGAACAAAAAACACTTCCAACGAACCGAACAGTTGAACAACAAGCAAGCAAAAACAGCAACTGATGAAGTTCGAACCAAATCCTTTGCTTAAATGTGAAACCTTTGAAATATACCACCACAACAACCCTTAAACCTGTTGAAAATATTTAACTCTAGTATGCAAGATTACGATTACAGATACCATCAATACGTAACGGTACCTTCTGACCTTGAATGTAGGGTTGATTTGTGTTTTTTTGTTTCAACATCGAAAACCCTTTTACACCATCTCTTTCAATTAGTTGTAAATATCCACTCCGATGCTTCGGGCATTTTGTGATGAAGAAGTGGAATTAAATATAAATGCGAGGTTTTTGGGGTTTAATCGTGTCTCAGGTAAAATAAACGAATCGCAACGAAACATTCATTTTCCCTCGAAGTCGAAAGATGTGATAAAAATGAGCAACAGGGAACACGGGTTAAAATCATAGTCGCCAGTTTATTTGTTACCGTCTACGCCGAAGAATATTGAAATAGCGATGCCACTAGTAGATAATGAAAGATCGCATTTATATTTCGATAAAAAATGTAAAATATCGTAAACTTCAATTAATGTAGATTAAAATTTAGCCAGGTAAACTCGATGTAGCCGAAAGGTCTATTTTTAAAATTAACGATTTATTGATTAATGCTATTTGTTGAACCAGTCATTTTATGCCAGAACCTCAAAAAAATTCTTGGAAAGTTGAATTTTACATTATTTGTGTAGAATGACCTCCTAAACAACATACTAATATTTTCACCCCGCAAGTGTCCGGGAATCCCTGCAAGAGGGTGAAAACCACCCTCAAAACCAGTTTTTCGCGTTTTCCGACGAAATAAAAGGTTTAATCAAAAAATGTCAAGAGCAAACGTTTTTTCTACGTTGAATTTCCTATAGAAATGTTATGAGACTTTTTTCAAAATTTCCACTTTTAATCTATTTTGGAGGGGGTTGAAAATTACGAGGTTACAAAATTCTTAATTTTCTTCCATTTTACGAGATTATTCGATCTTTTAGAAGAAAAAATATGAGAGTGAAATTATTTTTACATCGAATTTCAAATAGACGGCACCCCTTAGTATTTACGAGCAGGCAAATGTGGTGCGAGGAACAGGGTGAGGGGAAAAGGATGATTTTCGTGGAAATAACAATGGTAAGGCATATTTAGCGATGGTAAGATGAAAATATAGTACCTACCTTTGATTAAATTTCAGTCGATGTATCGCAAAGTGATACAGATGATGAAGGCGGCAGTGTTGGTGTACAGGGTCTGCCAAGAAAAGGTATCATAGTTTAAAATTCAATTGATCTTGAAAATTGAGTCGAATTGAATTTTTTTTTAAATGAAAATGTGGAACATTTTAAAAAGTGTTTCATATATTAGGAATTAATTCAAATAGGCGAACGATTTGAAGAACTTCGTCATTTTAGCAAAATCAAACTCATTTTCTAAAGACTTGCCTCCAAAAAAGTAAAATTTTTAGGCAAATGAAGCGTTCTACGAAACAAATGATGGGAACCGTACTTAATTGTAGAAATTAAATTTCCTTTCTGCATATAGGAGTCAAAATTTTTCTGGTCACTGTATTTTTGGTATTCACTTGTGAAGTTGAAAGTTGAAATCTTTATTCAGAAAGGGAATTTAATTCTCCACAATTTTGGTTCCTATCATTTTTTTTTGGAGGGAAGTCTTTAGAAAATGAACTTGATTTCGCAAAAATTACAAGAGTTCTTCGTCACAAAACGGTGGAGATGGCGTCTCCCCAATTGTTTATCTATGGGAGTCAATTCTTGAGGTACAAAATGTTTTTCGATTTGATTTTTTTAAATGTGAAAATGACATTGAATTCATATTCGGTGATGTCGAATGGTCGATACATGTACAATTGACTCCAATCAGGTTAAATTTGCTCAATTTCATGTCCAAATTCATAGGTAGTTTTAAATACTGGTGCCTCGACTCCCCCCCTTCCCCTCTGCAAAGCGTGTTGAGTATGCATTCACAATCTCGTGTTACTATTAGATTTTGTACATCGACTGAAATTTAATCATAGGTAGATACCAAATTTTCATCTTACCATCGCTAAATATGCCTTACCACCATTAGTACAGTCATTTTAGCTAAAAAAGTGCCCTAACCCAAAAAAAATTAGCAGGAAGGGGAAGTTTCGTATATAAGCTCACTAAAGTATGTACTTTAATATTCCCGAACTTCCCTAAAATTGGTGCATATTTAGGCCCCCTTTTGGGGGGCGAGAGGGTTCAAATTTTGGGTTTTCGGCTATAACTTTCGACATTCTGCACTTACGAAAAAAAAATTGAAACAAAAGTTGTAGAGCATAAAAAAACAAACAACTTTGTTATTTACAGTATCTCCCTAGGACGTCATGGGAAGGAGCTGGAGCTATGTGAAAAAAATCAATTTTGAAAATTTTCCAATAATACAAATAATTACTAAAAATTGGGTCAATTGACTTTTAGGAGCGGTTCTTTTGCATAGTACATTCCATTACTATGTAGAACAAGTAAAATTTATAACCGACCCCTCATCTCAATGTAGGGGGGTGGACCCTCTGTAAAAAAAGTCGCATTTTCCCCCGAGCGTAGCTCAGCTACAGTGAGAAATTTGAAAAATTGGTTCAAACAAACGTTGTAGAGCGTCAAAAGACAAACATTTTACTTTTTTTACTTTTTTTCTACGTGGTCTTGGGAGTGAGCAATTGCGAAAAGAAAAAAAAACGGGGTTCGGAAATTTTTCAATAATTTAATGCATAAATTACACCAGGTATAAAATTTAGCGAACTGATGGTCTAACAAGTTGGTTTCTGGGGTTTTCATAGTGGCTGAACTCGATTTTTATAATAATTTAACCTCTGAACCCAAATTAGGCCCCAAAAGAGGGGGTTCAAAATTCGTGAAAAAGTTTTGAACGCTCCCCCGCTCTTTTTTCTTTTTACACTAGCTCACTCCCAAGACCACGTAGAAAAAAAGTGAAAAAAGTAAAATGTTCGTCTTTTGACGCTCTACAACGTTTGTTTGAACCAATTTTTCGAATTTCTCACTGTAGCTGAGCTATGCTCGGGGGAAAATGCGGCTTTTTCACAGAGGGTCCACCCACCTAAATTGAGATGAGGGGTCGGTTATAAATTTTACTTGTTCTACATAGTAATGGGATGTACTATGCAAAAGAACCGCTCCTAAAAGTCAATTGACCCAATTTTTAGTGATTATTTGTATTATTGGAAAATTTTCAAAATTGATTTTTTTCACAAAGCTCCAGCTCCTCTCCATGACGTCCTAGGGAGATACTGTAAATAACAAAGTTGTTTGTTTTTTCATGCTCTACAACTTTTGTTTCAACTTTTTTTTCGTAAGTGCAGAATTTCGAAAGTTATAGCCGAAAAACCAAAATTTGAACCCCCTCGCCCCCAAAAGGGGGTCTAAATATGCACCAATTTTAGGGAAGTTCGGGAATATTAAAGTACATACTTTACTGAGCTTATATACGAAACTTCCCTTTTCTGCTAATTTTGTTTGGGTTGAAACCTAAAATGACTGTACTATACATTGTTATTTCCACGAAAATCACTCTCTTTTCCCGTTACCCTGTTCCTCGCACCACATTTGCCTACTCGTAAATACTGAGGGGTGCCTTCTATTTGAAATTCAATGTAAAAATAATTTTATTCTCATATTTTTTCTTCTAAAAGATCGAATAATTTTGTAAAATGGAAGAAGTTAAGAATTTTGAAAACTCGTAATTTTCAACCCCCTCCAAAATAGTTTAAAAGTGGGAATTTTGAAAAAAGTCTCATAACATTTCTATAGGAAATTCAACGTAGAAAAAACGTTTACTCTTGGTATTTTTTGATTAAACCTTTTATTTCGTCGGAAAACGCGAAAAACTGGTTTTGAGGGTGGTTTTTACCCTCTTGCAGGGATTCCCGGACACTTGCGGGGTGAAAATATTAGTATGTTGTTTAGGAGGTCATTCTACACAAATAATGTAAAATTCAACTTTCCAAGAATTTTTTTGAGGTTCAGACCTAAACTGACTGTATTATTCTTCGTGTACCTACTCGATTTTGGAAAGAGACTTTGATTTCAAGGCACGTGTTTTTTAATCATTATTTTTTTGCAGGGAGAGGGAGAAGTAATGAATTCTGTGGAAATTTTTGAATTTTCGATTCGGAAATATCTGAATTTTTACTCGCAAGATT
The DNA here is from genome assembly GCA_033439095.1 of Pseudococcus viburni. Classification (NCBI taxonomy): domain Eukaryota; kingdom Metazoa; phylum Arthropoda; class Insecta; order Hemiptera; family Pseudococcidae; genus Pseudococcus; species Pseudococcus viburni. The sequence continues at coordinate 629,314 of JAVBJF010000137.1, forward strand.
TGATAAACACCCTGAAATAATTTTTTTCATTTTTCAAAATTTCATATAATTTTTCGTTTTTCCTTTTTTTTGAAATTTTTTTGTTATTTTCGTGCCTGCGGTGAGGGGTGGTTTTGCTGCCTGAAAAGGGAATATCTATACATCTCGTGAGAAACAGTGATTTTTGAAAAAAAAATCGTCTAGACATCATGTATTTCAAAGAGCTCATTGTGATTTTTTTGAATCCTATTTGTTTGATTTTGTTCGTAATTTAAATTTAGAAAATTCGTCGTGATTTTCTTTAAATTATATTTTTTTGAACTTGTAAATTTTCAGCTCTATTTTCTCCCAATTTTTGAACTTCTTTTTAAATGAAAAATTTCCTTCGAAAACGTCATTGCTTGACACGAGAATACAAAAACATCCACGTATGGGACGCCATCTACACCGACGTTCGACTCCAGTATGCGATCCCACGCACCAGTTCATCTTCGAGACTAATTCCACAAAGACTAATTTTCGGTTTTAATTTTCTAACGAGAAGCACCATTCTTCATCAAACGTTACATTTCAGGAACACATAAACGTATGAAAACGATCGCTAAACGGGCCACTTAGGTTACTTTTGGGTTAACGGTGGTCTGCGGATGTAATTATTTTGTCACGTCAGATGCCTCCGAACTTGACACTGTGTTAAGTTGACACGAGCGAATGCAATATTCGGTTCGAAGTTGGGCACAGAATCGGATGTGCGTAAATATGCATTTAAAGTGTAACGAAACGTATGTTTAACTGGAATTCGCGTAGTATGTTCGCCCGAGGAGCTGAATATTGACGAAATGGAGCCGCGAAATGATGCTATTTATCCGACAAATAATAGACTGCAGACTCCAGCCTCTATCTATGGCTTACCAGGGTATCTAGGAAACCAATTATTGATAAGGCAAGCCGCCGAATTGCAGCAATATACGACTCAACGATCTAGACCACTTCGGGTTAACAGTGTCAAAAAAAGTATGTACTTATTCGGATTACTATAATGAAAATGAAGACAGGTTGAAAAATAATTCAAATTCATTAAAATTTTTAATCAATAAATTGAATCTTGAAATTTATCTCGAATGAATAACAAGATGAATTAATTTTGAAAAGGGTCTGACCGGGTTAGAGGCGAATTTGGCCCCCCTCTGATTTTCAACCTAACCCCCTCAGAAAATATCCCTTGATGTGAATAATTTTCCAGAAAATTTTTTGACCCCTCATCCCTTCCTTTTAGAGTTATGGCCATTTTGTTGCATTATTTTAAAGAATTTTCAATTTCGACGGAAATGAAGGAAATTTTTTGTTCTGTGGCATAAAGTAACATCTCGTGACGGTGTGTTTATGGTAATTCTTTCATCAATTTTGGTGTACTCCTTCAAGAGGTTTTAGCCAGGGGTACCGAGAAACCTGAATTCTTGAGGACAATTCCTCAAAAATATTATGGGGATCTCCCCTTTCAGAAATCACAATTCAACTCTACAATTATACCCCCCCCCCCCCCTCAAAATCACAAGAAATTACCCCTCAAATAGACATTTTTCAAAAACTTCCCTCCACTGCATCGTTATTCAAATTTTCCAATGAATCATTATAAATTGAATGAAAAAAATTCTTTTTTTTTTGAAAAATCTTTAGGAGCCATCTTAAAATTAACAACACTCGCAGCACTGGTAATTTTATTCAAACTGAAAAAAATTTAGAAATTTTTCCATTTTTTAGACCAAAACTAGACTTAATTAATCTGAATTAATTACCTACAACTTTTCCAAAGTATGTTTTTTTCTCTGAAACGTATAGTTTACATTGAAAAAGTGGAATTTTTTTATCAATAAAGTAGTTTATTAAAACCTCAAATAAATACTTGCATAAATTTATTGAGAAAATTGAAGGTCTTTTTGTATAATAAAAAAAAGGTTTCAATTTCAACTGTTATAAAACTTAAACCTGAGAGTTCATTAAATGATCGATTTCGGCATTGAATGGTTCCTCTTTCGGTATGAACTGCTATTTTTCGAAACAATTCGATTTAAATTTTTTTCCTATTTTTTATGTTTTCATTTTCCCTGCTTCAAATTTTCAAATTTTATTTTTCTCAACATTCTACTGTTTTTATTTACTCCTAGATCCACGAATTAAAATCCCGAAACGAAAACCGATCCAGATTCGCAGACAATTCATTCGACCCGGAGCTGGCTTAGTGCAAAGGCCTCAGCAACAGCAACCGCAACCAGTGGCTCGAAACGCCTTCCAAATGTCACTTCTATTGTTATCGTTGTTGGCTTTTGGAACATTTGCGACGACTTCGGTAATGATGCGGAACAGACGAAGTAATCGTCGAGATCAATCGGCGTACAGGATTATTATCGATGATAAAACACCTAGAATGGAAGATAAAATATCGAATAGTACAAAAGCTTCGTTCACATATTGGACTTCTACATTTACCCAACGTTTTTTAGAATTCATTACAGATTTGGTTCAAAATCTATGGCAATGTGATTGGTCACGAGTTCAGTGTCGTTCTTCCATAACGTATAAATCTTCTTCGAACCTTGATCATTAACAAATCAATATAATTTAAGAAAATAGGTAACAAGAATCTACCACACTTTCCTCTTTTCTTGAATGTTTTAATCGAATGGTAAAAAAAGTGGGTCTTTTGTTTTTTTGTGGCATAAAGCAAAAAATGGCATAAAAATGTCCAGTAAAATCCACAAAGTAACAGGTATTTTGATTTTGCTCATATTGCAGACTTCTTGTTTTCAAAAAAGGAAAAAATGGGATGAAAACTTTTTTCAAATGTGTGATGAGGTAGTACTTCGGAAACTGCACTAACGAGGAGGTCACAGAACTGTCCCCTCGAAAAAGGAATAAAATGTGGTCTAATTTGTCGCCCGCGATGCAAATATCAAAATTTCAGATCGCTAGGTGCCCGTTTTGAAAACTGGTCGAGGCCTATGCGATCAAAATTTCGATTTTACATGGATTTATATATTTTAAATGGAGGAAAAATTTTTTCTCGGAAATCATCATTTGATGTGACCAATTGATAGTTCGCGTCGAGATAAACAAAAAATATTATATGTATACACTTTTTGCCTAACTCAAGTATTACAGGAGCTGCATGTATAAATTAAATATAAAGCCCCTTCAATTCTTGAGTTAGGCAAAAAGTGTTTATCATATTTTTTGTTTCTCTCGACGCGAACTATCAATTGGTCACATCAAATGATGATTTCCGAGAAAAATTTTTTCCTAAATTTAAAACACATGGCTCATTCTATGTCAACTCGACAAGGTTTTGACCTTGGGTCTTCCGATTTCGCTCAAAATTTTTTTACGATTTCTCCTCGATGGTCTAATGAAGGAATCACCGTTATTCCGATCCTAGTCCTTCAGGGGGGCGGGGGGTGGCCCTTAAAATTTTCGTATAATTGGGATTTTTTGCGAAATTGCTTAACTTTGAAGGAGCATATCTCGAGATTGGTTAGGTCTAAGATGAATCTGTTCATGCTGTTTTGTAGAGAATTGAAAGGAGATTCAAAATTGATAATCACTTTTTGAAAAGTTCAAAGTTGAGCTTTTGTGATGGAAGCTCAACTTTCATGATAAGTAGAAAAGATGAAGGGCCACATTAAAAAATCTGAAAACATTACTATGAAGAGAACTTTTAATGTATTTTTCAACTAATTACTTTTCAAGATGAGATCTCAATACCCCTAGGGGGCACAAGGGTCCTAAATTTTGGTCAAAATTCAAAAAAATAGAAAAAGTGAAGCAATATATCGATTTCTACCAATTCAAAGGCGCTGAGTTCGAATATGTGTTTAGTTTTTTCATTCGACCCCTCTGAACCCCCCTATCAGCCCCCTAATGAGGTAAAAATTCAAAAAAATGAAAAATAACGTATGACGTATCGTTTGTTAGGTTTCTGAGAGCGCTGAGTTCGAATATTTACTTATTTTTGGAATTTGACCCTTTAGTGCCCCCCTAGCCTCCAATTTTGATAAAACACATGCAAAAAATCGGAAATAGCATGTGTCACATCGATTTCTACTAATTCGAGGGTGCTGAGCTCGATTATCAACTTACTTTCTCGATGCGCCTCCTTCGTTCTCCACACTGACTCCAAAATTATTAAATCATTTAAAAAATCAATGTGTTCTTTCAAAATTGGGAGCTAGGGGAGCACTAAAGCGTCGAATCCCAAAAATAAGCAAATATTCGAACTCAGCGCCCTCAAAAACCCAACAAACGACACGCCATATGTTATTTTTCATTTTTTTGAATTTTGACCTCATTAGGGGGCTGATAGGGGGGTTCAGAGGAGTCGAATGAAAAAACTAAGCACATATTCGAACTCAGCGCCTTCGAATTGGTAGAAATCGATATATTGCTACACTTTTTCTATTTTTTTGAATTTTGACCAAAATTTAGGACCCCTGTGCCCCCCAGGGGTATTGAGATCCCATCTTGAAAAGTAATTGGTTGAAAAATACATTAGAAGTTCTCTTCATAGTAATTTTTTCAGATTTTTAATGGGGCCCTTCATCTTTTCTACTTATCATGAAAGTTGAGCTTCCATCACAAAAGCTCAACTTTGAACTTTTCAAAAAGTGATTATCAATTTTGAATCTTCTTTCAATTCTCTACAAAACGGCATGAACAGATTTATCTTAGACCTAACCAATCTCGAGATATGCTCCTTCAAAGTTAAGCAATTTCGTAAAAAATCCCAATTATACGAAAATTTTAAGGGCCACCCCCGCCCCCCTGAAGGATTAGGATCGGAATAACGGTGATTCCTTCATTAGACCATCGAGAAGAACTCGTAAAAAATTTTTGAGCGAAATCGGAAGACCCAAGGTCAAAACCTGGTCGAGTTGACATAGAATGAGCCACATGTAAAAATCCATGTAAAATCGAAATTTTGATCGCACAGGCCTGGGCCATTTTTCAAAACGGGCACCCAGCGATCTGGAATTTTGATATTCGCGTCGCGGGCGACAAATTAGACCACCTTTCATTCATATTTTAAGGGGACAGTTCTGTGACCTCGTAAGTTTCATCTTATTTCTTTTTGCCCAACTTGGAAATTGAAGGCGTGAAAAAAATTTATTCAGAAAAATGTCATGAAAAAACTAATCAAGGGAATGGATAGTACGTTAAAAACTGAACAAATTTTGTTCTGCTGACTTTTTACCTAACACTGAAAATAAAGGTGTTAGGGGATATTCAAAATCGAGAGAATTTGAAAAAAATTTCTACCTCCTTCATTTTTGATCCTGGGCAAAAAGTTTTGAAAGCAAAATTTGTTCAGTTTTCAAAGTAGAATCCATTTTCTTAATGAATATTTATTTAATGTTTTTTTCTTTTCATAGTCCCCTTCAATTTTGAATGAAGGCAAACAGTCATAAGATGGAAATATTTCAATTTTTCAAAGTACTACCTATCTTTTTTCCATGGATGAAAATATTTTTCATTTATTGTTGTTTTTTGTTTGAAATAGCATTTGCCCTTTCTATTTTCAATTTAAAAAATCGCGGTGTTATTAAATTTTAGAGTCAAAGAAACGACTACCTACCGAAGTTGAAAAAATTGTTGTGAAGAAAATTCAGAGAAGAGAAAACTTGATAGAATTGAAATTGTAATTTGAAAAAAATTTCAGGAATAACTTGAAGTTTTGAATACAATTTTGAGATACAATTTTACAACATAATGGGGAAATACTTTTTAAAAAAATTTAGTGGTGAAAAAATTGAGAAAAATTTTAGATTTGAAAAAAACTTTTGTAAGTACGTAATATCTAGAAATATTTGTAACGAAACACAATAAATGGAATAATATCTACGCTTTTTCCGATTTTTTTTTTTCAAAAAAAACAATCCATCAAACACATTACACGTAATTCGTGCGAGGTTTGGTACACCGTGAATACCGTGATACCTAACAAAAAAATTTCTTGGAAAAATCGTGCCTCCTCAATAATCGCTCGGCGGTCACAAACTAGACATTCGTGCGAATATCACACTCGTGTTAGCGGTAACACTGCGTAACACAAGGCCAACGTTACTGTGCGTTAATTTCGAACAACTTTGAATGATGGGGGTGTAACTCAGCGGTAGAGTGTCCGCTTCGCATGCGGAAAGTCCTGGGTTCAAGTCCCAGCTCCTCCATGTTTTTGAAAATTTTTTCATCGTTTTTTTGCCGTCAATTAATTGTATGCGAATAAATGTACCCGAATTTACCGTTTTTCCATGTTTCTCTCATGCCTAACTACATATTTCAATAGGCTAAAAACGAGAATAAAATTATAGCAATGTGGATGGTACGCTATTTTTAATTTAAAGTGTTCTAGAAATGAATTAATCCCGGAGTAGCATTGAAAATAATTTTCAAAAACTCACTTTCATTTTTATTTCAAGAAAACTCGATCCTTCGATCACGCATCTACGTCAAGTGGCCATGTGTGATTTTATATTTTAATGCTATTTATCGAACAGTAAATATGATGATAGATCACAGGTCGACGTTTGAGCTTTTGAAACCCCCAAATCAAAGTGAAATTTTGAGTCCAAACGAAAAAAAATAACAGGACCCCGTATCCAAAGTTTCAGGCGCTGAAGTTCACTTCTCGATTTTTGGCGAATTTTTTAAATTTCAAAATTACCTCCGCCCTGCGAAATATGAAAATTTGATATAATCAACGAAAAAAGCTGAAATTTAGTACATAGCCTATTTTCGACCTCCCGAATCGATTGGAAGCGGTTTTGAGACGTTTCGGAGCTACCATAAAATTTTGGAATTTTCCATCGCTGGAGAAAAGCCCATAAAAATGGCCCATATGGACTTCAGCACCTATAATCACGGATTATCCATATTGGTGACCTATTTGATCGATTAAAACACAATTTTCCAATATTCGTAACTTTGAGTTCAAATTCGCATTTTCAGGCAAGAAATTTTCCTGGAAAAAATTTAAAAATTCGCCTAATACGCATACATCGAGGTAAAATATTGAAACTTGGTAGATACCCTATTTTCGACCTCCCGAATCGAATGGAAGCAGTTTCGAGACGTTTCGGAGCCATCAGAAAATTTTGAAATTTTCCAGCGCTGGAGAAAAGCCTATAAAAATAGCCCATATACACTTTAGCATCAATAATCGCGGATTATCCATATTGGTGACCTATTTGATTGATTAAAAGACAATTTTCCAAAATTCGTAACTTTGAATTCAAATTTGCATTTTTGGGCAAGAAATTTTTTTTATGTACTTGAAAATTCCAAAATTTTCTGATGGCTCCGAAACGTCTCGAAACCATTTCCATTCGATTCGGGAGGTCGAAAATAGGCTATGTACCAAATTTCAGCTTTTTTCGTTGATTAAATCAAATTTTCATATTTCGCAGGGCGGAGGTAATTTTGAAATTTTGAAAATTCACCAAAAATCGATAAATGAACTTCAGCACCTGAAATTTTGGATACGGGGTCCTGTTTTGATGTACTTTCGATTTTTTTTTGTTTGGGCTCAAAATTTTACTTTGAGTTGGGATACCTCCCTTGTGAATGATTTTTCTTATATTTTTTGAGCTGGTCACGAAAAAAGTAAAGAAAAGATTCTTTTACCTACGTAAGGATTTTTCGCAATTTGAATTTAATGTTGAACATTTTTTTAATACTTTATTATAACTTTGACACTTGAAGTCAATTTTCTGAGCGATGGAAGGGTTCAACGAGAAAAATCAATAGAACATGAATCGCAGAGCGTAAAATTTCCTTTCCGTAAAGTTCAATTAGTTTTATCTTTGTAGGCTTAATTTTCGAGATATTTCATTTAAAGTCCCAACTTATATTTTTTTTTTATTGAAAATACAGGGTGTTCCATGAATCGTCTGCCAAACATATTTTTTTTGGATATAACGGGTACCACTAAAAAAAAACTTGAGATGAACATGTTGCCTATCTTAAGAATTTAAGGGGCAAATGCTGCTTCTAAGAAAATCACGTCAAAAAATGTTTTTGACCATGGGAATGGATAGTATTTTAAAAACTGATCAAATTTTCACTATGTGACTTTTTGCCTAACTCAAAAATTGAAGGGGCTACAAATTTTTTTTTCAAAAACAATTTTTAAAAAATCAACTAATTAAGAGAATGGATAGTACGTTGAAAACTGAAGAAATTTTGTTCTGTGCACTTTATGCCTAACGTCAAAAATGAAGGGGCTACGGCTCGCGCAAAATACGTGGGCTTCAAAAAATTTTCGAATTTTCCCAATTTTGAATCACCCTTGGCCCCTTCATTTTTGATGTTAGGAAAAAAGTGTACAGAACAAAATTTTTTCTGTTTTCAACGTACTATCCATTCCCTTAATTAGTTTATCAGAAAAAAAAATTGAAAAAAATTTTTTTAGCCCTTCAATTTTTAAGTTAGGCAACAAGTCATATAGTGAAAATTTGTTCAGTTTTTAAAGTACTATCCATTCCCATGGTTAAAAAAAAATTTGACGTAATTTTTTTAGAAGTAGCATTTGCCCCTTAAATCCTCAAGTTAGGCAACATGTTCATCTCACTTTTTTTTAGTGGTACACGGTTATATCCAAAAAAATATGTTTGGCAGACGATTCATGGAACACCCTGTATCTCAGAAACTAAGCCTCTAGAACAAAACTAATTGGACTCTACTGGAAGAAAATCTTACGCTCTTGATAAAAGGCATCATCATTGAGAAAATATCCAAAACGATTGCAGCATTCTGACGTTAAACTGAGGTTTTTTGAAAAAGTTTTTGAAGAATTCTGAACAGTGAAATAAAATTTAGGAAGATTGGAATCGAAATAGACTTGAATACAGAGTAGAGTTTTTTTTCATCTGTTTTTCAAATTTTAATGAACCCCAGCAAAAAAATGTTTTGAGGTAACCACAAAAAAACGTAACAAACTATTGAAAATTTTTGTCAATGTTACAAAAAAATCATTTGGAAAAATGTCCATGATTTGTTTGGTCAATTCTTGAAAACCACTTGGATGGAGCTTAAAATCAAACTACTTCTTATGTTCTTTTATTTCGGCAATCGAAAAAAAAAATCCTGAAAGTTCAAATTCAGTAATCGTTCCATTTTTTTTTTTTTTAATGAGACACGCCAGCATTCACTTTCCTTTGCATAATAATGTGTGTGCAAGGTGGTCTCTCAAACGTCCAATCAACACTTTTGGCTTCGCGTAAGCAAGAAGAATTACTTTTCCTCTGATAGTTGGCATAAGAAAAGCCCCTGGAAAAAATAGGTATACCTTCTGTATACGTAGGTACGTGATTTTACATCCCACGAAGAGAATTGCTAATTAAGTAGATTCCAAGATGGTCTATACAATTATTATCCTGCCAGCGTCGATAAATACCTCTTGGACAGCTGGGCTGGCGATTTCGTCGTCATAGGCTGAGTAAAAATATTGTTTTATTTCCTGTTGTTTTTTTCTCCTCATAGCCGGGTAATAACGCGTTTGTTGTTTGAATGTTCTTCATTTCCCCGATCTTGGTATTCGATCGTACGGGAACTTTCTCGCGGTCTTATCGAAATACCCCTATATTGGAATTGGAATCGAGATAATTTATTTTGCATCATTATAATACGGGTAAATGATACCTTTCTCATTATGATCACGAATGGTGGGCGAGGTGAGAAGAAACTCAAATATAGAAAAATATTTTTATATGGTTGTTTGTCGTTATATACGCTGTCAATAAGTGTGCCGAGTGGTTCGCATTTTCAGTCGACTCGTGCTCGCGAATTTAAGAAGTACGTGTGCCATACCTTATTTTTCGCCTCGCATTAAAGGTATTAGTTTGGTGATTGCGGAATGCAGATGGAGTAACGATTATCAACTTCAATTCGAAAATTTCACGCTCCGAAGACCCCTTCACCTGTTGAGCCGAAATTCAGTGTATCAAACTTGGCACAGCCATCTAGCTACCTGAATCTACCTATTCGTGTACGATGAATCTATTGAGGTAAATTTTTTGAGCGAATTTTTTTCATTTTTTAAGCATAGTTTTCTCAACTTATTGAAAAAACTTCATTTTTTTCAAATTCCAAGTGATTTGAAAAAATTCCTTTTCTTATTGAATTTTAAATTTCTCAAAAACACCTTTTAAAACGTGTATTTTTCAAACGAAACGAAATGCCATTTTCAAAGTGTCTACAAAATCGAGAAAATCGAGAAAAATTGATGATTTTCGAAATGGAATGGGAAGTGCCTGCTGAAAAAAAAGTCCGGAATTTTACTCAGAAGTCTTAGAAGTCGATAAATTTAAATTTTAGGAATTGGAAATATGAAATTCAGGTCCAATTGAGTGAAAAAAATGAAAAATCTTCCATTGATATTGCAGTTGCATAGTGTGGAAAATCAGAAAAAAAATTTTCCAGGTTGAATGAAGTCACATAGGTACCTACTTTGATTACTTTGAGAAGAACTGGATTGTTTTTTCAGTTTTTCCAATGAAAATTACAGTTTTTCGATTTTTAGCCATCGCTTTGCTCAGGAATGTAGAATTATTAATGTCTTTTAAAAAGTAGGTGTCTATACTTTCAAAGTTCCCAATGAAAAAATTGATTGAAATTTATAATTTTTTTTCTTTTAATATTCTTCCAATTTCTGAATGATGGTACCTACCGTGCCCATGATTTTCTTGATCATGATTTTGAAAAGAATACGTGAGTGGGGTGGGGGCAAGAAAAAATAATGAATTTTCTGGTGTCGTGTAGCATGTAGAGCCTCAGCCCTTCTATCGGACCATATTTTAGTTGTTTGATGATTGGGGTAATAGCCCATGCAGACATTTCAATCCCCCCCAGTAAATTTTTACCTCAAAGCCACGAAAAAAAATACAAATTCTTGAAATATATTTCCAAAATTAAAAAATACAAATTCTTAAAATACTTTTCAAAAAATTGATTTAAAATTACAAAAGAATAATAAATGAAGTAACATGATTTTTTTTTTTTTGGGGGGGGGGGGGGGTTCCCAACTAAAGTTAAATTTTGAGCTGAAACATCAGTAAATCGAAAGCGCGTTACAAAATAAACCAATTTTCAAAATTTCAGGTGTTGAAGTTCATTTCTCGAATTTTGGCGAATTTTTTAAATTTCAAAATTTTTCCATCTGCAAAATATGAACATTTGATCTAATCAACGAAGAGGGCTGAAATTTGGAATGTACCTTCTATTTGACCTCTCGAATCGATTGGAAGTCGTTTCGAGACGTTTTTGAGCCTCCAGAAAATTTTGGAATTCCCCAGCACTGGAAAAAAGCTCAAAAAAATATTCCATAAGAACTTTAGCACATATAACCGCGAAGTACTCGTATCCAAATCTATTGGTGACCTGGTTGATCAATTGAAGCACGAAAATTTTCTGCCAGAAATTATGAATTTCAACTCGAAGTCACGAATTTCGAAAACTTGTGCAATAATCGATCAAATAATAAGTCACCAAAATGAGTGATTCGCGAATACAGGTGCGAAAGTTCATATGGACCCTTTTTTATAAGCTTTTATTCACTTGGTGCTGAAAAATTCCAAAAAACTTTGGAGGCTCCGAAACGTCTTGAAACCACTTCCACTCGATTCGGGATGTTGAAAATGATGTATTCCAAATTTTAGTTTTTTTCGTTGGTTAAATAAGTAGATGAAATTTCATTTGTGCAGGGCGATGAGGTAATTTTGAAATTCCAAAAATTTGCCAAAATTCAAGAAATGAACTTGGGCTCTTGAAATTTTGGAAATGACGTTCTTTTATGATGTATTTTCGATTTATTTTTGTTTCGGTTCAAAATTTGGTTCGAGTTGGGATACTTCCCTTTTTAAAAATTATTCATCAATCGATTGGCAAACCAATCAGAGTTACAAATATTGGTAAGTTGATTATGGTGTCACATTCGATGTACCTATTGATCTAAATTGATCATGGCGAGATATGAATTTTTCCACAGTCAAGGAATGAGGAGAAACGATGAGTAATCCAGAAATCAATTTTTGTTGGAGGATGTTTCAAAACCACATTTTTTAAAGGGAGACAATTTTTACGTTTTGTGGTATTTTTTGTATCACTTTTTGCCTATTTTTCAATGTTCGAGGTAACATAGGTCATTTTTTTTTGGAAAAAATTAAATACGATTCTTGAACGAAGTCCACGTTTTTTTTGGCAAAAATGAAGTACACGATTCCTGAATGATAAAACCAAACGTAATTGTACTTGAATGAAATTTTTGCTTAGGTTTTCGAGCAGGCGCCATTCGCTGTTTTTTTTCATGTGGATCATCGGTCGCTTATTGCAGAAATGTTTAGCCCAAATAGAAAATCCGGCTGTCCCACAACCACAAACTTCAGTCCTATGGTCGTTGGCTCCTTGTCAGTCGGCATTTTGGATACCGAACATACCGACGGCATTCAATCAGAATTGGATAACGTATCAGTACGAAGGAAATCCATTATCTCAATTCGGTAATTCCTACTTACGGAGAGCATTTACCCAACACCTATATTTCCCCTAGCACCTATTCTTGAACTCGTGAGAAAAATATTAACGGTTGTCATTTTCACGATTTTAGGCGAATGCGTTTTCACTCTGGAAAGCGACCCGAGTACCAGAATAGAAATAGTCGTCACTGAAGTACATTTATTCGGCAAGGAAAACTCATATCCGCAGCCTTGCTTAGAACTACATGATGTGAAATCAGACGGCAGCATAACGATGTTGAAAAAGTAAGCCCGGTAACTCGATGAATTGACAAATTATACTGTGTGCTCAATCGATCACTTTTTTCATCTGTGGTCAATTTTAGTTCCCATTTCCCCAAAAAGGTCACTAAGGCAACTTTTTTTTTCAAAATTGTCGCTGTAATAAAAAAAAAAATGAAGGTGCTTAATTGAAAGGTGACAAAGAGAGAGAAGCGTTTTTTGGACTCTTAGAATATAGTAAGCAAATTTTTTAATTTAAATACAGGGTGGGGCATTAACAACGCAACCGTGTTATCACAAAATTCAAACTATGAATGAAAATTGATATTTTTTTTTCAAAAAATATTAGAATACCTATAGGTTAGAAAGTAAAAAAAAGTCAGAATAAGTGTTGAAAATGGCATCTATGAACATTAATACAATAATTATGTCACAAAAAACGAAAAACTTATCTTCAAGTTATTACACTAATATTGTTGATTTTTTCCGAAATTCTGGCACGTAATTCATCCAAATTTTGTGGAGCAGTTGAGGAAACTCTATCTTTTAGGTAGCCCCATGAAAAAAAGTGCGACGGAGTCAGAATATGTGTTTGAAATTGAAATTCTTTGCTTTTCTGATACACTTAACATGTTTATGTTCAAATGTAAAGCACGTTCTCTTCCTACTCTTTGCTCTCTCATGACGAAAATTCTCTTCAGATTTCGATGGCAATGGTTTTATACGTTTTTGAAAAGATCAAATTCACCATTTTCGGTGGAATCGAATGTTTTGGGTCATTTGGGTTGCGTTGATGGCGATTTAAACTTTCGGTTGCGTTGTTAATGCCCCACCCTGTATGATAATGCCTATAGAAAAAGCCGGAGAGAGTAGCACGAATATTCATTTTTGGATTTAGTGGGAACTTGATGGTTTTCATAGAAAAGAAAAAAGTAGTTGGAGGTTTTTAAATTTTTTTCCAATAACATAACGTTTGTTTGTGAAAAAGTTTTTTTTTGAAATTTTTTTGGAATATTGTCCAATTTTTGGAAATATTCCAGATTTTGGGAAAAAGTGATTTCTGTGGAAACAAATCGTCCATGCTTTGGATATTTTATTCAATGTTTATTGTTTAGATTAGCGTTCGATTTTTGGAAAGTCGTTCGATGTTTGGAAAGTCGTTCGATTTTTGGAAAATTGTTCGATTTGTAGAATGTTGTTCAGTTTTTGTAAAGTTTTTCTATCTTAAAATTCACGAAAATTATTCAAATTATGGGAAAACCAGTCATACTTTGGATAGTATCGTCCAATACTCCAAAAATTGTACAATTTAAAAAAAAATTGTCAAAGTTTCTGGAAATTATCCAAATTTTTAAAAACCAATAAAGAGATAGAATTTTCAGACAGAAGACTTATTTTTTTTAAATTTTTCCAAGTTTTGGAAGTTTCACAGTCTCAAAAAATCGTCGAATAAAATTTCAGAAAATTGTTTTGGTATCGAAAGATTCATTTTCAAAAAAAGTTCCGACTTTTAAATGCTGGTTTTTGGAAAATCGCTCAATTTTTGAACATTTTAGGAAATCGTTCAAACATTTTGTCCTGAAATAGAAAACGTAAAAGCAGAGATTTTTGCAGGGGATTGTTCCACCGGACAATAACGTTACCGGGTAACTTTTCACAACTGTTTCGGTAAATTTTCAGTTTCGTTTCCGAGTTTTTCAAATTTTTCAGTCAACTGGTTCCTGCTCTATTCCGTTTGAAGGAGGGGGGGGGGGGGTGTTCATCGGTATGGAACTGATATTATTTCGCTTAATTCTTCTTCCTCGTTTTACATGAAAAGAAAATTTGTTCCGATTTCCGGTATCTTTCCGACATCTAAATTAAAATTAAGGGTCACCAAGGTCAACTTTTTGGGTAAAATTATACCACCAAGGTCAGTTTTTTTGAAGCTGATTGAATTGGGCACACTTACATTAGAGTGGATCGAAAAAAAAGCATATCTTGGGTTTTGACCAAATTTGGTGGGGTGGTTTACTTTGAGTGGGAGACTTCACAAAAAATTTTTGAGCCCCTGAGGGCCAAGGAAGGGGGGCAGAAGAAAAAATTGTTGAGCCCCTGAGGGCCAAGGAAGGGGGGGGCAGAAGATGCTCACAGTGCACCTCCTTTTGAAAAAACACTGTTTTTTGCGTTTTTTAGCTAATCAAAATTGTGTGAGAAGTCTTCGTAGCACTTTAAAGATGCGATTTGAGTTTCTACATCTCCCTAAACCATCGCCATCCTTCTCCGATCAAAACTCAGACTGCTACCAGGGGGTTGAAAAGTTGCAGATTGCAATATTTCAATAATACGAAATTTTCATCAA
Source organism: Pseudococcus viburni (assembly GCA_033439095.1). Taxonomy (NCBI): domain Eukaryota; kingdom Metazoa; phylum Arthropoda; class Insecta; order Hemiptera; family Pseudococcidae; genus Pseudococcus; species Pseudococcus viburni. Next base: position 644,413 of record JAVBJF010000137.1, read on the forward strand.
GCTGGAATGATTTTTCTTTCATGGAGTAAGTGAACAAAAAAAATTTTCAACCACTGAAAGTGAATTTTGAAGAAAAAAAATTAAAAATTTTATACGCCAGTGCAGCCAACAGCAAATTATGAAATTCCAAAATACGGAATTTATATCGACTTTGAATTGATTACCTATTTTTTCGCCTGAAAATATTATGTATTTTTTTCAACCACTGAAAGTATATTTCGAATTTTTTTTTTGAAAATTTTGTATGTTAGTGCAGTCAGTTACAAATCGTGACATGCTATAGTATGGAATTTACGATGACCTCGAATTAATTTTTTTATAGTTTGAAAAATTCACAATAATTTTCAGAAATGAAAATGTTCGAAATATACATTCAGTGACGGAAAAAAAAATAATATTTTCAGGTGAAAAAATAATCAAATTTTCAAAGTCGATATAAATTCTATTCCGTATTTTGGAATTTCATGATTTGCTGTTGACTGCATTGGTGTATAAAATTTTCTATTTTTTTCCTTCAAAATTCAATTTTAGTGGTTGAAAAAATTTTTTGTTCACTTACTAGATGAAAAAAAAAATCATTTCAGCTTGGTGAAAATTTCATATTATTGAAATATTGCAATCTGCAACTTTTCAACCCCCTGGTAACAGTCTGAGTTTTGATCGGAGAAGGATGGCGATGGTTTAGGGAGATGTAGAAACTCAAATCGCATCTTTAAAGTGCTACGAAGGCTTCTCGCACAATTTCGATTGGCTAAAAAAAAGCAAAAATCAGTTTTTTTTTCAAAGGGAGGTGCACTTTGAGCACCTCCTGTTCCCCTCCCCGTGTCCCTCGGGGGCTCAAAATTTTTTTGTGAAGTCTCCCACTCAAAGTAAACCACACCACCAAATTTGGTCAAAATCCAAGATATGTTTTTTTTTCGATCCACTCTAACTTACATTTATACCTCTACCTTCGTGGGTAGCTTCCTAATTCCCTTTCTCGTTAATCTAACCGCCGCTTGGTCGGCTCGACTGATTCAGGGAATGCGGCGTCGTCCTGTCCGGCAATGAATTCGAGATGTTTCCTACATTCACCGATATCAACGTGGCGGTAATCAGTACCACCATTCGATACGGTAGCTTTCAACTACGAGCTAGAGCCGTACCGAGAAATTTCGGTTATCCGAAATCCAGCTCGACACCGGTCAACAGGCCAGCCATCGACACTTCACCTACCGTTATTCCGAACAACCCAAATGTCATCACAAATCCACAAACCACCATTCAACCAGCCGTCGATTCGGTACCTTCGGTGGTCACAATTTTACCATTGCCAGCGAACAGCACTTTCAGCAATGGCGGTGGTGCAACCCTCGAGTCGAATAATTTTTTCACCAGACCGACCCCTAAACGCGCAAACCAGGTGTGACGTAGGCCAAGATGTTTCATCGCAGATCGCATCAGTCATTGATGGACGTTTAACCTGCATATCTTCCGAGTACCTACCACGAGCAAAGTGAAAAATGAGGAGAAAAATTATTGAAAATTCTTTGCTTGATCTATTAATTTAACTGAAAGTGGTGTGGTCTCACTAGAGTTGATTTATGAATATTGGGTCTCCCTGGATATCGATTCGTTCAATCTAGTGACATAAGTACCACCAGATTATAAATCGATGAACTTTTTTTTATCAAAATAATAATTCCTATTTTGTATTTCTCTTGTGTATTAATTTCTTTAATTATTGTTCTCATTTTCACTGATTTCAGTTTTTAAAACATTTATGATTTTTTCAAAAATAAATTCGTGGAATAGATACTATGGAACAGCCGTGATGAATCTGTGGCTGAATAAGATCAGTAATGGCATTGCCCTGACATAATAGCGAACTACTCGAGGAAAAAAATAAATTTAAAATCAAATCAAAATCAATAAGATTCGCAAATTTTAAAGAACCTCAAAATTTCAAATATTTCAAAATGTTAAATATTCCAAAATTTTGAAAAATTCACATTTTTTTTGAAGAATTTGCAATTTTTGAATACTTTACCAATTTTGGAGAATTCACAAATCTTCAAATTTCTAAGAATTGACGAACTTTGAAAAATCTTCGAATTTTTATTGACTTCTACAATTAATAGACGAAATTTGCTTTTTAGAAAAATCTGCTATATTTTTTACACCAGTTTTTTGAATATTTGACCACTTTCCACCACTTGAAAAAATCTGAACAATTTCTCAGGAGTGTGAAATACATTGGGAAATTTAAATTTGAAAAAAAATTTGAGACAGCATCAAATCTGTACTCCCCAGGGAGATTTGAAATTTTCAAAGTCGAATTCAAGGTCATTAAAGTGGCCAAAAAAATCTGAAAAAATTTCAGAGCACTCCCCTTTAGTATCTCTACCTAAGTATGTGCCAAGTTTGAAAAAAATCGGTTGAAAACTCGCGGAGAGAGAATTTTAAAGATTTTTTAGCGTCAAAATCGCGTATTTTGGGCTCCCAACCCCCCAGGCGTGAGATAAAAATTCGCTCACACGCTCTAAAATTATCTTTTACTAATGAAAATCGAATGGCGTAAGAATTTTTACAAATTTCCACTTGAGGCCAAATGATCCCCTTATTGCACCAGATCCTTTCGAACACTCACTCGAACATTTTTATTCCTTTAAGAAAAATATTGCTAAATTCGTTCTCTACCTTCTCAAAAACCTAGATTTCAATATATTACCAGAAAAAATTTGCAAAATTCTAATTTCTTCAGGCCCCACTCCCTCTCCACCCCAACCCTTCATCTCAAAGAGAAAAATATTTCTAAATTCGTATTTTACGCCATCGAAAACGTAGATTTTTCTGAAATTTTTCGAAGACATATTTGAAAAAAGGTGCACATCTCTGCATCCTAGACTGCCTCCTCACTTTACACTCTTGCAATTACGTAGGTAATTAGCTCGGGTGAAAATGATTCACATTCGTATGGACCCGTTGCTTCACGAAAACAGCATTTTTCATTTATAGTCTACAGTCCAAGAGGCAAAAAGTGCTCTAGGAATCGACATTAGTGTGCATTTTCGCTGGACAAAAAAATCAGTTGGTTTGTTGTAGGTATGGGTCCCAAAAAAACCGTATTTTGGATTTTTGCCCTGGCACAATAGGGAACTGAGGGCTGAAAACCCCCCTTTTTTCCCAATTTTTAAATTTGACCTTGGACAAATTTTTTTTCACATTCTGATAGCAGACACTCCCCCGACTCCAAATATATGTCACATCCCTTGGGTCACGAGCACAATGGGGTGCTGGGCCCCCCAAAGTGTGATTTTTTGCCAAATTTGATCATTTTTGGCACAATAATTCCTCTGTAGGCGTCATGCCGTAAGCTGGACAAAAAAAAATCAAACGCAATGTATTCTTGGGTTCATTCCACGTCCAATGAGCCAAAGTTTGAGGAAAACTGTTGGCAATAGGCCGTGGTGGAATTTCAAAGTTTTGAAAACGCGTGATTTCCTCCCCCTTTCATTAAAAAAAAGTTATGAAAAAATGTATGGAAAATGGCAAACAAGATGCCAAAAGCATCAATTTTTGGAATATTCAAATAGTTATTTGATCCAAAATTTTGAAACTTCAGTTTTAATTGAATTCATTAAACCTTTAAATTGAAGAAATATTGTATTAAAAAAAAATCGTCTTGAATCTAATTCAAATGATTTCATTAAGAAATTGCGTAGGGATCTAGAATTTTAAAAATTCTTACTTTATAGGCAGGTACCTAGGTGTTTCCCCTAATTTCGCTATTTTTCCAAAAAATTATGAATTTAAAACTCATATTTCTCACTAAAATTGTAGTTTTTTGAAATTAGAGGGAAAGGGATGGACTGCCCTCGGCGCTGCTTGGTATAGCCACAAATTTTCTAGTTTTCTGCAGTATTCATTTTACCGACTTTTCCATTTATGGAAAAGTCGAGTACTAAATTGTTCATCATGGTTGAAATGGACGTCGGGACCAACTTTTCTTCACGTTTTAGGACCTTCTGAACACGATAGGACGTGTGAGAAAAAACGAGGTTTCCTTATATATATATATATATATGCCAACAGTACCTCTTCGTCACCGTTTATATAGGCAAGTATCCTTTCCGTCACCGAAATCGGTGACGAAGGCGTTTTGCCGGTGACGTAGGCGTTTCCCTGTGTATATCAAGTTAAAACAACTCTTTTTAACCCAAAATGAAGGTGACAGAGGCGTCTGGTGGTTATGCAGACATCCCCCTGTGTATACTCGCCTAAAACTGCTTTTTTCACCATGCACATGAGATCGCGATCTTTTTTTTGTGGTGACGTGGAGGCTATGTATATACCTACAATATACAAATTTTAAAGTCCATTGTAATAAAAGTCTTTATCATGTCGCGCCACCTGCTTATTCATTTGACTTGAGGGAGGCAAAGACGTATAAACACTATAAAAACTATGCTGGTTTTAAATACCACGTGTAGAAACCAACAGAAGCATATTTAAAGGTGGTGACGAAAAGGTACTGTTTATAAAAGGTGACGTCGAGGTTATGTTGGTCCATATATATATATATATATATATAGGCATGTTGCAGCGTTGCGAGACCCGTTTTGGATATCTCGCTACCCTTATTAGGCCCGTTTTTACCTTGTGAGGCCCGAAATCGGGTCTCGCAACGTCATGCCATATAAAGTGGTTTTTCATGATGTATGCATACTCAGGAGTCTGTAGGCAGAGGGTCTCGCAAGGTCGTTTGTATATCTTTATATACAAATTACCTCGCCTCTCTGCACACAGCAACATTTGGAAAGTTTAACCATGCGCCATTCATAAGCATAAAGAGATACAAATATGACGCTAGCACCATTAGACTCGTCTCATTTTCTACTATTTTTTTGGTTACACACATTGGCATTTTTACCAGACCCTTTATTTATGCCTATTTTTAAAGTTTTGGGCCTCACAGTGTCTGTATGATCTCTTTTTACAAAGTGGGTCTCGCAAGGTTAGTATGATCCATATATATATATATATATACGTTTATGTACACTTTTGTCTTTGAGTAATCTCGAAAGTGGTGAACTTTCAGAAGAAAACACATATCACAAAAATTGTAGAGGAAGGATAGAAATTTTGAGATTTTCAAACCGATTTAAAATCCATTCAGCCGTTGTCGAGATATTGAACTTTGAACTTTGAGAAATTTGACTGAAAAATGTACACTTTGTCCTTGAATAAACTCGAAAGCTGCGAACTTTCAGAAGAGGACACATATCACAAAAATTGTAGAGGAAAGCTTGAAATTTTCAGATTTTCAAACCGATTTGAAATCCATTCAACCGTTTTCGAGATATTGACCTTTGAAGTTTGAGAAATTTGAATAAATGAATAAAAACGGTGAAAATGTGAGACATTTGAATGGAAAAGGTACAATTTTGTCCTCGATTAAACTCGAAAGCTGTGAACTTTCAGAAGAAAACACATATCACGAAAATTGTAGAGGAAGGATCGAAATTTTGAGATTTTGAAACCGATTTAAAATCCATTCAGCCGTTTTTGAGATATCTTACTTTGAACTTTGAGAAATTTGAATGAATGATGTACACTTTTGTCTTTGATTAAACTCGAAAGCGGCCAACTTTCAGAAGAAAACACATATCACAAAAATTGTAGAGGAAGAATCGAAATTTTGAGATTTTCAAACCGATTTAAAATCCATTTAGTCGTTTTCGAGATATCTAACTTTGAACTTTGAGAAATTTGACTGAAAAATGTACACTTTGTCCTTGAATAAACTCGAAAGCTGCGAACTTTCAGAAGAGGACACATATCACAAAAATTGTAGAGGAAAGCTTGAACTTTTCAGATTTTAAAACCGATTTGAAATCCATTCAACCATTTTCGAGATATTGAACTTTGAAGTTTGAGAAATTTGAATAAATGAATAAAAAAGGTGAAAATATGAGACATTTGAATGGAAAAGGTACAATTTTGTCCTCGATTAAACTCGAAAGCTGTGAACTTTCAGAAGAAAACACATTTCACGAAAATTGTAGAGGAAGGATCGAAATTTTGAGATTTTCAAACCGATTAAAAATCCATTCAGCCGTTTTCGAGATATCTTACTTTGAACTTTGAGAAATTTGAATGAATGATGTACACTTTTGTCTTTGATTAAACTCGAAAGCGGCGAACTTTCAGAAGAAAACACATATCACAAAAATTGCTCAAAATTTCGATCCTTCTTCTACGATTTTTGTAATATCTGTCCCCTTATGAAAGTTCACAGCTTTCGTGTTTAATCAAAGACAAAAGTATACCTTTTTCATTAAAATTTCACAATTTTTTTTTATTCATTTATTCAAATTTCTCAAACTTTAAAGTTCAATATTTCGAAAACGGTTGAATGGATTTCAAATCGGTTTGAAAATCTCAAAATTTAAATCCTTCCTCTACAATTTTTGTAATTTGTGTTTTTTTCTGAAAGTTCGCCGCTTTCGAGTTTAATCAAAGACAAAAGTGTACATCATTCATTCAAATTTCTCAAAGTTCAAAGTTGTGATATGTGTTTTCTTCTGAAAGTTCACAGTTTTCGAGTTTAATCAAAGACAAAATTGGGAAACAATTCATGACAGGAAAATATTAATGACGTAGTACGCGTGTATACGTATGCGTACGCGTGTATACGTATGCGTACGCGTGTATACGTATGCGTACGCGTGTATACGTATGCGTACGCGTGTATACGTATGCGTACGCGCGCATGGGGGGTAGTTTTACGTAGTTTAGTGACATGTATATCGTTGTCAAACACATTTCGGCAAGCTGCTCCGGTAGCTGAATGGACAGAGCGATGGCTCACAGTGCGGAAGGTCCCGGGTTCGAGTCCCGCTGGCGGAGTAATTTTTTGAAATTTTTTTTCATCGTAATTTTGGAATTTTCAAAACGACGATTTTTTTAGACCGTCTGAATGTCAAGGTGAGGTGAGGTTTAGTCTTTAGGATTAACAATGCCGCTTTCGAGTTTAATCAAAGACAAAAGTGTACATCATTCATTCAAATTTCTCAAAGTTCAAAGTAAGATATCTCGGAAATCCATTCGGCCGTTTTCGAGATATTCAACTTTGAAGTTTGAGAAATTTGAATAAATGAATAAAAAAGGTGAAAATTTGAGAAATTTGAATGGAAAAGGTACAATTTTGTCTTTTATTAAACTCGAAAACTGTGAACTTTCAGAAGGAAACACATATCACAACTTTGAACTTTGATAAATTTGAATGAATGATGTACACTTTTGTCTTTGATTAAACTCGAAAGCGGCAAACTTTCAGAAAAAAACACAAATTACAAAAAAGTCGGTAAAAATTGTAGAGGAAGGATTTAAATTTTGAGATTTTCAAACCGATTTGAAATCCATTCAACCGTTTTCGAAATATTGAACTTTAAAGTTTGAGAAATTTGAATAAATGAATAAAAAAAAATTGTGAAATTTTAATGAAAAAGGTACACTTTTGTCTTTGATTAAACACGAAAGCTGTGAACTTTCATAAGGGGACAGATATTACAAAAATCGTAGAGGAAGGATCGAAATTTTGAGATTTTCAAACCGATTTAAAATCCAATCAGCCGTTTTCGAGATATCTTACTTTGAACTTTGAGAAATTTGAATAAAATAAAAAAGGTGGGAATTTTAGAAATTTCAATCAAATGAAGTAAAAGTTGCAGAACGCTTTAAATTTTTATTTTTCAAGAACCCCTGAACCAATTGAGCTGAAATTTTCAGAAGTGACAGAGGAAAGTTGGAAGGTGATACAGTAAAAATTTCAGTTCAATCGGTTCAGGTATGCATCCATCCACCAGGTAGCTGAAAATTGATTAACAGTTTTTTTGAAGCCCACTCAAAAAAATGTGATGACACACTGACGAAAGTAAATTTAATTCTCTACAACGTCCTTCACTAACTTTTTTGCGGGACGCCTCCTTTACTCAAAAAACGGTCACTAAAGGGCGTAATGAGAGGTTCAAAACTCACATTTTGCATTTTGGCATTCAAAATTCGGTAAAAGGGCACATTCTGACACATTGTGGGTCGCGGATTCCGAATTTGTCTTTGTTTTACCGATTCGAATCTCCTAGATGTCCCTAGGGACTTGAGGATGCCTGAGGGGATGGAGGAGGGAAAGGCTGAAATTTCAATTTCGGCAATTACTTTAAAATTATACATACAGCTTTTATGTAATTTGGGGTTATGTTTCAAATTAGGCTTTGGTTTTTCGATTTCAGCCCCCTAGGTTCCCCTAGGTACATTAGACAGCTTAGAGGTCCAAAATTTTGGAATTGGGTACTGGGAAAAAATTTTAATTTCGAGTAATAACTTGAAACTGATTTCAAAGGCCTTAGTTTTTCGATTTGAATTTCCCTAGATGTCATAAGGGGTATCGAAGTTCAAAATTTTGAACTTAACTTGGAAAGAAGCAATATAAATTATGTAAAAAGGATTGTTGATTTCAAATTTGGCCTTAATTTTTCGAGTTGAATCATCCTTCGATGCTAATAAATTTACATTACGTTGTATGTGAAAACTGAAAAGTCGGTTACCTTACGCGACTGCGTAAGGTTTTTTTCAAAATTGATTAGAATTTCTCCAAAATTGCCACACAGTTCTGTGTATTTTGAATTTTTGAAAATTCGAGAAAAATCAAAAAAGCGGATCCAAACGAAGATTTTATGAGAGATAAAATACTTTTTCTTTAATTTCTTTGGATTTCCTGAAGGAACGGCGAAAATAGTATTGGAAGGACTGCTAATATCAAAAAATGAAGAAATTGAGGTTTGGGCTAAATGAAATTGAAAAATGGCGTGTATTTAGACTACTTTTTCAAAATTTAGAATTTTGTCAATAAAGCAGGATAGAAGTGATGCTCGAGTGAAGCGAGGGAGAATTTCACCTTTCACAAGCTCTTTGAGACCTCTTACGAAGGGAAAATCCTTCTCCCATTCCGATTATATCCACGCTTGACAGATTTTTGCAATCGAAAACTTCCTATTTTTACCACTTATATTATATTTTGTTTATGACTTGTTGCCTAACTTGAAAATTGAAGGGGCTACAAAATTTTTTTTTTTTTCTGATAATCTAATTAAGGGAATGGATAGTACGTTAAAAACAGAAAAATTTTTGTTGTGTACACTTTTTGCCTAACATCAAAAATGAAGGGGCCAAGGGTGATTCAAAATTGGGAAAATTCGAAAATTATTTGAAGCCCACGTATTTTGCGCGAGCCGTAGCCCCTTCATTTTCGACTTTAGGCATAAAGTGCACAGAACAAAATTTTTTCAGTTTTCAACGTACTATCCATTCCCTTGTTTGGTTGATTTTTTAAAAATTGTTTTTGAAAAAAAAATTTTGTAGCCCCTTTAATTTTTGAGTTAGGCAAAAAGTCATATAGTGAAAATTTGTTCAGTTTTCAAAATACTATCCATTCCCATGGTCAAAAAAAATTTTTGACGTGATTTTTTAGAAGCAGCATTTGCCCCTTAAATTCCTAAGATAGGCAACATGTTCATCTCAAATTTTTTTTTAGTGGTACCCAGTTATATCCAAAAAAATATGTTTGGCAGACGATTCATGGAACACCCTGTATTTTCTCTCTCGCTCATCTCATATGCAAACAAACCCATCACACTTCCGGTACAATGCTGGGTTGAAGAGGGGTATTTCATCGTTCCTTTTACCTATTCTTCTCAAAACTGAATAAAAACCCATCCCAAACATTCGACAACGTGGTAAACTTAATTACAACGTTATCGATAATGTACACGGTGGCAAGGACCGTAGGATAGAGCAAGACAGGGACAAGAGTCGACATAGACGACATAATATCATTAAACTTGACTCGCTCGGTGTCAACTCCGACGATAAATTTTTATAATCTGCTAATCATTTATAAAATTCCAAACCAAATAGATGTTCACTGATTGTAAATTCGGGTCCGGCGAGCGCGGCGACATTTCCGCGTTCGAGGGGGGGGGGGCGAGCGCACTATTCGCACAGTTCTCGTATTAATCATCCATTAATTATTGAAAACATTCGATAAGGTCGTCGGGCGGCGTGATACTGCCAACTACGCTATCAGTTTCGTTGTTGCGAAATGTATGAAATTAATTTCCGAAAAACCGACCGACGTCGACGGCGACAGGCAGCCACGGTCCCGACGCCCGACGTCCGCGGATAATTTCGCGTAAAAGCGGTTTTACAAAGTTGCCGGATGCGGCCCCCTCGTAAATTGACGTAGCGAGACGGCAGACGCTGGCAGTGTAAAAATAAACGTGTAGCCATTAATTCGAGCTGCGTCGCTCCTCGCCCCCAGATGCCTTCGCTCACCTACTCTTCTCCTAATACCTTGATTTATTTCACTCTTTTACCTCAAAGAAGAGATTAATTTATGCTCGAGAATTATTAGTTATTAAAGAAGAACTAAGCCTTTTCTCATTTAATAACGCAACTTGGCGTGAATTTATTAGCTATAAATTTATATACACGTAGACTTCGCCGAACTATTTACATTTTACTCGTAGGTATATATACTTGAGTGCGAACTAAAAGCTATCTGGCTTTTTGGAATAAGTTTTTCACTCGTGTTTTTTTTATTCGCATCCTTCCTTTAAATTAGACGAATAAGTAATCCAGTTGGAATAACTTTTAGTCGACTATCTATGAATTTAAATTACCAGAGTACGTACAATCCTGGCTCGTAAAAGTGTTCTAGAAATCGATTTTACTGAAAAAATTTTTGGGAACCGGAACAATTACCTGCCAAAATGTTGGCATCGAAAAAGTGCAATTTCAATTTTTTTTCACCTCGCTCAAGGAAGGGGTGGACCCTTTGACAGCACGATGATAAAAATCATCGTTCATGCCGGTACTATTTTCTCACAGTTTCAATTTTTTCAGGTTTCCAAATTTTTTCTCAAAATTTCAATTTATTCGACTACAAAAAATTCTCCCACTCTTGAAATTTCTTCCTCGAAATTTTTTTCATTTACTGATATTGATAGCAACTATCAAGTGTAGAAAATTCCATTCATTGATTTGAAAAATTTTTTAAGACTTGACATCCTCTCGAATTTTTTTACCTTGATTTTCTTGAAATTTTTTCAAAACCAAATTTTTTCAAAAAATTTTTATTCTAAATATTTTAGAGCAGGAAAATAATTCAAGAAAAAATTTGCAGCTGAAAAAATTAGCATTTTGAAAAAAAATTTCAAAAGCTGCAAAAATTAAAATTTTTAGAAAAAATTTCGAGAACTAAAGGAGAAATCGAGAGCTAAAGCGGTATGAGATAAGGTGCGAAATAATGGAAGAATTAAAGCTACGAAAGCTGGTAAGTTGAAAGTTGTGATAGTACTCGTAGAGGGCAGCACCGGACGGACATATCAAAGCCTCTACAATCTTTCGCCACAACTTCTGTTCTGCAAATTGCCGGATTATGACGTCGAAGTGAATATTTGATGCCAGCTCAGACTTAGTTGCTAAAATCATTCGGGTTTGAGAAAATATTCAACATTGAAAAAAATTTCTCAAGTTGAAAAAATGCCAGAGTTGAAAAATTTTTTGACCTGGGAGAAAATTTTTAGATTTTATAAAAAATTGTAGAGTTGGAAAATATTTTGGGGAAAAATTTTTAGAGTTGAAAAATATCCTTTCCCCCACCCCCGGGCCCCTCTCACCAGAGTGTGAGGAGCAACTACGGAGAAAAAAATGATCCGTCGGCTCTGTGAATACCTATGCAATTTTTTCCACCGCACCCAGCACAACTGCATTTTATTGCACTATGAATGCAATTCCCATGCACTTTTGACAATTATTGAATCCTGAAATACGTGCTGGAAAATAGTGTTGAGACAAATAAAAGTGGTTCAAAATTTCACACTAAATCCAAAAATCGTAATGATTTTTGATATCTACCCCCTTCCCCCTCCCAGTCCGTCATTAAAATAAATTTAGGTGAAATTTACGCACATCAGACTACTACAATGGTTGAAAGATTTTAATTTCCAGTATATCTTGACACGAAAAATTTCGATTTTTGAACAAATATTCCGCGCTAAAGTTGTTGGTGTGGGGGGGGGCAAAAACCTAAAATTTTCGATTTTTGAAATTTACCTCGCGCAAAAGTTGTTGGTGGGGAGTCTAGAACAATTGAATGAAAAATTTTCAAATCGATTCGCCAAAAATTCAAAATTTTGATGGATTATAATTAATTTCAGAGCGTATTCAGCAATTACATATCTAGACCAAGAAGCACTTTTTTTTGAAAAAATCAGTATTTTCAACTTTTTTCAATTTTTTTTTTATCAGTGAAGAAATAGGAGAAATTTTAAAAAGCTACACATCTCGGATTTTTTCAAAAAAATTGTGCTTTTTGGTCTTTTCAAAAATTTTAGAAAGTTGGGAATAGAAACTAAATTTGTTAAAATCAATTTCAGAGCTTATTTAGACACTATATAAACCAAAAAGCACAATTTTTTTGAAAAAAAAGAAACATGTTTTATAGCTTTTTAAAAATTATTTCTATTTCCTCGCCTGTGAAGAAAAATTGAAAAAGTTATAAAGCACAGATTTTTTCAAAAAAACGTTTTTTGGTCTTGATAGTCCCTAATTAAGCTTTAAAATTCAATCAATTTTGAATTTTTTCGAAATTTTGAATTTTTGGCAACTTTTGAAAAATTGAATCCTCTTTGTGCGATCGGAAGATACATATAAATTGATTTTGATTTTTTTTTTTTTAGTGTTTATAGCCAACAACTTTTGCGAGGGCTATCTTATCAAAAATCGAAAATTTTGGTTTTTCGACCCACCCTAATAATGTGAAATGTACCCCCCCCCCTTCCTCACACCCAAAAAATTCTTTATTTTTCTATATTTAGTTTGATTTATATTTTATATTAAAAGCGAAAAATTAATTTAAAATTAACAACTTGAATTTTTTTTAATTTGATTTTTTTCTCGTTTTTTTTTTGATGGTGAAAGGGGGGACTTGGGTATACTTTCGGCTATCTACCTACAATTTTGAACCAAGAAAATAAAACTAGAACTGGTTCTCATAATCGCAAATATTTCGAAGATAATATACAGCAGAGTCACAAAATAGTCTGAAGATGAATAAATGAATGCTCGCGAACGTCGTACATGTATTGGAGCACTGATATTTCAAAAAATATCGAAAATATGGCATTAAAAGTTCAATAATATTACTGACGCGAACATAATTCTACCAGATGGGTACATAATTAAACTATAAAACACAATGGGAATGACGAGGAGAAATCGAGAGCTTAAGAGGTATGAGATAAGGTGCGAAATAATGGAAGAATTAAAGCTACGAAAGCTGGTAAGTTGAAAGTTGTGATAGTACTCGTAGAGGGCAGCACCGGACGGGCATATCAAAGCCTCTACAATCTTTCGCCACAACTTTTGTTCTGCAAATTGGGAATGACGAGAAGAAATCGAGAGCTAAAGAGGTATGAGATAAGGTGCGAAATAATGGAAGAATTAAAGCTGCGAAAGCTGGTAAGTTGAAAGTTGTGATAGTACTCGTAGAGGGCAGCACCGGACAGGCATATCAAAGCCTCTACAATCTTTCGCCTCAACTTCTGTTCTGCAAATTTCTAGATTATGACGTCGAAGTGAATATTTGATGCCAGCTCAGACTCAGTTGCTAAAATCATTCGGGTTTGAGAAAATATTCCACATTGAAAAAAATTTCTCAAGTTGAAAAAATGCCGGAGTTGAAAAATTTTTTGACCTGGGAGAAAAATTTTAAATTTTATAAAAAATTGTAGAGTTGGAAAATATTTTGGGGAAAAATTTTTAGAGTTGAAAAATATCCTCTCCCCCATCCCCCGGGCCACTCCACCAGAGTGTGAGGAGCAACTACGGAGAAAAAAATGATCCGTCGGCTCTGTGAATACCTATGCAATTTTTTCCACCGCACCCAGCACAACTGCATTTTATTGCACTATGAATGCAATTCTCATGCACTTTTGACAATTATTGAATCCTGAAATACGCGTTGGAAAATAGCTTAGAGACAAATAAAAGTGGTTCAAAATTTCACACTAAATTCAAAAATCGTAATGATTTTTGATATCGGCCCCCCTTCCCCTCCCAGTCCGTCATTAAAATAAATTTAGGTGAAATTTACGCACATCAGACTACTTCAATGGTTGATAGATTTTAATTTCCAGTATATCTTAACACGAAAAAATTTCGATTTTTGAAAAAATATTCCGCGCTAAAGTTGTTGGTGGGGGGAGGGCAAAAACCTAAAATTTTCGATTTTTGAAATTTACCTCGTGCAAAAGTTGTTGGCGGGGAGTCTAGAACAATAAAATGAAAAATTTTCAAATCGATTCGCCAAAAATTCAAAATTTTGATGGATTATAATTAATTTCGGAGCGTATTCAGCAATTACATATGAGGGGCTTAGTTCCAAAACTCACTTTTGCCAAAAAAAATCGATGTCGTTTTTTTTGCAGATTTCGATTCAGTATGAAAAACTGAACCAGAATCCGCAAAAAAAACGACATCGATTTTTTTTGGCAAAAGTGAGTTTTGGAACTAAGCCCCTCATATCTAGACTAAGAAGCACTTTTTTTTTTTGAAAAAATCCATATTTTTCAACTTTTTTCAATTTTTTTTTCATCAGTAAAGAAATAGGAAAAATTTTAAAAAGCTACACAACTAGGATTTTTCAAAAAAATTGTTCTTTTTGGTTTATACCTACACTTGGACAATAAAGAAGCTCTAAAATTGATTTTATTAAATTCAATTTTTTTCACAATTTTCGGAAAATTTTGAAAGTATTGAATTTTTGGGAATTTCCAAAGAATTGAAGGCTCTTGCGCGATTGAAAGATATGAATAGATTTTGAATTTTTAAATTTCTTTTTTTCATTTTCTCAGTCTCTTTACGTCCTCAGCCAACAACTTTTGCACGGATATCTTTTCAAAAATCGAAAATTTTAGTTTTTTGCTCCACCTTACTGGGGGACACTAAAACTTTTTTTTTTTTTTAAATTCAAAAATCGATTCATATCTTCCGATCGCGCTAGAGCCTTCATGTCTTCGAAAATTGCTAAAAAGTTTAATTTTTTCAAAAATTTCAAAAAGTTGTGAATAGAAACTAAATTTGTTAAAATCAATTTCAGAGCTTATTTAGAGACTATCTAAACCAAAAAGTACAATTTTTTTGAAAAAAAGAAACATGTTTTATAGTTTTTTAAAAATTATTTCTATTTCCTCGCCTGTGAAGAAAAATTAAAAAAGTTATAAAGCACAGATTTTTTCAAAAAAAAGTTTTTTGGTCTTGATAGTCCCTAATTAAGCTTTAAAATTCAATCAGTTTTGAATTTTTTCGAAATCTTGAATTTTTGCCAACTGTTGAAAAATTGAAGGCTTTGCGCGATCGGAAGATGCATATAAATTGATTTTGATTTTTTTTTCAGTGTTTCCAGCCAACAACTTTTGCGAGGACTATCTTATCAAAAATCGAAAATTTTGATTTTTCGACCCACCCTAATAAAAAATTCTTCATTTTTCTATATTCAGTTTGATTTATATTTTATAGGTATTAAAAGCGAAAAATGAATTTAAAATCAACAACTTGAATTTTTTTAATCTGATTTTTTTCTCGTTTTTTTTTTTTGATGGTGAAAGGGGGGACTTGGGTATACTTACGGCTATCTACATACAATTTTGAATCAAAAAAATAAAACTAGAACTTTTCGAAGATAATATACAGCAGAGTCACAAAATAGTCTGAAGATGAATAAATTAATGCTCGCGAACGTCGGACATGTATTGGAGCACTGATATTTCAAAAAATATCGAAAATATGGCATTAAAAGTTCAATAATATTACTGACGCCGCGCCGAACATAATTCTACAAGATGGGTACATAATTTAACTATAAAACACAACGGGAATGACGAGGAGAAATCGAGAGCTAAAGAGGTATGAGATAAGGTGCGAAATAATGGAAGAATTAAAGCTACGAAAGCTGGTAAGTTGAAAGTTGTGATAGTACTCGTAGAGGGCAGCACCGAACGGGCATATCAAAGCCTCTACAATCTTTCGCCACAACTTTTGTTCTGCAAATTGGGAATGACGAGAAGAAATCGAGAGCTAAAGAGGTATGAGATAAGGTGCGAAATAATGAAAGAATTAAAGCTACGAAAGCTGGTAAGTTGAAAGTTGTGATAGTACTCGTAGAGGGCAGCACCGGACGGGCATATCAAAGCCTCTACAATCTTTCGCCACAACTTTTGTTCTGCAAATTGGGAATGACGAGAAGAAATCGAGAGCTAAAGAGGTATGAGATAAAGTGCGAAATAATGGAAGAATTAAAGCTACGAAAGCTGGTAAGTTGAAAGTTGTGATAATACTCGTAGAGGGCAGCACCGGACGGGCATACCAAAGCCTCTACAATCTTTCGCCTCAACTTCTGTTCTGCAAATTGCCGGAGTATGACGTCGAAGTGAATATTTGATGCCAGCTCAGACTCATAGTTGCTAAAATCATTCGGCAATTACGATCCTTTGCCACAGTTGTGCTCAAGTAATTTTTTATACGCTTTAAACTAGAGAATGATCTTTCGGTGCTAAAATTGGAGGCTCGATAAGCTATAGACGTTTAGGAATGCTTCCCAAATATATTTTTTCGAATAAAATTCATTATTTGTAGAGGTGGATCGTTTTCAATATTTTTTACGAAAATGACATAATTCATCCATAGATGTCGACTCTAAATTGTTAGGAAAGGTCCAATAAAATTTCATACAGGTGCTTTATAAATCACAAATGAGGAAAATTACAAAAAAAAAATACCCTACTTAAAATCTGCCGCCCGTGGCTGGTTTCTATCTTGCTTATGCTTAAATACAGCCCTGGTTACGTATAAAAATGGTGTGAAGTTTCGTGCTAAATTTGAAAATCATGATCATTTTTGACTTCGATATCCTCTCTTTCCCTTCAGAGGTTGTGCAAATTAGGTGAAGGTTCGACCGATATAAATTAGCCAATCTCATCTCATGCAAGAACACAATTTATAATTGACGGTTTGTACCAAGTATTTGCAGCCTATAAACGCAAAATTCCACCAAAAAGAAGGAGGGAAGGGGTTCGAAGTCAAAAATGATGATGATTTTTGAATTCAGCCCAAAATTTTAAATCATTTTGATATAGGTAAGTATCACATTGCTATTTTAGAGCATGTATTTCAGGATTCAATTCTGGGGGTGGGGATAAATGACCAACCTATTTGGCTTCATTACTTCGCATTGTGCAGGTATTTTTCACCCATTTTAACGCGGTTTGATTTCAAATGGTTTCATACAACGAAATTTTTGAGTATTTTTTGGTTCTATTAAAGGGAGAAATATATGGCCACCTCAAAGTGTAAATATATGGCTACCAGGAATAGTGAATTATCTAATCTATAATTGTATTACTAAAACGTAAATAAATATATTCCGACTTGGTGACTCTTTGATAATAATTGTTCTTCTCTGTTTAAGATATATTTATTCTTTTATGGTAGCAGTCGTGTAAATGATATTCCAAAAGTTTTAAAAAATTATAGGAAAGTGATGATCCAGAGGACTATGGTCACATGTTTGGTGAAGATCAATGATGACAAAAATGTACGAAATTTCCAGGTCTAAATGAAGAAATTTTTGTTTCGCCAACTAAGGATGTCAAAATGAAAGATGGTTCTCTTTTAATAAGTATCCAAGTGTTGTAAGATAACAACTTTTAGAAATGTAGTGATAGAAATTTTAAACTGATTTTGTTTAAAATTGTAGAAGTGATTAAGAAGTTAAACTTTGTGTACAAGAGCACTCAAAATTAAAAGTAGAAATTAGTTTCAAAATTTTAAATTAGGAGGGAAAGTAAATCATAAATTAGTACATAGAATGTTGATTGTTGATAAATCATCAAATTTTGGGTAGATTAACAAAACTTTGAATGGTGATAAAATTTGGCCTTAGTAGAAACTAGAAAGTAGTTCAATTCAAAGGAATTTTAATGATCTGTTGATAAAGTAGGTAGTGGTAATTATGATGAAATGCAAATGGTGAATGGAGATTGAAGACAAATTTTTTGGAGAAAGTGGAGTTTTTAAATTGAAAGCAATTCAAGTTTTGGAAGTTTGATTTTTAAAATTTTAATAATTGAATGGAAATGGAGAATTAAAATTACCAGACAAAATTTTGAAAGTATTTAAGGAAGTTGGTACCAAGTTAATGGAGAAAATGGAGAATACCAAAATGAAGCTAGCTAAATTTACAATTGAAAGATGGATATGTACAAAAATTAGAAGTCATGGAAGTAGAGAAATTCTATATGAAAGTAGAAACGGAGGTACGTTGAACAATTTCATTTTTCTTGGAAATTGGAAAAGTAATTTGAAAAAGAATCTATTTTATGTGGGGTACGAAGTTAAGTAGGTAGTTTAAAAGCATGTTGAAAGTATGTAAGCACCAAAATTATGGGTACTCAATTTTTTGATTTTAAAATAAATTGCGGTGAATGGCATTGAAAATTTAAAATTGCCAAAAATTTGTAAGCTTATTAAATAAGAAACAAAGCTTTATGAAATGGGAAATTTTGTAAGAAAGAAGGTTAAAATGATTAAAAATGAAGAAGTTGATAATGAATACCTAATAAAATGAACATGAACGGAGAATTTCATTTGAAAGATTGAAATAATTTTAGATGGAAAGTTGGACAGTTGGAACAAAAAGCTCTAGGTAAGGTGTAAGAAGCAAGAAAAACAAGAATTTATAGAAAATTTTGTAAGAAAAATTTATTGGAGAATACGAATAAATGTAATTACGATTTATGTAGGTATGTGGATGTACGTGGGTACGTGGATGTACGTAGGTACGTGGATGTACGTAGGTACGTGGGTGTACGTAGGTACGTGGGTGTACGTAGGTACGTGGGTGTACATAGGTACGTGGGTGTACGTAGGTACGTGGGTGTACGTAGTTAAGTGGATGTATGTTGATGCAAGGAGTAAAGGAGATAACGGAGATGAATATTTTAAAATAAATTTAAAAGGAGTTAAGGAGTGGAAGGCAAGTAAGTATAAGGAAAGAAGGAGTGAAGTACGGATATATGAAAGGGAAAAAATGGAGTTAAGCTTGAAGGTATGGAGATAAGTAAGAAAGGAAAAAATGGAGAAAAAATGGTGTTAAGCAGGAAAGTATGGAAATGGGTACAAAATGAAAAAATGGAGAAGAATGGAGTCAAGCACAAAGTAACAAAATACTCAGAATAAAATTAAAAATTCAAAGAATTAAGTAAGATAATATAAAGTTGGTAAAGGGGAAATATTTGAAAATGATGAAGTTGGTAAAGGGGAAATATTTGAAAAGTTTGAATTGGAATGGAAAGAAAATTTTGAAAGGAGAAACATAAAGTTTTTATCATAATTATTAATTTATATTTTTTATAGGATAAATGGTTGTATGTGGAAGTCGAACCAACAATTTATTTATAAGCTGTGGGCTTGAATGATGGTGATGGTATGGCCATGATTTAAGAAGATTTTAGTAACCAAAAACTTTTGAACTCTCATATTCAAATTGAGAAAAAAAAAAAAGGTAAGGGTAGTATTAAAGGGAGAAATATATGGCCACCTCAAAGTGTAAATATATGGCTACCAGGAATAGTGAATTATCTAATCTATAATTGTATTACTAAAACGTAAATAAATATATTCCGACTTGGTGACTCTTTGATAATAATTGTTCTTCTCTGTTTAAGATATATTTATTCTTTTAGGTTCCCACCCATAGTTAGGATAAAAGGACTGTTTTCTTCTCAAAAATCGTCAAGGTCAGTCACGTCAGTTCGTACCCAAAGTGGTGCGGGGGGGTCAACGATTTTTTAAATTTTTTGAATGTGGGTAGACCTCGATGAGAGATGACGAATGCGGCAAACCGCAGCTCTCAAAGTCTTTTTGGGGGCTGCCACGAGCATTTAAAGTTTTGAGGTAAAGTTGGATATGGTAAATTTGGGTCGTGGATAACTCGAAAACCATGATGGGTTGAAAGTTGAAACTTTTTCTAATGTGTAGGGCCTTTGAAGAGCTTTTTGACGATTTTTTGAAAATCGGTGTTGACACTTTTTTTAACACAAAAAATTAGCTGTAAAAGTTGAAAAATGACATTTCCCTATGATGTCAATCACCAAAAATTCAGAAAAAAATCTGTAAATTACAACATTACATGCTGATTAATATATTAAAAAATTGAGGTGGCGTTATTTCGTATTTTCGAGAAAAAAAATTCCAAAGATTGGAAGAAAATACTTTTTTTTTCAAAGGTCAAAATTGGATAAATTAATTTTTTTGTTAATTTTACACCATATTCAAGGAAAAAGTCGGTAAAAGCATTTTTATTCCATTCAACATCCGTTAATATGTGTAAGAATGCAGAGATACTTATTAAGTAAAATTTAAAAAAAAAAATGTTGCTTCAAAAGTTGAAAAAAAACCATTTTGATTATAAACAAATTTTTGGGGCTTAAATAATTTTTGAATTGAGTGGCTCTGTCACTAAAAACTCATTAACTCAACTTTAACTCAAGTTGGAAATCTGTTCTTAATTGCTTGAACGCGTAATTTTTCATAAAAAAATCGAAATATATACGTTTATACGACGTTTTCAATTTTTTTGTAACAAATTTTTAGGGGGTCCAAATTGGGCACCCAAAAAAATTCTCTTTGAAAATTGACTTTTCGAAAAAAATAGAATTCAATCTATTATTTTAGGGACCAGGTTAAATAAGACGCGTTTTTATACCGACTCCGTGGTCTCTGAAAATATACCGAAGTTACTCAAAATTGAACCTAAATGTCAAAAGTTTACATTTTTTGAAAAAATCTTTAAAATTTCTTCTTTAATCATTTTTTGTCTCATTTTGAAGAGAATTTCTGCAGCTTTTTCGTGATATAACATAAGTTGAATTTTGCTAAAAATCACTGAAATTATTCGTGTTGAAGGGAGTTGAAATGTTTTTACCGACTTTTTCTTTGAATATGGTATAAAATTAACAAAAAAAATCAATTTATACAATTTTGAACTTTGATAAAAAAAATTGTATTTTCTTCCAATCTTTGTGATTTTTTTTCTCGAAAATACGATATAACGCCTCCTTAATTTTTTAATATAATTATTAATCAGCATGTAAAGTTGTACTTTACAGTTTTTTTTTCAGAATTTTTGGCATTTGACATCATGGGGAAATGTAATTTTTCAACTTTTACAGCTAATTTTTCGTGTTAAAAAAAGTGGCAACACTGATTTTCAAAAAATCGTCAAAAAGTTCTTCAAAGGCCCTACACATTAGAAAAAGTTTCAACTTTCAACACATCATGGTTTTCGAGTTATCCACGCCCCAAATTTACCATATCCAACTTTACCTCAAAACTTTATATTATGCTCTTGGCAGCCCTCCAAAAATACTTTGAGAGCTGCGGTTTGCGGCATTCGTCATCTCTCATCGAGGTCTATGGAAAAAAATTACATATTCAGTATCCAATAAGATCCCTCCCCTCCCCCTCACCTATTGGGCAATGTGAAAAATTGAAACTGCTCTTTTTTGAATAAGACAGATGGTTCCAACATTTTGGCAGCTCATTTTTTTGGCTGTCACTAAAGTTTAGTAGATGTAAATTTTTTCGTGGTTGGATCGTGCTCTATGCCCCATCGACGTGGACTCTGTCGACTATATTTTATCTGGTGGAGCTATAGGTCCCTCTCGTATATTTTTATATCAATTCGTGATAAATTATTACATCGCGCCTAACATAATATTTAAATACCTTGGGAGATTGCCCTACATATAGGTAAAAAATAAAAAATATTACTTGTTTGGATGGAGCTTGGGAAGCATACGTGATCGGTTGGCTGCTGTGTGGAAAATTGTAAAAGCTCGTTTGATTCGGTCACGAGAGAAATAACATTTCATATTCTCTCTCCAGAGGATTTTCTTTTATATGAAAACCCGACCTGGTTGTAATGAAAAACTTTACCGAGGTCTAATATTACCGATACATTACAACTTCGATTACCGGATAACAGACTTGGTTATAGTTTTGATATCAATTTAGCGGAAAAGTTGTTGATTTTATGGCCAAATGAGTAACACCAGGCTTTATATATTTCGGCAGTTTCCATTTTACTTTTTTCTTATCACGCCGAGCTCGTTGTACACGCATTCGGCGTGTACGAAATGAGAAAATAGGAAGTATTTTTCTCCTATGTGGCTTGTGCGTTTTTCTCTTTGTCTATTTCGTGCTATGTGGAAAGAATGAAAATTATCTGGACTTCGTTTCAAAAGAGATATTTATTTTTTCAGGAATGGTATTGTGAAGAAGAAATTGTATTAAGGAAGGTGTTTTTACGAATCGCCTGGGAGGCTTTCGAATAACGAAGGAAATGCTAATGAGGGTCTTGATGGGGTAAAAATTTGGGAAAATTAATTCGCTTGGAGAAAAAACGGTTGAATTAGCTGGATGAGATGTTATTCGTTATAAATTCAAGCCGTTTATGATTTTTCAATTGACACAGATTTATGTAAATTTTAGCTCGAGATGCGATATTTTTTCCCAAATTTGAAAACACAGCCTTGCGAAGTGATTTATAAGGGGTTTGCAGATTTTTTCTCAATCGAGTGTGTTTTATACAGGGGTGCTGCGAAGGGGTATTCTTGACGAGCGACTCGTCGTTGAAAATTTTGGGGGGGCCGAAAAAAAATGGGGAAAAAAATTACAAATTTAAATTTTAAAGAGAAAAAAAAATTAACAATAAATATTCTAGAAAATAATTAAAAACAAACCCCCCTATAATTACAGGACCCCCTATCAATAGACGACCCCCCTCCCATCAATGGACGGACCCCCCCAAAAAGTTCATCAATTTGACGCTAATTTCGCTCATTTTTAACTCAATAATGGCAAAAATTTTCTTGGAAACGTAAAAACATGTACTAGTAAACAGGTAAATTTTCATTTTTTTCAGAAATGACCCCCCCTAAATCAATATAATAGACCCCCCCATCGATAGACTGGACCCCCTCTAAAAAAATCAATTTCACCCAAATTTCGCTCATTTTTAAACTCAATAAAAATTGCCAAAATTTTCTTGGGAACGTAAAAATATGCACTAGTAATCAGGTAAATTTTCATTTTTTTCAGAAATGACCCCCCCCTAAATCAATATAATAGACCCCCCCCCCCAATTGATAGACTGGACCCCCTTTTAAAAAATCAATTTCACCCAAATTTCGCTCATTTTTAAACTCAATAAAAATTGCCAAAATTTTCTTGGGAACGTAAAAATATGCACTAGTAATCAGGTAAATTTTCATTTTTTTCAGAAATGACCCCCTCCCCCCCATCGATAGACTGGACCCCATCTAGAAAAATCAATTTCACCCAAATTTTGCTCATTTTTAAACTCAATAAAAATTGTCAAAATTTTCTTGGGAACGTAAAAATATGGACTAGTAATCAGGTGAATTTTCATTGTTTTCAGCGACGACCCCCCCCCCCCAATTTTATGCCAATTTTGCGCATTTCTTACTCAATAAAAATTTCTAAGATGAATTTTCATTTTTTTTTCAAAAACATTGCTTTCATTGAAAAGTTTTTATGTTCTGTTCTTCTTTTTTGTAGTAGGTAAAAAATATATAATATCTAAGTACATTATTAAAAAAAAAGTGTAGGTATTTATTTTCTAAAAAAAAAACACATAAAAAAGGGTAGGTATTCATTTTATAAAAAATGCAAAAAAAAAGTAGATAAATATTTATTTTTTAGAAAAATGCAAAAAAAGATTATATTTATTTTCTAAGTAACATCTTCGAGTATAACTTAGATGCAGGGGCGTAGCGAATGGGGGGTGGGGGGGGGTGACTCACCCCCCAGAAATGCTAGTATAGAAAAAGTTGGCAAATTCGTCTCAAAATGAGAAAATTTGGCAAATTTGACCAATAACAATAAAATTTTTGGAGTAAACATCGCTTCTTTAGAAATTACAGTCCAACTCTGAAATTATACCTCCCAATTCTAAAATTTTCAAAAACTTTGGCCTCGCTGCGCTCGGCCTTATTGTACATGTACGAGTATGTATTTCATCTACTTCATACAAAAGTGATTTTTTTCGTATTTTTCCTCAAAATTATTCCAGTATTCACCTAATTTTATTACATACCTATATATTTTTTTCCTCAAAACTCATGTTCGATGTTTGAGAATAAATTTTTTTAAAAGCTTTGGCCTCGCTGCGCTCGGCCTCGTCATACTTCTCTCTCAATAATTTCATAGTAATAGTGGTCAATTTTTTATTCAAGTTTTTTATTCTAAAACATTGTTTTATTCAAATTTATTTCGCCTTGAACTTGAGGTTTTCTAAAATTTTCGTCCTCGTTTCGTTCGGGCCAAATTCATTTCGCTCGCATTTCCATTGAAATTACAAAATTTTTGAAATAAATTATAATTTTTCTCGAACTTTTCCACTCTTTCTTTTTTCGGGACAAATTGACAATTTCGCTGATTTTTTCATTGAAATTAGGCAGGGAAAAGCAATAAATTGAATGAGAGGGAGAAGTGGTTAAAAAATTTAATTCAGTCTGAAAATTTGTGCCATCCATTCCCGCCCTCCAAAAAAGTCGGTCTGTTTCGCGCTTAAATGATTTGATTTTCAAATTTTTTCAAAAATCAAGATGGAAATTCTGAGACCTTGCCCCCTCAATTCAATATCCTGACTTCGGTACGTCACTGCACACTTTGCCACACCATTCTATGAAACGAAAATGATACTTCAAATTCATTTCGTCCATAAGGCGCACCCAAGGGGGAGGCACAATAGGCTCGAGCTCCTCCCCCCCTCTCGGAAAGGAGATTTTTTACAAAAATGTGAAAAAAGTGCATTTTTTGGTATTAAATCATGATTTTTCGAAAAGTTTTCGCCCTCGCTTCGCTCGGGCAATATTTTAATCATATTTTCTAAAACTAATCTGAATCAGTCTATGATGAAATTCTGCCTTTGAGAATCAGTAAAATGATTATCTTTGGAAATTAATAATATTTTTATTGATTTCTCAATCAATTCCCATTTGTCAGGAAAAATCAATAATTATTTTGACTTGACGACTTGACTGAAAGATCGGTGAAAAAACACTGATTTTCAGTTGAAGTCATTCCACTGATTCAAGCAGATAACTTTTACCAATTCAGATTTCAGATGGATGAAGATAAAAGAGATGCAGTCATGGCTGATTTTTTAGGGGACAGATGTCAAATGTTTATATTTAATCAAGTTTATTGATATTTGCTGATTCTTAAGGCTTATCGCTCTTAATGTTCTCGCTTGTTCTATTTTAAAGATGTTTTTATATTTATGCTATACCTACTTTTCTCAATGTCTCATATCACATATAAACGTCGGAACGTTGCATTAAGCCCTAATCGTTTGGTGATATTGTATTTTTTTGTACCCCCCCCCCCCCACCCCACCACCACCACCACCTTAAAGTTCGTAAAAAAATGAAGAAATTTGTGAAAATGGGGGGGGGCCTACTTGGAAAATTTGGGGGGGTCCTCGTCGTTGACTCAGGGGGTTCGCCGCACCCCTGGTTTTATAAATAGTGGTTGTGAGAAATATTTCGAGACCTTACTTATTTCTTGATAGGACTTATTTGGCAAATATGTAATGTAAGAAAAATAAAGATAATTAAATTACAAATCACTTATTATTAAAAAGATGGATTAGTGTTCAAATTTTAATTCGACGGTGTGTTTTTATGAATACAAATCTTCAATAATTTTTTGTATTTCCACTTGATTAAGATTGCCTTTCTCAGAGAAAAGCATCATCAAGGAATCTATCCTATCATCGGACATATTACCTACCTCATAAAATGTCATAGATTAATTATGATTTACTGAACAAACGTTACCTTCTTACTGATGGCACCAGTGATGATGAAATTGAATGAACTAGGTTCAAGCCTTTGAAATAACTTTTTTCAGAACGAAGACTTTTTTTTTTTGAAATTTCTTCAAAATTTTCACATTCTTTGCAGGCATCCAGCAAGATTTCTAGCTCTGAATGTAAGAACTCCAAATCATCTGTTATAATTCCTATTTCCAACGTGCAATTTATGCAATAAAGTAGTTTTCAATTAGTTGGTAACTACAATATCACACATATTAACAAGAGCGCCGCAAAATATTTATTGGAGAACAGGTAGGTTCAAAGGTCTAAATTAATTTCACAGAGTGCCAATAGGTATCTCTTTCCACATGAATGCAAAATGATGACACTTTTAACTTATAGCGCAAGCTGAGGAGGTATGATATAAGGTGCGAAATAATGGAAGAATTAAAGCTACGAAAGCTAGTAAGTTGAAAGTTGTGATAGTACTCGTAGATGGCAGCACCGTACGGGCATATCAAAGCCTCTACAATCTTTCGCCACAACTTCTGTTCTGAAAATTTCCGGATTATGACGTTGACGTGAATATTTGATGCCAGCTCAGACTCAGTTGCTAAAATCATTCGGCAATTACGATCCTGGGTCATAGTTGTGCTGAAGTAATCTTTTATACGCTTTAAACTAGAGAATGATATTTCGGGGCTAAAATTGGAGGCTCGATAAGCTATAGACGTTTAGGAATGCTTCCCAAATATATTTTTTCGAATAAAATTCAGTATTTGTAGAGGTGAATCGATTTCAATATTTTTAACGAAAATGACATTTATCCATAGATGTCGACTCTAAATTGTTAGGAACGGTCCAATAAAATGTCATACAGGTGCTTTGTAAATCACAAATAAGGAAAATTACAAAAAAAAATCCCGTACTTAAAATCTGACGCCCGAGGCTGGTTTCTTTCTGCTTTAAGCTTAAATACAGCCCTGGTTACGTATAAAAATGGTGTGAAGTTTCGTGCTGAATTTGAAAATCATGATCATTTTTGACTTCGATATCCCCTTTTTCCCTTCAGAGGTTGTGCAAATTAGGTGATGGGATTTGCGATCCAGAAGTTTTCCCTCCCTGATATTGAATTGAAGGTTCGACCGATATAAATTAGCCTATCTCATCTCATGCAAGAACACAATTTCTAATTGACGGTTTTTACCAAGTATTTGCAGCCTATAAAGGCAAAATTCCACCAAGAAGAAGGAGGGAAGGGGTTCGAAGTCAAAAATGATGATAATTTTTGAATTCAGTGCAAAATTTTACATCATTTTGATATAGGTAAGTATCACATTGCTAATTTATAGCAAGTATTTTAGGATTCGATTCTGGGGGTGGGGATAAATGACCAGCCTATTTGGCTTCATTACTTCGCATTGTGCAGGTATTTTTTCACCCATTTTAACGCGGTTTGATTTCAAATGGTTCCGTATAACGAAATTTTTGAGAATTGTTTGGTTCCCATCCATACTTAGGATAAAAGGGCTGTTTTCTTCTCAAATATGTCCATGTGGGACAGTATGTCCATGTGGGACAATATGTCCCCATAGGACAATATGACCCCATAGGACAATATGACCCCATAGGACAGTGTGTCCCTGTAGGATAGTGTGCCCTCGTAGGACAGTGTGTCCTCGTAGGACAAAATGTCCCTATATGACAATATGCCCCTATATGACAACATTTCTTCAAAGGACAATATGTCCCTATATGACAATATTTCCTCAAAGGACAATATGTCCATGTGGGACAATATGTCCATGTGGGACAATATGTCCATGTGGGACAATATGTCCATGTGGGACAATATGTCCATGTAGGACAATATGTCCCCGTAGGACAATATGCCCCTGTAGGACAATATGTCCCCGTAGGACAATATGCCCCCGTAGGACAATATGTCCCCGTAGGACAATATGTCCCCGTAGGACAATATGTCCCCGTAGGACAATATGTCCCCGTAGGACAATATGTCCCCATAGGACAATATGTCCCCATAGGAAAGTGTGTCTATGTATTACAGTGTGTCTCCATAGGACAGTGTGTCCCGCTAGTACAGTGTGTCCCTGTAGGACAGTGTGTCCTCATAGGCCAATATGTCCCCGTAAGACAGTGTGTCCCTGTAAGACAGTGTGTCCCTGTAGGACAGTGTGTCCTCATAGAGCAGTGTGTCCCCATAGGACAATATGTCCCTATATGACAATATGCCCCTATATGACAATATGTCACTGTAGGACAATATGTCCCTATATGACAAGATTTCCTCATAGGACAATATGTCCCTATAGGACAATATGTCCCTATAGGACAATATGTCCCTATATATGACAATATGTTCTTATAGGACAATATGAAGCATGGAATTTGAAAAAGGTCTAATTCCAAATTCGAAAATTTCGCGGGAAACACAAAAAACTATCAAAAGTAGAAATTTCGTTATTTCAAATGAAATTTCATCTATTTGGTATATTGGCAACCTTGTCTTTGGGTACAAGAGGGTACAAGGAATTATTTTTGCTGATCACCATTTTCAATGCTCTGTGGCAGCAAAATGTTGATAATTAGGTCGTAACTCCTATGTAATAAAATATGTAAGGGGCCTAACTCCAGTATATTGAAGTGTGTTTGGGTCCTAACTCCACTTTGAAAAACTGGAAAGGAAGGCGAAACACCGGAACTATTAATTATTGAGAAAAATGAAGTATAAACAACCATACTCAATAATGGGAAATGTAATGAAAACCGTTATCATCATGTATTCGAAAATAATAAAATGGAGTTAGGCCCTTTTCAAAAGATTGTTTACATTGGAGTTACGACCACATGAACTTTTGGCCAAGTTTTTAAGAGGGAAAGTGAGAATTTCATAGTTTAATTTTTTTTACCAGTAGTTGGCCCTCATAATTTTCTACAAAAAAATAATAATTTTTGGAAAAAATGGGACTTAGGCCTTTTTCAAATTCCATGCTTCATATGTCCCTATAGGACAATATGTCCCTATAGGACAATATGTCCCTGTAGGACAATATATCCCTGTAGGACAATATGTCCCTGTAGGACAATATATCCCTGTAGGACAATATGTCCCTGTAGGACAATATGTCCCTGTAGGACAATATGTCCCTGTAGGACAATATGTCCTTGTAGGACAATATGTCCCTGTAGGACAATATGTCCCTGTAGGACAATATGTCCCTGTAGGACAATATGTCCCTGTAGGACAATATTTCCTCATAGGACAATATGTCCATGTGGGACAATATGTCCTCATAGCACAATATGTCTCTATGGGACAATATGTCTCTATGGGACAATGTGTCTCTATGGGACAATGTGTCTCTATGGGACAATGTGTCCCTATTGGACAATATATGCCTTCATAGGGCAATATGTCTAAATAGGACAGTATGTACCTGGAATACAATAATATTCCCATAGGACAGTATGTCCCAATAAGACTGCATGTCTCATTAGGGCTGTATATCTCAATAGGACAGCATGACCCAGCAGGACAGCATGTCCCCATAGATCTGACTACTGTCCAGCAACAGTAAAGAGTTTTCGTCAGTTTTTGGTTCCTTCCTTTTTTTTTGATGAAATCAGGTCGCAAAGGGGGGTAAATAATTGGGCTGACTGTATCCAACAATTCTAACACCGAATTGAAAATACGTAAAATAATCAATAAAGCACTATTTTGAAATTTAAAGCTTTTGTAATGAGCACCGTTGGTACATTAATTAAGCTTATGACAATAATTAATCTTAATAGATAGGTAGCAGTTTTAAAAATATTGAGATTTTAATTTATTGAAAGCCGTGTTCAAGTGTAACATTTCCAAATTTAATTGATTCATGAGATTATCTAATTTTTCGACCGAATCCAAAACTTCGACTCGTTGCGTGTGTGGATTGTATCTGACTTCGAAAGGACGCGACATAGTCGATACCCAGCGTCTGCAAAGAATAAAGACGTTATCACATATTGTCTTAGGTATAATTGAGTAAAATAATGTAGATGGACATTTATAATTAATTACCTAAATTTATCTTTAGCATCTTCGAAACTTTCGGCGACGTAGTAGATAGGCTGGTATTCTTGATCCTGGTAGGGTTGCACAGCGGTTATACTTGGATCGAAAGGTCTACGTTCTGGTTTCTCGGAAATAGCGTGCAACAGTTCGCCGTACGCGGACAGCAATCCGGCTCCGTAAGCTTTAATTTCGCCTTTTTCTTTGCACAATCCAAATTCCACCGTGAACCAATACACCTAAAAAACGCAAGCAAATCAAATTCACGAAATGAAAGAAAAATCAGTATATTTGTAAAATAAATTACTCTCCAGCAACCTAAATTTTGAGAAAATAAGAAATGAAATTTCAACTTTTTATTAGGTTTTTTCTCTAAATTTTCCATTTCAGTCCTCTAAAACACGAATATATTTTCTTAAGAGTGGTCAATGGTACTAAAATCTTTGAAAATCAGGATAGCCATTCAATATTTTTGGGGTAGTTTATCTAGTTTTGAGTGAATTTTTCATTTTAGGTATTCTCTCATTTTGAATTAGTGAAATGTCAGTTATTAATCTTTCAAAGAATTTCACTGATTTTTCAGCGAATTTCGGAAATTTCACTGATACGTCAACGAAATTTCACTGATTTTCCAACAATTTTTCTCACTGTTTGCTTTCAGTGAATTTTTTTCTGTGCTGCAATTTTAACTGTTTTCCAGTGATTTTCGATAATTTTCACTGATTTATAAATGAGCGAGTATTTCCCAAGTGGTAAAAACTTCTGAATCCAATTTCTTTTTAATCGTTGGTTTTGAAAAAATTTATTCTTGGAATTTTTTCAAATTTCCTGATGATGGGAATTTTTTAGTTTTTTGAATGACTTGTTTAAAGTTTTCGAAGAATTTTTTGAACATCGTCCCATTAAGAAAAATATTCAACTTTTGGATAAAAATTGTCAAGTTGAAATAATATCCTCCATGCTTTGAAATTTTTCTCAAGTTTTGAAAATTCCCATCAAATTGAAATTGATCAATTTGTAGAAAATACACAAGTTTTTGTAAGTTGATCAATTTTCAAAAAATGAACCAGTTTTTGTAAAATTGACCAATTTTTTTGAAAACCTATCCAAATTTTGTAAAAATTTTCAATATTTGAAAAATCACCGGAATTTTTATAAAATTGTCGTAGTTTTGAAAAATTATTCTGCAGACGATGGGTAGGTTTGCATCGTACATAGGTAATTAGTATGCCTAGTTGGTTAACTGGTTATTTGGATACTCACCGTTGACAATTTTTCGATTTCGGCATCCGAAGCACCTAACGAAGCGAGACCAATTTCTTGTGAAAATTGAGCAAAACTAGGATCGGCTAACAATGGCATATGACCGAGTAATTCGTGAATACAATCTCTGCGCACAAAGTATAAGTTTCGTTTCAGTGGTTATCTAACTATGTAATATGTAGGCAATTAGGCTTAGACATTTTTGGGTGTACTTACGGCTCGGGTGTATGGAACGGCGTTGTTTGATGACGTACATATTGTGTGCTTTGGAATACTCGGAATGCCAAGCTGGCTAGAAAATCTCTGGCCGTGAGTAAGCCTGCTGCCGGTCGAAGGGTGAATCCGGTGTGTCCTGCACAATCATAGCAAGGTATATAGAAAGATTGCCACTTTTTTCGAAAATTGATTGCGGCGGTAGCACAAAATTCACAAGTAGGCCTCAAAACAAAGTGATAAAAATCTCATCTCTAAGACTTCATATTTTCACCTCCTCTGTAAGCCTTGAAATCAGTACGATTGAAAAATTGGAGGAAAAAATTGAAATTTTTTTCCTAGAATACGTATTTTCAGCTTACCATAGATGTTTGATTTTGGACTCCTGTCCCCTATCTGGAGTAGGAGGAGTGAAAAGTGGAATTTTTTCATGGTTTTTTTCAATTTAGCCCACAAAATAGGAGACAATTATTTTTATTACCGCAGTATTATACATTCTTTAACCCTTTAGAAATCATTGCAGGTAATTTTTCAGCCTACTATGTACTTCCGTTTTTTGAGTGGTGGAGGGGGGAGGGGGGGTGAAATGACATTTTTCGCGTTTTCCAATTTTTTTAAAAATTCGTGTCCGTAGAAATCAAAAATTTGGGATGGGGGGGAATTTCTTCCAAATTGCCAAATCGTTCATTTGACCACAAAAGTCATTTTTTCTGTTCCTTCTCTTTTGAGGGATTTTCAAAACATACCATTTTCAGGATTCCTACCATTTTTCCGAATGCGGAATCCGGAATACCTAATTCTCCGGAATATCTAAAGACAGCTTCTATTGAAAACGAGCAGGAATGTTTGCCGAAGTTTTAAATTTCAGGGGTAAAAATCGACTTCCTGAAAATTTTTGTAATTTTTATAATTTTGTACTGCAGAATTCAGGGATGAAACTTGAGCATAAATCTCGGGAAGGGGGGAGGGGAGGGGAGGGGAAACCAAAATTCCGTCGACTCATATTTTTAAAAAGAGAGAACTTTTCTAACCAGTCGTAATGAAATCAAAAAACAAATAATCGTAATTTTTAGTGCTACTCTTTTAAATCCCCCCTCCCCCCCAAAAATATATATATTCCTTAATGACTCCTTCCCTTCTAAAAAAAAAATGGGGAAAATTTTGAGAATTTCATTCAAGATCGCCACATTTGGATATTCAAAAACTTTTTTTACCCCATTACCTGTATACACCATTTAGTACGATCTAAGTTCGAAAAACAGTTCTGCGTTATGTAAATGGTGAAAGTTAATAAAAAATTGAAATTGTTTTTCGGGAACAAAAGTAGTCGAGAAAATGGTATCCGGGATTTACGTATTTCTGAAAATGGACATTCGGGAAAATGGTAGGGAACGTATTTTCATTTTCAGTGTCTTGTAATTTTTGAAATTATTGGAAAAAAGTATAGGTATTGAGGGGTAAAAAGAGGCATAAAACAAGTTGATTTTGACTTTATGGAGATCGTCTGGCAAGAGAGACATCCCAACTCAACGTAAAATTTTGAGCCCGAACAAAAAAAAAATCAAAAGTACATCACAACAGGACCTTGTATCCAAAATTTCAGGTGCTGAAGTTCATTTCTCGATTTTTGGCGAATTTTTGAAATTTCAAAATTACCTCATCGTTCTAAAAAAAATTAAAAAACTAGATCTAAGGAACGAAAAAACTGAAATTTGGTATATACCCTATTTTCGACCTCCCGAATCGATTGGAAGTGGTTTCGAGACATTTCGGAGCCACTAAAAAATTTTGGAATTTTCTAGCACCGAAGAAAAGCCTACAAAAATGTCCCATATACACTTCAGCACCTATGATTGCGGATTATCCATATTGGTGGTCTATTTGATCGATTAAAACACAATTTTCCAATATCGTAACTTTTAGTTCAAATTCGCATTTTTGGGCAAGAAATTTTTCTGGAAAAAATTGAAAAATTCGCCTAATGCGTATACATCGAGGTAAAATGTTGAGACTTGATAGATACCTTATTTTCGACCTCCCGAATCGATTGGAAGTGGTTTCGAGACATTTCGAAGCCACCAGAAAATTTTAGAATTTTCCAGCGTCGAGTTTAAAAGCCCACAAAAATGGCCCATATGCACTTCAGCACCTATAATCTCGGATTATCCATATTGGTCATCTATTTGATCGATTAATACACAATTTTCCAAAATTCGTAACTTTGAGTTCAAATTTGCATTTTTGGGAAAGAATTTTCGAATTTAATTTCTTGATCAAAAATGCGAATTTGAACTTAAAGTTACGACTTTTGGAAAATTGTGTTTTAATCGATCAAATTGGTCACCAATATGGATAATCCGCGATCATAGGTGCTGAAGTGCATATGGGCCATTTTTATGGGCTTTTCTCCGGCGCTGGAAAATTCCAAAATTTTCTGGTGGCTCCGAAATGTCTCGAAACCACTTCCAATTGATTCGAGCAGGGGTGCGGCGAACCCCCTGAGTCAACGACGAGGACCCCCCCAAATTTTCCAAGTAGGCCCCCCCCCATTTTCACAAATTTCTTCATTTTTTTACGAACTTTAAGGTGGTGGTGGTGGTGGGGTGGGGGGGGGGGTACAAAAAAATACAATATCACCAAACGATTAGGGCTTAATGCAACGTTCCGACGTTTATATGTGATATGAGACATTGAGAAAAGTAGGTATAGCATAAATATAAAAACATCTTTAAAATAGAACAAGCGAGAACATTAAGAGCGATAAGCCTTAAGAATCAGCAAATATCAATAAACTTGATTAAATATAAACATTTGACATCTGTCCCCTAAAAAATCAGCCATGACTGCATCTCTTTTATCTTCATCCATCTGAAATCTGAATTGGTAAAAGTTATCTGCTTGAATCAGTGGAATGACTTCAACTGAAAATCAGTGTTTTTTCACCGATCTTTCAGTCAAGTCGTCAAGTCAAAATAATTATTGATTTTTCCTGACAAATGGGAATTGATTGAGAAATCAATAAAAATATTATTAATTTCCAAAGATAATCATTTTACTGATTCTCAAAGGCAGAATTTCATCATAGACTGATTCAGATTAGTTTTAGAAAATATGATTAAAATATTGCCCGAGCGAAGCGAGGGCGAAAACTTTTCGAAAAATCATGATTTAATACCAAAAAATGCACTTTTTTTCACATTTTTGTAAAAAATCTCCTTTCCGAGAGGGGGGGAGGAGCTCGAGCCTATTGTGCCTCCCCCTTGGGTGCGCCTTATGGACGAAATGAATTTGAAGTATCATTTTCGTTTCATAGAATGGTGTGGCAAAGTGTGCAGTGACGTACCGAAGTCAGGATATTGAATTGAGGGGGCAAGGTCTCAGAATTTCCATCTTGATTTTTGAAAAAATTTGAAAATCAAATCATTTAAGCGCGAAACAGACCGACTTTTTTGGAGGGCGGGAATGGATGGCACAAATTTTCAGACTGAATTAAATTTTTTAACCACTTCTCCCTCTCATTCAATTTATTGCTTTTCCCTGCCTAATTTCAATGAAAAAATCAGCGAAATTGTCAATTTGTCCCGAAAAAAGAAAGAGTGGAAAAGTTCGAGAAAAATTATAATTTATTTCAAAAATTTTGTAATTTCAATGGAAATGCGAGCGAAATGAATTTGGCCCGAACGAAACGAGGACGAAAATTTTAGAAAACCTCAAGTTCAAGGCGAAATAAATTTGAATAAAACAATGTTTTAGAATAAAAAACTTGAATAAAAAATTGACCACTATTACTATGAAATTATTGAGAGAGAAGTATGACGAGGCCGAGCGCAGCGAGGCCAAAGCTTTTAAAAAAATTTATTCTCAAACATCGAACATGAGTTTTGAGGAAAAAAATATATAGGTATGTAATAAAATTAGGTGAATACTGGAATAATTTTGAGGAAAAATACGAAAAAAATCACTTTTGTATGAAGTAGATGAAATACATACTCGTACATGTACAATAAGGCCGAGCGCAGCGAGGCCAAAGTTTTTGAAAATTTTAGAATTGGGAGGTATAATTTCAGAGTTGGACTGTAATTTCTAAAGAAGCGATGTTTACTCCAAAAATTTTATTGTTATTGGTCAAATTTGCCAAATTTTCTCATTTTGAGACGAATTTGCCAACTTTTTCTATACTAGCATTTCTGGGGGGTGAGTCACCCCCCCCCCCAACCCCCATTCGCTACGCCCCTGCATCTAAGTTATACTCGAAGATGTTACTTAGAAAATAAATATAATCTTTTTTTGCATTTTTCTAAAAAATAAATATTTATCTACTTTTTTTTGCATTTTTTATAAAATGAATACCTACCCTTTTTTATGTGTTTTTTTTTAGAAAATAAATACCTACACTTTTTTTTTAATAATGTACTTAGATATTA
Source organism: Pseudococcus viburni (assembly GCA_033439095.1). Classification (NCBI taxonomy): domain Eukaryota; kingdom Metazoa; phylum Arthropoda; class Insecta; order Hemiptera; family Pseudococcidae; genus Pseudococcus; species Pseudococcus viburni. Next base: position 680,390 of record JAVBJF010000137.1, read on the forward strand.
TATATTTTTTACCTACTACAAAAAAGAAGAACAGAACATAAAAACTTTTCAATGAAAGCAATGTTTTTGAAAAAAAATGAAAATTCATCTTAGAAATTTTTATTGAGTAAGAAATGCGCAAAATTGGCATAAAATTGGGGGGGGGGGTCGTCGCTGAAAACAATGAAAATTCACCTGATTACTAGTCCATATTTTTACGTTCCCAAGAAAATTTTGACAATTTTTATTGAGTTTAAAAATGAGCAAAATTTGGGTGAAATTGATTTTTCTAGATGGGGTCCAGTCTATCGATGGGGGGGAGGGGGTCATTTCTGAAAAAAATGAAAATTTACCTGATTACTAGTGCATATTTTTACGTTCCCAAGAAAATTTTGGCAATTTTTATTGAGTTTAAAAATGAGCGAAATTTGGGTGAAATTGATTTTTTAAAGGGGGTCCAGTCTATCAATGGGGGGGGGGGGGGGGGGGGGGGGGTCTATTATATTGATTTAGGGGGGGGTCATTTCTGAAAAAAATGAAAATTTACCTGATTACTAGTGCATATTTTTACGTTCCCAAGAAAATTTTGGCAATTTTATTGAGTTTAAAAATGAGCGAAATTTGGGTGAAATTGATTTTTTTAGAGGGGGTCCAGTCTATCGATGGGGGGGTCTATTATATTGATTTAGGGGGGGTCATTTCTGAAAAAAATGAAAATTTACCTGTTTACTAGTACATGTTTTTACGTTTCCAAGAAAATTTTTGCCATTATTGAGTTAAAAATGAGCGAAATTAGCGTCAAATTGATGAACTTTTTGGGGGGGTCCGTCCATTGATGGGAGGGGGGTCGTCTATTGATAGGGGGTCCTGTAATTATAGGGGGGTTTGTTTTTAATTATTTTCTAGAATATTTATTGTTAATTTTTTTTTCTCTTTAAAATTTAAATTTGTAATTTTTTTCCCCATTTTTTTTCGGCCCCCCCAAAATTTTCAACGACGAGTCGCTCGTCAAGAATACCCCTTCGCAGCACCCCTGGATTCGAGAGGTTGAAAATAGGGTATATATGTACCAAATTTCATCTTTTTTTGTTGATTAGATCAAGTTTTCTTATTTTTTAGGACGATGAGGTAATTTTGAAATTTCAAAAATTCGCCAAAAATCGAGAAATGAACTTCAGCACCTGAAACTTTTGATTTTTTGTTTGTTTAGGCTCAAAATTTTACTTTGAGTTCGGATACCTCTCTTGTGAGATGGATTCACGAATTTAATCTCTTATGAGAGGAGTTTAAGTAAGCCTAGGCCTAGGTACCTCTTATTTAGGCCTAGGTATTTCAACTTACTTTTCAAAAAATCTGACATTTCTTCCAACTGGGGAATTTTATCGGGTCTGAAAATATTATCCTTTTGCAAAAGCGAAAACACTCTTTGGTATTCAGCGCAGAAATGTTTCGGCATCAAGTCCAGAACCGTGTTGAATACAGCCGTCCACGTCGCTTCTTCGTCTTGCGTGTATTGTATTCTTGGAATAGGTTCACCGCTAATACGTGCATGAAGAATTATGATTAGAACAGATAAAAACGTATACCTACTGATTGCCGATTTCCGGTTCTTCAAATAGGGTTCGTACCGAATATGAATAGTACAAAAATACGAAAAAAGTACGAATATTGTACACTTAATTGGGTCAAAGTACCAAAAAAGTACAAATTTCCGACAAAAAAATTCTAAAAGTACGAATTTCGAGGAAAAAGTTGAAAAAATACGAATTTTAGTCACAATTTTATCAAAGGAATTAATTATCCTTGAAATTACAAATTTTTGATCTTCAGTTCCGGTACGAACCCTGCCCAAGTCGTCAGACACGTACTATTTATAATTGAATGCAATGTTGGCGATTTCTTTGCGACGTGCTCTGTAAACCTTGTCAGCAAATCCCGGATGATTCATATCAAGATCAGGCTCGTATTTCGTCATCAAGTGATTGCAGTTATCTAAATCTTTGGCGTGTCTTGGAAACCACGGATCTGGAAACGCGGAACAGTTAAGTACGCATTTCGTATAAAATAATTTCTACTCGTTACCTACTCACTTTTTTACATTCAGTGAGATAGAGTTAAGAATTTTTATACACTCAAAACATTGAAAATTTGTTGAATTTTTCTCCAAAATTCATTTTTTTTCAAAACTTGTCATTTTTGAAAAATATTTTAAAATATGAAATTCCGGAAAGTCGTTCAGAATTTTGAGTTTCGAAAATCAGCTCAAAAATGATTAGTACCGTACGCCAAAAATAGACCAAAATAATTGTAAATGGTGTCATATTTTTTTTTTCGAAATTTTCATCTTTGAAATTTCATCATTTTTGGTGATGGTATAAAAACAGTTGGATTTTTTCCTCAGAATTTTGTATTTTACGTAACCTCTGACAAAAGGAAAATTAAAATTCCATCCTATACTTTTTCGTGAATTGATTGAGACTGAAAAGCCATAAACTCAGGAACCGAATGATTTAGGTATCAAACGGCATATTTAAAAGTGGAATTTTACTTCAAAAGTTGAATTTTTTTCACAAAATACTTCAATATTTCGTATGGATTTTAAAATAGGTACCTAATTACTTAGCTCTCGCTTACCTTTAACGTTTATTTTATTTTCGGTCAGAATGGTGACTTCGGCTAGGATGGAAGTTTGTCTCAGAGATCTCATTAAAATAAGCAGATCCTTCCTCGATATATCCACTTTTGCGAGTATGTCAAACTGTACTCCGTCTTGTTTAGACGGTCTCGTTTCTAAATGCTTAATAACTCCTCTTCCATTCTGAAAAATAATAAAACGATGGCATGATGAGTTAGTATGCCCGAATCAGCCATGAAATTCAATAAAATTCCAAAATATTGTCGAATCATGTTTTTGATTGAAAGTCCAAGGAAAAAAAAAGGTTAGATCTAAAATCCATAAAAAATTATTATTATGATCCAATGTCATAAAAAATCGGAATCAATTTCGACAAATAATTCCCAACGTTGTTTCCAATCATGCAAGGCCCTTTTTCGAAAAAATTTTCAGATCTTTTCCCTAATCTGTTGTTACAAATCTGGTAAATATGAGAAATACGAAATCGATTTTTTGATAGGACGTGAACGTGCTGTACAAAAAGTCGAAAAAGTTTTCAATTTCAAGCTGGTAGAAGTAGCTGAAATGCTTTTTCGGATCAAAATCCCTTATCCCACGCTGGTTTTTGTTTTTTTTTTTAAATTTTCACTCAACTAGGCCAGTGAATTTATCAGACAAGGACACATGTTGGTTCAAGTGGTACCTGTACTTCGGAAGGCAACTAGCTGTCTGGTGAGTGAAACCCATTGCCTAACGACTAGTTCAGCTTAGACACCTCATATTGCACTTACCACGATGATCGTGAGTATGTTGGCGAGCGAATCGATTCCATCTTTCATACGAAGTACGAGCGTGGTACTCTGAACCGTTTCGATGGTGTCCGGAGTCGTGGAGTTCTCTATCAATACTTCCTCTTCCGTCAAGCCGGCGTCTATAAAATACACGATTACGAGATGAGTTTGTTGAAGATTGAATACGTACATATTATTTAACGAGAACTCTTTTCCCAGAATTTTTTTAACTCAAAATGTTTTTCTCCAATATATTTTTCTATTCTGATCCAATAAAATTTGTTTCCTAGAATTTTGTCGAGTCTAAAATTTTTTTCAAAATTTCTTCGTCTCTGGTATTTTTTTCTCAAATTTACCACCCCTATTGAATTTTTTTGTAAAATTGTAAGATTTTTTCTTTACATATATTAATTACCTCTCAAATTTTCCCAAATTAAAAAAAAATACTCAATTCGTTGTAAAATTTTATCCCAGAATTGTTCTAAATTCTGTTTTGATTTTTTTTTTCAAATTTCAACTTCAGTTTTAATAAAAATATTTTTTAATTCCTAAAATTTCTCCTATTTTTTTTTCCAATTTTGATATTCTGTTTTTTCTGACTCTGGAATTTTTTCTCAGAATATTTTCCAACTCGAAAATGTTTAGCATCAAAATATGTTGAAAAAAGTCAAGTTTGAAAAATTTTTTAGGAGGAAATTTAAAGAGGTTGGAGTTGAAAAATTGCAACTTCGAAAAAAATGTCGAGAGTTGAAAAATATGCAAGTATCTTTATAAATAATACCAGATCTGGAAAAATTTTAGACTCGAGAAAAATTTAGAGGAATAAATTTCAGGATTGAGAATGAAATTTCATCGAAGTTTACGCAATTTTTCGAGAGAATTTTTTTTTGAAAATGAGATGCTTACTAGAGTTGAAAAAATCCTGGGAAAAGAGAAAAAATTTCATCACAGTTGAAAAAATGTTGTAAGTAATATGGTCTTGAAAAAAATCTAGTTGCATGGTAATTCAAACAGGAAAGATTCAGTTATTCGAACTATTTTTAATTTTCGTGCCTGATTCATATTCCATGTTAATTTAATCGTGGGTGTGACAATTTGGTCATGCAGAGAAGTTTTACTTTTTGGGTTTTTCATTTTGTTAGACACATTGTAAGTATCCTTACCTTATCGAGTTTCTACCTGGTACCTAATTACCTGTAATTGTACCTACGATATTATTAATGGAAATCCCAACGAACGCGGGTTCAGATCACCGGTTAATTGGTTAATAGGGTACGGCGGGGGCGAGACGAAATGAAAAAAGGTGCGGACTACGTTTGCCTATTGATCAAGCTTCTTTCGGTTTCGGTTTCAGCTTCCAGCCATCGAAATCATGCCTGATTGATTGGTATGTTATTTCATCAAACTATCATTATCGCGTCGAAGTATACGAAGCAGGTACGGTTCGTAGAAAGCGGAAAAATTCAGCTTTAGGATGGAGATGGGGTTAATGAAAAATACCAAGAACTTTTTCATTGTCTTGAAAATGATCTCGCTCCAAAGACATTATGTCGTTCCACTTCTAGGAGTACTAACCTTATCATATACTTATTTTGGAAATTTTGAGATTTGATTCTTTGAAAGAAAAGTAGTGGTTTGTGAGTGGATTTTGAAATTTTGGACTTAGGTGAGTTGATTCCCAACGAAATATTCATGCAAGTAAAAAAAAAGACGAGCAAATTGATTCTCATTTTTTTCAGGGAATGTACGAATCGATTCCCATTTTTTTCGGGGTATGTACGAATCGATTCCAACTTTTTCTGAAAAATTTCTTCCAACTTTGAATTTTTGGCTAAAAATTTTTTCAACAATTTTTTTCAAATTTTGACTTGAATTTTTTGGAATGATTTTCAACTCTTGATTTTTTTCTCGAAAATTTTCAACGTCAATATTTTTCTCAGATTTTTTCATGTTTACTTATACTTTTTTTGAGTTTTTTTTCATCAGAACTTGTTTTTAATCTTGAAATTTTTCTTGAATTTTTTCCAACTTCTAAAAGTTTTTCTCCATTTTTTTTCTACTTTAAATTTCTTCATATTTTTTCTCGAACTCCTAACATTTTTCCCAATTTTTTAAACTCTAAAATTACTTCCACGGAATTTAAAAACAGCTTGGTAGAATTCAAAGTCGGCACATAAAGATTCTGAAAAGTTTTCAATTAGATAAAAATATTGAATTGGTAAAATTAAGAAAAAAAATGAAATTGGGAAAAAATTGAAAATGCTTTAGTTGGAAAAAATTTTGGTGTTGAAATTGCAAAAGTTTTGAGAAAAAATTGAAGTTGAAACAAATAATTTTGAAAAAATTCAAAGATGAACAATTCTGAGAAAATTTTAGGTTGAAAAAAAATTTGATGAAAAATCTAGGGATTGAAAGAAATTTAAACTTGAAAAAAATCTATTGAAAAAGTCAAAAGTGTAATTTACGAGAAATTTTTTAAGATCTTGTAAGCAAATCAGCGGTGAGGTATGTGTGGTATGTCGATGGAAAAATTATGCCATTTCGTGAAATACCTAATTTGCCGAATTCAAGTGTTTATATTGTTGATTATTTTGTGATTTTTTCGATTTATTTCCAGTAAATACTTAATTCAAAATTCGACAATTTTTTTCAAATTTTAAAAAATATCAGAAAATTTATGAAGTAGGTAGATCTGTTTGTTAGAACAAATTGAAACTACCTGTAATTAACTTCTTTCGTACGTAGAATTGGTAATTAACTTACTTGAATTCTCCATTATTTTTTTTGCGTTGAATGATTCCCTAACGAAAAAAATTGAAAATACTTATTCACTATGAAGAACTTCACCAACAGACATCAAAAACTGGCACTGAGGTCTGAGACGAGAAATGAAATTGGAATATTCGCAGTTCGAAAATTCCATTTGTGCCGAGTCGTTTTCCCAGAATCTTATCAATATGAAGAACGTCACCAAGAGACAGTAAAAAATAAAACTGAGACGAGAGTTTTGAAATATTCGCAGTTTGCAAATTCCATTTGTGTCGAGTCGTTTTCCCAGAATATTACCCATGGATATCAATTAGTGAGCAAATACATAGATATAAAAATCATTTTCGTCAAAAAAAAATATGTTCCCGGTTATTACGTACCGAAGGCTCATCGTAAAAATATCAATCTGAAAAGTAAATTGATAAAGAAATAATTTTTGTTGAAAAATATGTCCTGAGTCATCTCTTAAAGTGACAGCATATTCCAACTCCGTATATGACGTCATACTTGGCCTGTATGTTGTAAATGTTTTACTTACGTATTTTTGTACACGATATTTTGAATTTGGGCAAATTTTAACTAATGCTTGGTTGTGGCAGAGCGGGGGAGGGCACCACAGATAAATCTATCGAGCTTAAATTTCAAAATAAAAATGAATTTCGAATCGTGCGCGGTTGGGGCGGGGCGGAAGGATATCAGAGATGAACCTCCCTTGAAGTGAAAGGTCTAGAAAACCTGGAAAATTTCGGGAAAATAATTTCTGAAGTATTGAGGTCACCTTGTCAAAACCGATACGATACATCTAGACCCACGATGTCTGAAGTATGTAGGTAATAGGTAGGTAGGTAGTAGATAGAGCTTAGAAATTAGAAGCTAAGGCGGCAGTTTGGTAGATTGTAAGTGAGAGCATAAAAATTAAGCTTTGCTTGGAAACTCAATTCGTGCAATATTGATGAAAGTGTACTTAAAACAATCCCATCACTTACCTTTTTTTGGGGTACAATTATCATCGGTATGTTCATTTTCATTGGTAGCGGTTATTTCCGTAATTTTTTCTTGCAAACGTTGCAAAGCATTTTGTATTTCTATTCGCGCGTAGAAAGGAATAAAATGAAAACAGAACAAAAAACAGAGTAATGAAAGCAATGATCGTGACAGCGAAGAAAAGAAAATAGGTACTTAATTCTAAGAAGGTAATACAGATAAATAAGCAAGCCTGAAGTTTTACGCTAGGAAACTGAGTAAGTAAATACAAAAGTAAGTAAATAGATGGTAGGCGGGTGAATGGGTAGTGGGGTGGGCTGAAAACCCAAAAATTTTGATTTTTGAAAAGTTACCCTCTGCAAAAGTTGTTGGCTGGATAGACTAGAAAAATAAAATGAAGAATTTCAAAATCGATTCGTATCTTCCGATCGCGCAAGAGTCTTCAATTCTTCGAAAATTGCCAAAAATTCAAAATTTTCAGAAATTTCAAAAAATTTCAAAAAAATTCGAAATTAATTAAAATCAATTCTAGAGTATATTTAGGGACTATTTAAAGCAAAAAGCACATTTTTTTCAAAAAAGTTGTGCTTTTTGCTTTAAATAGTCCCTAAATAAGCTCTCAAATTGATTTCAATGAATTTTGATTTTTTTTTTTCAATGTTTCAACATTTCTGAAAATATTTAATTTTGAGTAATTTTTGAAGAATTGAAGGCTCTTGCGCGATCGGAAGATATGAATCGATTTTGAAATTTTTCATTTTATTTTTCAGTCTATCTAGCGAACAATTTTTGGTTTTTCGGCCCACCCTAATGGGTAGGTAATAGCTAATCATCGTTGTCAAGTACAGTAAGTAACTATAGAGATAGAAGTAGAAGAGTGCCTTGTAGGTATCTGGGTATTATGTTGTATCGTTATTCGTTGTGACCCATTCTTTATTAATTCGAACTAAAAATGTCCGTTTTGGCTCGATTTTTTTTTGGTCCAATGTCATAATTGCTTTTATTTCCATCCAAACTCTCAAAGAGAATGGGGAGGGGGATCTCGTAATTTTTGAGAAAGTTTTTTCCGAATTACTCAACTTTTTGAAGGGTTCTATTTCGAAATCGGTTGGACTGGGGGGAAAACTGCTTGCGCCGTTTTGAAGAGAATTGATAGGAAATTCAAAATCAATATTTACATTTTGGAAAGTTCAAAGTTGAACTTTGTAGTGAATGCTCCACTTTTAGTATAAGTAGGTACATAGAAAAGATGAAGGCCACCATTGAAAAACCTGAAAAAATTCAGGAGCTATTTTACCCTTTTTGTAATCAAGAAATTTTCAAAATGAAATCTTGATACCCCTGGAGGGTACAAGGGTCCTCAATTTGACCAAAATTCAATAAAACATATAAAAAATAATGTAACTCATCGATTTCCATTAATTCGAATGTGCTGATTTCAAATAATGTTTTTATTTTTTTTTCCCGACTTCAGAAAAGGGGTCGAATTAGATCTCGAGGCGGAGATCTGATCGAAAAATGAATTCGATTTTCGAACTTGGTGCACTCAAAGTAGTGAGAATCGACGTACCACATGTTATTTTCATTTTTTGCTTGTATTTTTCAATTTTTTGGGAGGAGGGGCAGAGGATCACTAATGGGTCGAATCCAAAAAAAAACAACAAAATATTCGAATTTGATTCCCTCAAAAACCTAACGAATGTCACGTCGCACGTTTTTTTTTTTTAAATTCTGAGCTCTCCAATGGAAGTTTTTGAGGGTGGGGAGAGAGGGGGGATCAGAGGAGCCAGATGGAGCCGGATGAAAAAACTGAGTACGTATTTGAAATCAGCGCCTTCGAATTAGTAGAAATCGATATGTTACATAACTTTTTATATTTTTTTCGAATTTTGGTCAAAATTGAAGACCTGAGTACCATCTAGGGGGGTCGAGATCTCATTTTGAAAATTTGTTGAGGCTCTTCACTGAAATTTTTTCCGATTCTTGAATTGTAACTTTTATCTTTTGTACTCATCATGAAAGTTGAACTTTCATCACAAAAGTGTAACTTTGAGTTTTTCAAAATGTAATTATTGATTTTGAATCTCCTATCAATTCTCTTTGAAATCTCCCAAACAAGTTTTCCAAAATCACAACCAGAGTTGCCAGCCGAGATTTTAAAAAATCACAACCGCCAATTTGTTCAAAAATCACTAAAATCACCGTTTTTCTCCAGAAGTCGTTCAAAAATCACTCTTATCACCGAACTTTTCCTTGAAAAATCACTTTCATCACTGTATTCATCCTTAAAAACCACTCTATAAAAGTAGGTAAAAAAATGTCAAAACCGTCAGATTATTCTGGCAATTTTGAGAAATTTTTTTGAAAAACTGCCTTTTCTGGCAGAAAATAGCTGTTTTTTGTTTTTTCAAATATTTTTGCTCAAAAATCACTAAAACCCCAGGAAATTGAAACGTAGACCTGGCAAACAGAGTAAAAACTCACCAAAATCACAGAAATTTTCAAAAAATCGCTCAACTTTTTCAAAATCTGAAAAATCACTGATTTCAATGAGAAATCACTGAGGTTGGCAACCCTGATTCACAATCGATCACTAGATACTTATAAGCTTTCAAAGTTGAATAGTTCGGTAAAAAATCGAATTCCTCAAGAATTACGAGATTCGCCCCCCTTTTCACTTGTTCGAATGTTAGGATGGAAAAAATGTCATTTATTTCATCAGTCCATCAAAAGTAACTCGTAAAAAAAATTTGAGCGAATCTGAAAACCCCGACTTCATTTTTGATTCGAGTTCATGTAAAGTGGATCTTGTACCTATGTATGAATATAAATAAGTGACGAAGTCACGTATAGGTAAAGGAATCGCCCTATATTGAAAACATTTGCAGGTATCAAGAAGGTAGCACCACAACCAAACCAGAAAGCGAATGTCGTTCACATCTTACCATTGTTCACTTGAACGGCATCGAATGGTTTTGCGATAACGTTTTTACGATCCGAAATATTCGCTTCTTCTACAAGTATTACTATTACGATAAAAGATAAAAATCAATTATTAAGATGGATGGACGAGGGTAAAGCGAACAATGCAATACAAGCATGATGCCTGACGTAGATAGAGTAGGCAAAAATTACGAAAATTACCTACGTCATTATTCATAGTTCGAAGTTGGCGAGAACAGAGAATGAAATGGGCATAGACGAGTGAAACATTTACCTACCTGTATATGACTAATTGACCATAAAGCAGTAGGTGGGTAGGTAGGTTCATGAGTAGCCAGGCACTAAATGTTGGTATTAAGCTGATCGAGGAGAGAATCGAGATCACCAAAGTCATTAAGTTTGCTAAATCGTTCACTGAACGATTGTTTTCTCCTTGCTTTTTCAATTCCTCAGTCATTTTTTTGTCTTTTTTTTATCATTCCTTTCAAATCATGAACCCATTATTTTTGTTCCTGTTGTAGACTTTATTTCTAAAGAATAAAAATACAAAAAAATTTGAAATAACCAAGTCATCAAAATTATTTATTTCGAGGTAAAAAAAAACGGAAAAAAATCGGAACACGTAAAAAAATATGGAAAAAAATAGAAAACTTATTTCTGAAAACGAAAAAAATGGCTGAAACGTCAAAATTAATTTCGAGGTAAAAAATGAAGAAAATCGAAACTAGTAAAATTCATCATTTTGTACCTCGAATTTAATTTTGATCACTCGGTCTTTTTTTTAGTTTTTAGAAATAAATTTTCTATTTTTTTCATATTTTTTTACGTGTTTAGATTTTTTTTTAGTTTTTTTTTACCTCGAAATAAATAATTTTGATGACTTAGTCATTTCTAGGTATTTTTTCTGCATTTTTTTTTCTTTAGAAATGATTTTTTTTTCGTTTTTAGAAATGAATTTTCTATTTTTTTCATACTTTTTTACGTGTTTTGATTTTTTTTCTTTTTTTTACCTCGAAATAAATAATTTTGATGACTTAGTCATTTTTTGGTATTTTTCTGGAATGATTTTTTTCGATTTTAGAAATAAATTTTCTTTTTTTTTCATACTTTTTTACGTGTTTTTATTTTTTTTTATTTTTTTTTTACCTCGAAATAAATAATTTTGATGACTTAGTTATTTCTAGGTATGTTTTCTGATTTTTTTTTCTTTAGAAATGAAGTTTACAACAGGAACAAAAATAATGGTTTCAAAATGATAAAATAGTTATATCCTATGATTTGAAAGAAATAATAAAAAAAAGGCATAAAAAATGAGTGAGGAATTGAACAAGCAAAGAGAAAAAAATTGTTCAGTGAACGATTTAGCAACCCAAATGATTTTGGTGATCTCGATCCCTTAAACCTGGATAGTGTGACCCGCATAAATATGTAAACGGACGAGCAGTAGCAGAATGCAGAAATATTTGCAAAACAGGGTAGAATAAATAAGAATAAGTCTGCAGAATAGCAATAGCAAAAAAAATTGCAGCGAATGCGAGATTTTCCAAAAAAGAAAAAAGTTTATTCTGCTTTAATGGCGGATACATTTGGATTTTTTCATTGGAACTTGTCTAAAGACGTCGACATCTTTTCGAAATATAATGGCAAAAAATCGTTTTTATTGCATCCGTTTCGAGGTATTTTACATTTTACCAAATGGAGTGACCTTGAAATTGCATTTTCAAGGTATCTACAGGCAAGATAAACAAGCAGAACCAGAAATTAGCGAAAATCTTAGATTGGTAGCTAGAAAACCAGGAAATAGCGAAAATCTTAGATTGGTACCTAGCTAGAAAACCAGGAAATAGCGAAAATTTTGGAGTAGATATTAAGCATGAATTTTCATCACTTTGTTCTTCCAATAATTTTTTTATTGGAAGATAAAAACTTGGTTCTTTTTTGTGAAAATTTGAACCATGAAAAATAGCATGAAAATAAAAATAAGAATTCAGTTCAACTAGACCCTTGATTTTTTTCTCGACACATACTGGAAAAAATTCCAGATTTTCAAATCTTTTTTCTGAAATAATCTTTCCCACGTTTCAATTATGCTCGAGAGATTTCTTTCATTTTATGAAGTGGCGAGTACCTGTGTATTTTTTAGATTTTCGTGAAATAAGTTTTTTTTTCCGAAGCCTTTTGGAACGAATCCAAGCATGGAAATTTCACCAGCCCTGTGAAAAGTACACGTGGACGCGTCTAGGGCTTCAGAGAATTCCTGTGTAGAGAAAAAGTGAATAAACGTATGTCTGACGCATTTTTTGGTGGTGGGGTGGGGTGGGGGGGCTCCAAGGTCCTGGATTTTACATACTTGAGTACATTCTTTGTTGATCCTATATTCCTTCATATGTATTACAATTAATTAACATGTACCTAACCTATATACCTACATACTACAGAAATTTACCATAATTCACTCTACTTTGGTTTATTTTCTTATTATGTGCGATGTCACGACGATAATTTACAGACCTATCTACACCTTGTCCGATTCAGGGCAATTCACCAAAAATCATATTTCTTTTGGCGTAGGTATTTTGATTTTGATTTGTATATTTTCCGACCTACAATCAACTGAACTTACCATTAGCGCGTTGTCGGGCTTCCTCTAATTTAGTCTGTTTAGTTTGCTTGACAACTTGACTTTCGAATCTGGCGTCATCGACTAAGGATCTTCTTCGCGCTGGGTATCCATTCTGTAAATAAAATAACGCCGATGCATGTTAATACTGTATTTTATTTACGGCAAACCGGTTATGCAATTTTATTAACGCCAATGCAAGTGATCGCTCAGAATATACGTAGGGGTAAACATCACGAACAATTATTTGGTACTTTTTGAAGATACGTTAGCTAGAAATTGTGCCCAGATCGAAAAATGACCTAGGTAGTGAAAAATCTCACCCTTTCCCTCTCCACATTAACCTCTCTTCGACGGACCTTGAAAATCTATCTACCTATGTTCAAAACATTTCGAAAAATTGATAATCAACTTCATGAACTTTTTTTCCACCGAAATGATTTTAGTACGGATGTTCTTACCTGAAATTACCTTTGGCTCCCATTTTTAATTTTTTCTCTGTATTTATTTAGGGATCTTGAAAATATAATTTTTTAAATATTCAGTAAAAAGTATATGTATATGTTTTAAATTTTTCTGAAATGAGTTCGTATGATAATTTTAATCCACAAAAATCATCACGTCTAATTTTTCACATTCTTTCTAGTTCTTCTAAAAACATGTCGAATTGTCGATGCATTTTTCTTCTTATTTTTGAAAATTTTTTGAAAAGACGGGGGGAATGGAACATGTTCAATACCCCTGAGAAATAGGTCGAAGATGAAAAAGGGTGCCAATTTTATTTTTAGGAAACTTAGAAATTTTTTTCAAATTTTTCCAGCATTTTTTTGATTAGTCCATTTTTTTTCATTTTACTTTCGTAATGGTCCACTACACAACATATTAAAATGGACACCCCATCACCCTCCGCTACCCCCAGGGGAGGGGTAAATGTCTGCTGAAAACCGGGTTTTCGTGAATATCTCCTCAAATAAGCCTCAAAGTGAAAAAATGGTTATGAACAATCTTGTTCTACGTGTAATTTCCTATCAGAATGTTTTTTTGTTTTTTCAAAAACACTCACTTCCTTGACCAAAAATTAAGGGAAAACACCTATTTTTCAACAATTTACATCATTTTCTGAAAAAATTGAAACTTTTGTGAATATCTTCTTAAATAAGCCTCAAAATGGAAAAATGGTTATGAACAATCATGTTCCACAAGTAATTTCCTATCAGACAGGTTCGGATTTTTTTCGAAAACACCCACTTCTTTGCCCAAAAATTAAGGGTGGAAAACGCATATTTTTCCAATATTTACAGTATTTTTGGAAATTATGGAAATACGAAACTGAAAATATCGTTTTTGAATCCTCACGACGCAGAGAAATGTTTCCTGTCACGAATAATAATCGCGTAACCTCGATTTTTTTAAATGGCGTATTCAATAACCTCCCTTATAATTAACGGAAGGGGTTGAAATTCTTGAGGTGACTTTTTTTAGAATACCTTACCAGCATATACAAAAAATTACTCTTCACTGGTACAATTTTGGGTACGTTCAGCTTCGTATTTCCATCATTTCCAAAAATACTGTAAATATTGGAAAAATAGGCGTTTTTCACCCTTAATTTTTGGGCAAAGAAGTGGGTTTTTTCAAAAAAAAATGAACCTGTCTGATAGGAAATTACACGTAGAACATGATTGCTCATAACCATTTTTCCATTTTGAGGCTTATTTGAGGATTCACAAAAGTTTCGATTTTTTCAAAAAATGCTGTAAATTGTTGAAAAATAGGCGTTTTTTACCCTTAATTTTTGGTCAAGGAAGTGAGTGTTTTTGAAAAAACAAAAAAACATTCTGATAGGAAATTACACATAGAACAATATTGTTCATAACTATTTTTCAATTTTGAGGCTTATTTGAGGAGATATTTACGAAAAACCGGTTTTCAGCAGACATTTACCCCTCCCTTGGGGGTAGCGGAGGGTTATGGGGTGTCTATTTTAGTATGTTGTGTAATAGACCATTACGAACGTAAAACGCGAAAAAAAAAATCAGCATTGAATTTTTGGGGGGTTAAATCCTAAAAAGACTGGACTAGATCAAAATCAAATTTTTAGGATCGGTGCCGGTGCAAAGGTAAATGTGAATTGGGGAGATGAAATTTTTACCACGTCGTTTTGAGGTCTGGACACAATTTTCTAGCCACCATCTTCTTCAATTTTCGAAAAATATGGAAAATGATCTCTCGTAGTACATAAGTTTGTACTCATTAAATTTACGGCGAATTGGTTATGCAATTCTATTAACGTCAATCGAATCGAACGCCCAGCGAATACGCAGGGGTTTGAAAATTACGTCGGAGAGGTGGGATAGACTTCGTGAATGCGCTTTAAACGCTGTAAAATCTGGGTTTTCTCAAAAAAAAAAAAGTTTTGTTGCAGTGGAATACCAGCGTGCCCATGTATTAGTACGAAGTAGGTATACCATACATGGTCTAAAGAAATCGACTGATGCAGTGAGTCGGTATCAAGGTTCAAAAACAGTACGAGAAATTTGATCTAAAATATAGGTACAAAAATTTCAAAGGGAAGGGGTATGGTTTGAAGACTTCTTTTTTGTGAATATTTTCACTTTCGCTTCCCCATTCGGACTTCATAAATTTATTCATTGGGTGCGAAATTTTATAAGGTCAAGTTTTTTTTTGTGAAAATGTGATATTTTTCTAAATTTTTAGTCCTTCATAAAAAATATATATATTTTGTAATAAATCACCAATTTTTAAAATCTGCTGAACGAATGTGACATGAAATTTGTCTATAAATACATAATTATCATAAAAACGATTTATTAGAGTACAAATATTGAAAAAAAAATCAGTAGAAACCTTTTTTTTTTCTTCTTCAAAATTTAGCCCTCGATTCACTCCAACAACTTGAAATAAAGTAAAAGAGGAAGGCAAATGAAAAGTTATACGAAAAATTTTGTTTTTTAAATAAAATAATTGAAAAATGAGTACATAATTGGAATGAGGTTGGGAAAACTCTGGTAAAATTTGAAGGTTTCTGAATTCGTTTTTTGCTCGCTACTGTATCCGTATCTATTACATTTGACACGATCGACGATTGATTTGAGCACTCGTAATAACCATAACGCAATTTCGACTCGTGATTACCAATCTGACGACATGGACGTGACTCATTTTGAGTGTACGAAGACTCGAGGCGATGTGGTGGCTCTCTCCAGACCCTAGTCTTGCTCTTTATCAGCGAGCAGAGTTGGCGTTTTTTAGTCGTTGTTGCGCCGAATTTATGTAATTGGAATGTATAACGAGTACAAATGTATAGGACAAAGTACAATTGTGATAAGACTTATGTATTGGTGATGATGGCGGGGGCGGTCTACACGTACGAGTTTGAAGCATTTACCTGTCTGCTTGGTACAGTGTCGTTTATTACATATGATACCGTAAAATTGCATGATTCGAAGTGTTCGTAGGTATTCGATGTGCCTGGCTGCTACATTGCTAGACAATGCGGATGGTTGGAGAGGTACAACGGCCGGTACGAGGCGCAGATAGCTGTCGTATGAGGCTCTGGTCGCATTGTGAGCGTGGAAGTGGGAGTGTTGTTTGGTTCCCGTATCGAATTGCTACATATTATGTGAGCTTACAAAGGAAGGGGCAGAGGTACCTAAGATACCTGGATGAAAAACGATATTCTATCCATAATTTTGGATTTTTTTTGACTCAACTGTTGAAGATTGTCACTCACATCATCTCTCATGGTTCCACTATTCAAGAATTTTTCAATATTTTTGTTCTTTTTTGTGCATTTTTTTCAAGTATTTTCATTTTCTGGAAATTTTTGAGTGATTATTGACGGTTTTTTCTGAATCATCGAACCGGTTTCAGTAATTACCTGCTAGAATTTTCCTATTTCTTACTTTCACGCTCCACAACTTTCTTTCGAGTTTTTTTTTTCGTATCTTCAATTTTTCAATATTTATCGATGACTAGTTGCGAATCGCTGAACCGGGTTTAAAAATTGATATACTAGAATTGGTCAATTGTTTGCACTCTGCAACTTTTTTTTTCAAGTTTTATTCTGTATCTTAAATTTTTGAGCAGTAACGATTACTGGTTGCGAATCACTGAACCGGTTTTAAAAAGTGACATGTTGGCAATAATCAATATTTTAGGCGCTGCAACTTTGTTTCGAGTTTTATTCCATATCGCCAATTTTTGGTTGATTTTTGATAACAGGTTGGGAACCACTGAACCGATTTCAAAAAGTAATATGGTAGAAATGTTTGATATCTTACTCTCTGTAACTTTTGCCTCAAGTTTTATTCCGTATGTCCAATTTTTGGTAGTTTTTGTTTTTGATAACTGGCTGCGAACCACTGAACCGGTTTCAAAAAGTAATATGGTAGAAAAGTCTGATATGTTACTAAAGTTTGATATGTTACGCTTTGCAACTTTTGTCCAAGGTTTTATTGCATAAATGCCCAATTTTTGGATAGTTTTCGATAATCGGTTGCGAATCACTGAACCGGTTTCAATAAGTTATGTGGTAGAAATGTTTGATTTTTTACACTCTGCAACTTTTGTTAAAAGTTTTATTCCATAGCTCCATACCTATATCCAATTTTTAGGTAATTTTCGATAACTGGTTGCGAACCATTGAACCGGTTTCAAAAAGTAATATGGTAGAAATGCTTGATTTCTTACGCTCGGCAGCTTTTGGTCCAAGTTTTATTCCCTGTCTCCAATTTTTAGGTAGTTTTTGAACTGGTTGCAAACCGCTGAACCGGGTTCAAAAAGTAGTTGCTTGAAATGTTAAGTTTCTTACGTTCTGCCACTTTTGTTCTTAGTTTTATTCCATGTCTCCAATTTTTAGGTAGTTTTCAATAACTGATTGCGAACCACTGAACCGGTTTCAAAAAGTAATATAGTAGAAAAGTTTGGTATCTTACGCTCTGCAACTTTTGTTCCAGGTTTTATTGCATATGCACAATTTCTGGATAGTTTTCGATAACTGGTTGCGAACCACTGAACCGGTTTCAATAAGTTATGTGGTAGAAATCTTTGATATCTTACACTCTGCAACTTTTGTTAGAAGTTTTATTCCATAGCTCCATACTTATATCCAATTTTTAGGTAATCTTCGATAACTGGTTGCGAACCATTGAACCGGTTTCAAAAAGTAATATGGTAGAAATGCTTGATTTCTTACGCTCGGCAGCTTTTGGTCCAAGTTTTATTCCCTGTCTCCAATTTTTAGGTAGTTATTGAACTGGTTGCGAACCGTTGAACTGGTTTTAAAAAAAGTAATTACTTGAAATGTTCAATTTCTTACGTTCTGCCACTTTTGTTCTTAGTTTTATTCCATGTCTCCAATTTTTAGGTAGTTTTCAATAACTGATTGCGAATCACTGAACCGGTTTCGAAAATTGAAATGTTAGAATTCATCAATTTCTTATGCTCTACAACTTTTGTTTCGAGTTTTTTCCGCATTTTCCAATTTTCGAGTAGTTATTGATAACTGGTTGCGAACCCCTGAACCGGTTTCAAAAATTAATATGTAACAAGTATGCAATTTTTCACGCTTTATAACTTGTTTCAATTTTTTTTCTCGTATCTCCAATTTTTAGGCAGCTGATTGAGAGAGGTGTGAACCGGTTTCAAAAATTCATATCACATTTCAATCATATTTGTATAATTATAATGTTCACTTCGCCCAAAAAAAAAACACTTCAATTTTTTTTATGAAATCGATTTTATCATTTCTGGAGGCTCCGAGTATAGTTGGAATTTTTTTTATAAAACCGGTTTTTCCATTACTGGGCCATGAAATTTTGGCATTATTAAAAGCTTTCATTATGACCAACCCAACGTCACTTCATTTATCTCGCTTGCCCTTTCCAGTCAAAATTCATGCTCATCGGACCTTACTTGGAATTTGGAAGCTTCTTCGCGTCGTTTAGTTCGTCCCAGTTTCGTTAGTTTGCTCCATCATCTATGTACCTATACTCGAAGTTAGGTATAGGTAGATCTAGGTACTTATAAAAATCGAGTCGCTGACATATAGTCCACAAAACTGCAAATCATCGCTTCATTGTCGTTTTCGAAGGACGGTAAATTTTCAAGTTTTTTTTAACGACCTAATTTTTCTACGAGATGGCACGGCACGCGATTTTTTGTCGCCAGCTGGCAAAGTTGTCACGTCTCCGCATAGATATCTGATTTCTATTGCCAGGTAATTATCGAGGGTCTCTATGGGTACTTGATTACATAATACGGGCAACCTAACTGTACTGTGAGTAGGTTACGTTGTAGGTACATGTATGTACTTGGTTGGGTAGTAGGCAGCTAGGCACCTACGCTTACTCTATTCATCGGTCAAGTCGCAGGATTAGCCATATTTTTCGAGGTGGAAATTTGAATTTTGACGTGAAAACCTGCCACACTTCAAATCGGCCGATCGGTCGTTTCATTTGTTAAATGAAAAAAAAAACAACATGACCCCCCCTCCCCATATTTATTTTTTACCCATCAGCAGAGGTAGTCGATTGGAGTGCGGCAAGGGGGTCAGATGGAAAAATTTAGTCTGAATTCGAACTGTATGACCTTGAATTAGTGAGAATCAATCTATCACATGTTGAATTAATTTTTTTTTGCAGAATTTTTATTAAAATAGGAAAAAGTCTAAGAAGTCACTGAAAGATTGAATCTAAAAAATGAACAAATATTCAAACTCATGCCCTAAAAAACCTAGCAAACGACACGTCGCACGTTATTTTTAATTTTGACCTTATCAAGAGGGGCTGAAGGGGGAGGGGATGTTCAGAGGAGTTGGATGAAAAAACTGAATAAATATTCAAAATTAACGCCTTTGAATTCGTAAAAATCGATGTTACTTCATTTTTCATCGTTTTTTGAATTTTGGGTCAAAATTGAGGACCCCCCCAGGAGTGGTAAGATCCCATTTTGAATTTTTTTCTGTTGAAAAAAGGGTAAAAAGGCTTTTCATTGTAATTTTTTCAATTTTTAAATGATGGCATTCATCTTTCCTCAAAAATTAAAAAGTCTATCCCCCTTCCCCTATGAAGGGTAGGATGGAAAAATGGCGGTTGTTTCATTAGACCATAAAGGAAAATTCGTTCCAAAATTTTGAGGAAAATTGAAAGACCTGACCCTTTTTTTGGTTCGAGTTGATATGGAATGGGTCTTAATTGAGATTTACGTAAGTCTGCAATGAAAAATGTACCATACAAAAATAAAAATGTACAAAACAAGGCTTGCTTGATTCTTCATTGCTTTGAGAACAAATCCAATGGCGAGTGACCCTAACTTTTTTCTAAATCCATTTTTGATTTTAAAAAAACCTAGATCCTCGACAATGCGTGCTTTCTTCATTTTGATTTCTTCTTGTTGCTTTGTAATCAGATGCATTTTTTTCACATAATTTATACATCATTGAAATAATTTTATCGTTTTTATCACTCTGTGTTCTTCAGGATTCACTATTTGATCACATCTTGAGTTAACTTGGAATAATCATCATTATCTGACAATTCCCTCAATCTAGAAACCAAATTTTCATTTTCAAGTTTTCTTACTCTGCATCCTTCCACACACAGCATATCTTTTTCTACTCGCCAATACCTGGTTACGGCTGAAAAATATGATTCTCGGATCTCCGTTTTTATTTGCAAGTTTCACGTGACAAAATGAAACGTAGTTGGATAAATGAATAATGATCTCTTATTCCGTATCATCAGGTTTGACTTTGAAAACCGATCTTGCGAACAAATTGATTGGCCTCGGTCAATTTTGAATTCAAATACTTTGATACTTTTTATAAGAGTTATGCGCACTTTGAATTTGATTAAATTGCAGGTTTCCTCGTCTCTGAGGAAACCCGGAATTTACTTTAAATGCTCTCTCTAAATCTGAAATTGACCGAGGCTAGTTGAGATTTGATTGATGATTGATTAATTTCGTTCACACATTTGGTTTTCAAGGTCAAACTTGACGATACGGAAATGATTTAGTTATCCAGAATTGCATTCTCTTCGATTTTACCACGTCATCGTTGGTAGGTGCGTTAATTTCCACGTTTGCAACAAGGTGTGCAATTGTCCCGCGAGCTCTTATTTTATCCTGCATTTTGCTTTTGCGTCTTGATGTAATGCATTTTTGTCAAAATTCCCAACGTGCTCTGTTTTTTTTTTCAATCAAATTTTTAAAGTCTTAATTTATTTTCCCTTCGTGTGCTTAAACGTACTTTTTAATGAAAATTTTCGCTCTGTCTTCGCTTGGGTTTGATAAATGTATCCAATTGTATTGTTTTTCAAAATTTTATTGAATAAACTTTCTTGTGAAAAATGAAATATTTTTTTAAATTTTCAACTTCCCATTTGAAAGACCTAAGTATTTCTTGAAAAAAACCACCACATATTTTTTTTAATTGACTCGCCAACTCATACAGTAATTTATTAAGAATATCTCATGAAACTTTTTTTTTTTTTTGAAATCTTAAAATCTGTCCACTCGTTGTTACATTTTTTGAGAAGTTCTCCCTTAATTTTTTTTATTCTCAATAATTATTCTGAATGGCGTTGTAACTGAGGTCGGGCCAATGTTTTTACGAGAGCTCATACATTCAGTCCTTCGCCGACGACGTCAACAGAGTCTCGTGTCAACTCGTTTGAGATATGAGTCTTCGAAATGTAACAAGACTGCGTAGTTGCTGTTTTTTTACATTCAAAGAGTATTTGACAAACTGTGATGAAATCAGTATTGCCACTATTGATGTAATAAAATATGGATCTAAACCTCGCAGTGTCAAAAATATTATGATCATCAATACTTGAAATTCTAAAAAAAAATCTCGGTTTTTGAGTGGAATAGCATATAAGTAGAAAATCTATGACGGCATTTATTGATGGATATTTTCGTGGAAATAACTTGTAGAGATTGTTGCTTATGGTAGAATTACGTAGGTACCTAGTTGACTTGAAAAAATCAATTTTTCGCATTTTCTTGATATTTTTACGCGTAAGTTACCGGAAATATAAAAAAATACTTCCTTTGTTCGAGATCAAGAATTAGTTGACAAAAAATTTGTAGGTATTTGTATTTATTGGCCATCTTTTTACCACAAAAGAAATAGTAATGTACCTACTTAGTGTAGTCAAATTCGCCAAAAAAACAACATTTCTGGCAATCAAAGCTTTTATTGCGAAAAACTGTCGAAAGAGGTCCCCTGAGTAATCCCTATATGGGGTTTCCATCCCCCTAAAAACAGTTTTTCACTTCTATCTCCTTTGGATTTGATTTTTCGGCAAAAATATCTCAGTACTTTTTTGTTCTACAGTAAATTTTCAATATTTTTTGTATGAAACATTTTTTTGTATGATCATTAGCAGAGGAGATAGAGAGTCCTGAAAGAAGGAGGTTATGGGGAAAATACTGTCATTTGAAAAGGTGATAATAGGTGTAAAATCGTTCTAAACTGTGTGTTTCGGCCATGAAAATAGTAGTATTTTGTAAATTGGTGGTATAATACTCATTGATCCCCCTCCCCTTCCTATGTGCCCACCTCACCTTACCATTTGTTTCTATTTAGCAGTGGCAACATGATTGAGGGGTGAGGTGGCGTGGACACATAAGAAGGGGAATAGGTTCAAAAATGTAT
Source organism: Pseudococcus viburni (assembly GCA_033439095.1). Lineage (NCBI taxonomy): Eukaryota > Metazoa > Arthropoda > Insecta > Hemiptera > Pseudococcidae > Pseudococcus > Pseudococcus viburni. The sequence goes on from JAVBJF010000137.1 coordinate 702,775, forward strand.
CTTGACCCTCTCCCCCTCCTGCGTGTGCAATCCACCTCACCCCTCAATCATAATTATTGCGACTGCTAAACAGAAACAAATGGGTAAGGTAACGTGGGCACATATGAGGGGGAGGGGAAGGGGGTGAAGTGAGTATTAATGTCACCAATTTACAAAATACTATTTTCATGACCGAAACACGCAGTTTAGAACTATTTTATACCTATCATCAGCTTTTCAAATGACAGTATTTTCCCCTCAACCCCCGTCTTTCAGGACTCTCTATCTCCCCTGCTAATGGTCGTACAAAAAAATGTTTCATACAAAAGATATTGGAAATTAACTGTAAAACAAAAAAGTACTGAACTATTTTTACCACAAAATCAAATCCAAAGGAGATAACAGCGAAAAACTGTTTTTATGGGGGGAACCCCCATAAAAAAATTAGCAAGGTGTCTGGGTGGTGATAACTCCTAGGATTACTCAGGGGACCTCTCTCGATAGTTCTGTGCAATAAAAGCTTTGCTGGCCAGAGATGTTGTTTTTTGGCTAATTTGCCTAAACTATGGAAGATTGAACATTAATTTTTTTTATCATTTTTTCTCGCAATTTCAAGCTATAATGAGAAGAATTCAAAGGACTCTTGAAAAATATTTGGTAAAACTGCAGTTTTTTTTTCAAACCAAGACTTTACAATAGCAATGAAAACAAATGAAATCTGAAATTATCCAGAATTTTTCCTCAGCAGCAAGAAAACAGTAAAATAGGTAACGAGAATTTTAATGATTCTACTGTAAAAAACGAGAATTTTCAACATTTGATTTTTCGAATTTTTAATTTAAATATAGAAAGAGAGCGTTTCTGTTGAGAAAGTTTTCATTTTTCAGATCCGGTAGCTACCTTGCAACCTCAATTCTGTATTTTTATTTCAAATACCTACCATTATGAAAAATTTTTGGTGATTCATTTTCGATCTATTGGAAGGAGAGATGAAGTTTCTCATACTGTGTAATCATCAAAATACGAACAATAAGCCCTAAGTATTCTGAAAAATTGAAATATTTCCATATCTGGGAATTTTTTCAAAAAAAAAAAACAACAAAAAACAAACAGTTATAACGTGAAAAAAATATTCGTCACATGGGGTTCGTTTTTAAGGGTGTGAGGAGGCAGAGAGATTGAATAGGTTCAAGTTTCATCCTGAAGGAAAGAACCGACTAGTTCACAATGGTTTACTTTTACCTCGAGGCTCGCACAATTTGAGAGGACCTGGCAAAATGTTTATGCGTATGCTAGGCCAATTGTATTCAGGCGCACAAAGGTGAGTTGGCTCAGGAGCTTGCCCCCCCCCCCCCAGCTCGACGAGGAGATTTTTTCATCATAAAAATGTCAAAGAAGAGTATGATTTTTAAACAATTTTCGCCCTTGCTTCGTTCGGGGGCAGTATTTTCATAACTATTTCTTAAATAAACATACCTCTCTTTAAATTTGAATCGTTGAATTTGCAAAAATTCTGTCTTTTTTAATCAGTAAAATAGTTTTTTTTGAAAATTAGTGATTTTTCACTCAATTTTCGGTCAAAAATGACTAATTTCTCAGTCAATGTCCCATTTATCAAAAAAAATCATTAAATCTTGTAATTTTTCAATTTTTTTCCGCTCAAAACTGTAGGTAGGTATTTGCCTACAGAAAATACCCCAAAAACTCCAGCCCCCCTGAAATAACACGTCACTGCATTTTTTCATTGAATTTCGACCCTCCCCTCAATTTTTTCTCAAAAACTGAGTCTCTCCCTTACACAATTTCTGGATGCGCTTATGATTGTATTCAAAACATATCTCTCTCGTGGGTCACCACTAAATGTTGTTTTTGACCTGAAATTACTTATTTTCGAGCCTGGATATGGAAAAACCACTCTTGGGTGTCATAAAATTGGCGTTTGAGTTGGAAATCGTCCTTGATTCTACTCCTTCAGAAAAGCCCAAAATCAATGTCAACTCAAAAACAAATTTTTCACACCTGAGGGTGGTTTCTATATCAAGGCTCTCATTTCTCTATTTCTTAGGATTCAGACTTCGATTTTTTTTTTTTTTGTAATTTTCCCCTATTTAGGTAGGTAGTACTAATGCATGCAGTATCGTTATCGATTCTTTTGTGCCTAATTCAAGGTGTTTACTGGTCTACTTGGTACGAAAAGTACGAAAATCTAAAAAAATTACGAATTTTTTTAATCGAGTCTGAAAGGACGATGAAGTTTGCATTTTAGGCCTGAGAATTTTCCATCTGGGTTTCCCAATAAAATTCATTTTAATGCAGTTAAAAAAAACCTAAATCAATTTTTTCTAATTTTCAACCATTCTGAAGTCTACAGTTAGGTTTATTCTTTCTCTAGGAAAATTCATTCAGATCAAGTTCCTTTCGAGTAGTTCAAATACCCACCCATATGGCAAATCTGCATTTTTCACGATTTAAATTTATTTTTCGAGAAGAAGAGGTACCTAGGCAATCAAATTTTCAAAATTTTCAAAATTTTATTCCAAAAACAGTCCAAAAAATCCCCAAAAAAGTACAAATTCATTTTCGCGACCCACTGCTAAAATCCAAATATCTATTTACTTAGCCTACCCACATGAAATTACAGATACGAAAAGTTCAACTGGTAACTCACCTCCATGCTGTACGATTTGTTCATGGCGAACATTTCGCGACTTTTTTGCGCAGCTGCTACGGCCATTTTGCACTCGATTACTCTGCTATTGGATCTCAAATAGTTGTATATTCCAAAAGCGCCGAACTCCAGCACGATGGATGGGTATTGAGCAGTAGCGATGTACGAAGGATCGCAGACAAGACAGACAATTGCTGCCTATACTTTTGAGCTTGGTTGGTAGGTTGGTTGGTACGTAGAGACCTTTTTTTGGTCGCGGGCTCGTCGATGATGTGAGTAAACACGAAATAGCAACGCCACCGCGAACACAACCGTAGGCGTTACAGTAGCTCGCGATTCGACAAAAATGCACCGAACTGACAACTTGCCTAATTAAAAGAATACCACAATAAAAATAGGTAACGAGATACCAGTCACAGCACCGTTAACGTTAACGCGACTTTTGTTGTCGACAAACTCGCGCAAACAAAACGAACGAAAATCAAACCGATGGTCGGTTCGAGTTGGGAAGCTGGATGAATTGATAGGTAGGTATGTAGTGGAAAAAAAAGGAAACTAATTTTCTTTTTTGAAAATCAATACGAAGCGTACACGATGTGTACTGTATTGTCAAACAATAGGAATACGAGAATGGAAAATTTCGCAAACCGAACAAAAAAAAGAACAAATGAACGAGAAAACGGAAAAAAAACTGCGGATTCTTTCAACAATTGCAAGTATATTTACGTCGCCGCCGGTAACACCACGTGCTCGCGTCTATGTAAACGAAAAACCAAACCAAACCAAACCAAACCAAAGCGAACCAAAACAAAACAAAGTGTAACATGTAGATTTGCAGTATTTATAACCTATGTTCATTGTGCAGCGACCTTCCCCTTCTTGAGAATGCGCGCAGATTGCCACGGCCAAATTGCCGCCTCCCTGAGCGCCGAGCGCATCAACGGTCGAGGTCGTCAAATGAGAGATGAGATGACGGCGCTATACAGCCAGGTAGGCACTAGGTAGGTACCAGGTAATCGCTTACGTACGAATACGGTACGTACATACGGAGAAGTAATACGTAAATGGATTACCTAAACGTTTCGCGAAATGTCCCAACTGGTCACTTTCCTCCAATTTTCCAATCTAGTGATGGGAAAAAAATCGAATTACGAAAAAAATAGAATTTTTGAAATTTAAAAAATGAGAAAAATATGAAATTTTGGTTCTCGAGTGGTTTTTTCGAAGAAGTTTTTTCTTCGTTCCTTTTCGAGCCTTTTCAAGGTCTTTTTTGGCAAGGAAATCTCGTCTTCGTTTCGCGACTAAATAGCGACCGTTTTCTGGAAAACCTTGAAAAATCAGAGAATTTTAAAAATCTAAGACCGAGGATTTTGACATTTTCGCCGAAAGGGTATAGCCGGTTGAGTACATATGGCGAATCTGCCCTTGAAACCGATTTTGACCTCTCTTTATTTCAAAAAATCAACCGTGATGTGAAAACATTTCGAAAAAAAATTAAGGCTTTTAGTGCGAGTATTTTCGGAAGGAGGGGCCAAAATGTTTTTTTTTTTGAATTTTTTTTGAATTTTTTGCCAAACGCAGATAAAATTTCGTTTTTTTTAGATGGAGTCTAGGAGGTCAAATGCAGCATAAGCGCACCCAAGTGGGTCTCAGGGGGCTCGAGTCCTCCCTTAAACTCGGGCAGGAGATTTTTTTATTACAAAAATGTGAGGAAAGTGATTTTTTTTGCTCTTGAAATATGATTTTTCAAAAAAAATTCGCCCTCGTTTCGGCTCGGGCAGTAGGTATTTTAGCCCTTCTATTTTAAAAATTGATGATTTTTCACTGATCTTTCGGTCAAAAATCACTGATTTCTCAATCAATTCCCAAAAAATAAATAATTTTGACTGAAAAATCAGTGAAAAATGACTGAAATTCCGTAATTTTTTAATTTTACTTGGCTGAAATCCGTTTATGAATTATCAATCCACTGAAAATACCCTGACCAGCGCCGCGCCACTGAAATAACAAGGTACTGAATTTTCTCATTGAAATTTCACCCCTTATTTTTTCTGAATTCTGAGCCCCTCCCTTAAATATTTTCTGTGTGCACTTGTGAAAGGCAGTGGCGTCAGAAAATGGGGTACAAGGGGTACATTGTACCCCACATCCTGATCGGGGGTACAAAGTATCATTTGTATCCACCCCTCCCCCAAATTACATCAGATAAGCATTTTTAAAGCTTTAAAACATGGGAAAAAATGTTTTTTTTAGGCATTGAAAACTCAATTTTTTCAAAGCTTCGCCCTCCCTTCGCTCGGACATGAATTAAATCACATTCCTATGAATTATTTGAGGCAACATAGCGAAAAAAATGGTTCTTTTTGCCCCCTCGCCTCTCCTCTGAAAATCCTTTTGATACTCAAAGTTTTGGTACTTATTTTGTACCCCCCCCCCCCCAAAAAAAAAGCTTCCGAGACCACTGGTCAAAGGAACCCTATTCTCTTATTCCGAATTAGTGGAAAGCCACTGATAAACAGTCAGGATTGCAGCAAACGAAAAATCAGTGAAATTCGACGATTTTCAGTGATTTTTCATTGATTGTTCAAAGAAATTCACCGATTTTTCAGTGAATTTCATAAATATCACTGAAGTTTCAGTGACTTTTCACTAATTTCAGTGACTTTTCACTGATTTCAGTGACTTTTCACTGATTTTAGTGACTTTTCACTGATTTCAGTGACTTTCACTGATTTTAGTGACTTTTCGCTGATTTCCTTTCAGTGAAAAAATGTTTTCAGTGTTTTTTTGATAAATTTCACTGATTCAAAAAAGAGAGAGGAAGGAAATTTTTTCTGTATTATGGCGTTTTAAAAACGTGAAGTGGCCAAAATCCAAAAGAAGGGGTAAGAAGGTTTTAACGCGGAAAAGATCATTTTGTACGTTAAAGGTCTAGAAAATTGAAAAAATCAAATGTCCATTTCCTAAAAACCCTGAAAAAGTCGGGAAAATGTCAGGAAACTTTGAAATTTTTATTGGAATTTGGTGAAAATTCATAGGGATAAATCATCTAGAAAGTATTTCTGTGCTCATTTCATCATACTTTTTTCAAAAAATATTTGCTCTCGCTTCCGCTCGGACCAAATTCTTCTATTCCTTCATCTATGTGACTTCTTTTATTTGCCATTTGTTAACCATGTAAGATTACTGAACGAAAAAATATTGATATTTTTTGAATGCATGTCTTTGTCCATTAAATTAACAAAAAAAATGCCTTCGCTACTCTTGGACGTAATTTACTTAATTTAATTTTACAAAGTCATACAAGTCATGCAAATGTCATAATTTTGACCAAAAATTAGTAATTTCTTCTGGTTTTCTTTCGGTTTACAAAAAAGTTCATTATGTGGTTTCAAACCTACGTAATTTTTCAAAAAAAAATTACCTTGCTTTATGTGGGATGAATAAATTTTGCTTTTCAGAAACACTTCACCAAAAATTTATCCAGCATTTTTATTTAAAATTAGAATGAAGGATTAAAAAAAAGGTCGGTTACTTTGTTTCAAAAAATCACGCTTTTTCAAGTAGGTATTAGTTCTCGTTAAATTCGAAAAAGTAGAGCTAATGCTGTAGCATTCTCAGAACAAACAGACTTTTTTTTGTTGTTTCGATGTGATTTTTGAAAAAAAAACACCCTTGTTTCACTCTAGCAATAAATGATTCCATGATTTTTTTTTTTAATCTTTCACTTGAAAAAAATAACTCATAAAAAATTCGTTCAAAAATCGTTGTAAATGTTTCTCAGCTGAATATTTTTTTTTTTTAAATGCGTCCTTCCTCGAAAATTTGAATATTTTAGACGATCGCCCTGTCATCGCCACTACTCGTACCAGATACCATATTTTGTTCACTGTTTGAGAATTTTGCTTCAAAGTTTTAAAAAATGTGAATAAAATTGATCCAAAAAATTTGGAAAATACGAAAATTTTGGAAAAATTTCTATCCCTGGTGAAGTGGTGAAAGAACAAGGTCATCCAGGGATTGCGATTTTCAATTTCTTTACTTAACGTGAATCTTAATTTTTTCTTTCGAAGAACTCTTTTTCGATTCTGCATCGATCAAACTATTGAGAAAATCCGAAGAAATTGATACGACTTATTTCACTCTCTTTTTAAAATCTTTACTTATTTCAAAACGACGTCTGAGGCATTTACTAACATGGATATTCACTCATACAAAAGCAGAGTCATTCTTTTTGGTTTAAAAATGTTGTGAAACGTCTTGAAAATTCATTAAATTTTTTTCAGGAAACGTAAGGAAGCCCTTGACCATTATCACGTTACAAAAAATAACTCCTCCCCCCCGCCAATGTTTCATAAATATCAAGTGTAAAAGGTCTGGAAAACCTGGAAAAGTCCGAGTAAATCATTTCTGAAATATTGTGGACAAACCTGGAGGAAAAAACGCTCATGATCGATTCTTAATTTTGTTAGGTAGGCCAGATAAATTACAAACATTATCGTAAAATTTATTAATTTGAAGCCCACATTTTTGGGGATTAAAGATGGCGTAAAGCAATAAATTACGAGAAAAATTGAAAATTTTCTGCCAAAAAAATCCCAATTTGATATTCTAAATTCTATGCTCGTAATTTGGTAAATAGCGTGACCAAATTTGTTTCACATTTCAAAATTTTTTGTTTTACCTACTTTTCCCTAAATGTAATTTTTTTTTATTCGATTTGAGTTATTTTTGTGGACCGGAAACCTGTGGTTCGCTTTCGTCAGCTCTGACGGTAGAGATATCTACCAAGTACTGATAACGTCATTTAGTTTGATTCTGACGATGCACCGTTAGGTACACTCCATCTAGATGAGGTTTTTATAATTCATTAAAATGCCACGTACTTCGTATAATTATTCATTTATATCACTCGGAAACCGTTCGTAAGTAATTTTAAAGTTATTCATAATTATGCATACTCGAAACGATCTAATTACTTGCGTCAATTAGTTGAAATTTAAATGTAGGTATGAATTGATAATATTTTCGCAAAAATTATGCAGCATTTGAAATTTTCTGAAATAATTTTTCGACTCAAATTAAATGAAAATTTGCTGATCAGTCATATTGAACATAAAAAACAAAAATTTGTCCTCTTCGAGCTACTTTTTTTATCTTTAAAAAATAATTCCTTAATGACCACCTACCTTCTAAAAAAATTGAACAGTTTTTGAAAATCCCATTCGAGAATTCCATCAAATCCCCCAATAAAGGAAAAGTTACACAGTTCAAATTTATTTTTCTTGAATAACCCGTTCCATTACCTAAATGTTTAATTAATTGATTTCAATTTAAATTACGTTTTCAAATTTTTCAACTTACACAAACCGAATCAATTTTTTTGAATGTCCCTCCCATTAATTAAAAAGATCAATATTCAATTTGAACCCCAAGTCGAATTATTTTTTTGAATACCCACCCCTTCCATTAATTAACAATTCGATCATTATAATCTATCAATTGTAATTATTTAAAAAAATAATTAATTGATAGAATTTTCAATTACCTAATGGGAGATGATATAAAAAAAGAAGATTCAACTTTGGATTTAAACTGAATACATTTGATCAAATTTCTATAATACGGAAGGAGACATTCAAAAAAATTGATTCAACCTGAGTTGTTGACTCGACCTCTATAATTTGAAATTTTTTAGAATATTATTAACTGAACGATTCGTCGATTAATGGGAGGAGGATTCAAAAAAATAATTTCAACCTTAGGTTTAAATTGAATAAAATTGATCGAATTGTTAATCAATTGGAGGGGTATTCAAATAAAGAATTGAATTCACCTGGGGCATTAAAAAAAATTTGTGTCAATTGATTGAATTTTTAATTAATGGGAGAGATATTCAAAAAAATTGATTCGATAGGGGTACTCTTTAAAAAATTGATTTGACCTGTGTAAGTAAAAAAAATTTTAAATGATTTGTTGTTTTCTACAACTACAATTTAATTACACTGCTTCTCTTTATATAACAGATTTAAAATGGAAAGGCACCATTTTGAGAATTAATTGTGAAAATTTATCGAACTTGAGCTAAGCGATTGCGATTTTTTTTTTTTAAGAAAAAGGTATCAAGAAGTTGAAATTTCTTCTTTAAAATGCGTGCTTTTTTCGTGCTACGTTTTTGACTTCCATAAAAAACTACATTCCTTAATGAGCTCCTCTCCTTCTAAAAAATTGAAAAAATTTTGAAAATTCCATTTAAGATTAATCCCAAGTTCCCTAATAAATTAGAAGGGCAAATTTTTTCCCTTAAAAATATTCAATTGTTTGAGTTAGAGCCCGAGCGAAGCAAGAGTGAAAATTTTTTGGGAAAAAGGAATCCAAAAGCAATGAATTTTTTGACATTTTAAATGAATTTTTTGACATTTTAGATGATTTTTCTATTTCTTTATTCATTTAATCAATATTTTCTGAATAAGATTTTTTTTAGAACTTTTTTTGGAACTGCCCAAATTTTTTTGAAGCTGCGTAACAGATTTTTGGCACTACCCAAACAAAGCCTAAAAACCCCTAAGAATACACACTGCAAAAAAGTGATGGATCGTCAATACTGTAAGAAGAATATGCCCAGGCCACTTGAAGAAATGCCTGTAAGGCTTAGAGGAAGGCGAAAGGGTCTGTTCCCGGGTTGTCTACTTCCTGGAAAATACCACGTATTGTTTAGTACTGAAAAACTTTACTTGAAAGGTCTGGAAAATTTGAAAAAAATTGATCCGAAAAATTTGGAGAACGCAGAAATTAATTTGAAAAGAAGTTTTTATACCTGGTCGGATCCCTGGTCGGAGAACAAAGTCTTCCAGGGATATGGAAAATTTGGAAAAAATCAAGGAAAATCATTTCTGAAATATTGTGACCACCCTGGTATCTGTGACATGCTTGGCTCCACTTTTTTTGAAATCGACTGGGTACCACCGAAGGGAAAAAGATGATGGTTTTTCTACCCCTCTGAAATTAGTAAAATTTCAAAAACAGAAATTGACATCCCCCTTCCCCCAAAAAATTGTGAAATGTCTGAAAAATGTCTTGCAAAATATGGATTTTTGTTAAAACACATTATAAAATGATTTTTGCATTTTCTTCAATTTTCACGATCTAGGTAAAGAATTGTTCAAATAATGTAGATATTACACAGAATTTTTCCACATAGGTGCCTACAAAGTGTACTTACTTTGATCAAAATTTGAAACGTTTTTAAAATCGAAAGAAAATTATAGGTAACAATTTGCAATTTTTTCACGATTTATAAAATTCGTAGGTATGGAAAAAATTTACAAATTTTTGTAACCCTCGGGTTATGAACAATAAGCTCATTTTTTCTGAAAATTTTTTACCAATTAGTACCGGTAGGTAATTGGACATACCTCATTAGACCGTTTCAAAATTACGAACAGTTTTCATAAAAGATGTGATCGAAATAATTCGTAGAATTTCAATAAAATACCCAGCTATGAAAAACCCATCGATGAGGTGTTGCAATGGACATCAATGAATCAACGTCTTGCGTACGTACTTATTACGCGACCGAGTAATTCATCGAACAAACAGTAGGTACCTGATCAGAATTATCTCTTAGTTACAAATTTCCGCGGAAGCGGTGAACACTTTTCATCTGACGGGATCGCGGATCATAGGTGGCTTTTCTTTGAGAGATCGCCGATGATTATTTTGTATACCGAGTACAAAATTACGTTGTAACTATTTTTCACAACTGAAAAGGAAGCTTGGAAGTAAAAATGTATCGTACGAGTCGAAAAACGTGTTTTCTCTTTTGCTGTGAAAATATGTATCGGAATTTAGCCAACGAAATTTTTTACCAAGTTTTGTCGGCTATTACCCAAAATAGGCGAATAAAGATAGCTATACGTAAAATTGTTTTTTATAGCATTAATTGGTTCGTTTAGGTTAATTGGTTAGGTATCGGTTGATTAGTTTTTAATAGGTATAGGTTTTTTGTGGTATTTTGCTTTGTTTATGATTTAGGTGCTTATCGAAGTTATTGTGGGTATTTTTTTCTTCGAATTCTCGCGATAATTTAGTAGTTTCGCTTTCATTTTGCAATCTTCTTCGGTCGTTTCGTATTTTAACACCGGTACCTAGAATCTACCTATTAACGTGGTATCAATAACGAAACGTTTTGACTAATGTAGCAAACGTAGAATGCTGGACGAATATATTCTGGGTGGTAGGAAAGGAACGAAAACGTATTTGTTAGTTGAAGCCTAGGCAGCCGTACCTCTGCCATTACCTCCTAGCGTCCTAGCTCGAGAAACGAAGACAGACTGTTCGCCCACGAGGGAGGTCGTTTTTTTTTCTTTTTTAGAAAGGTCGTTTTCACGGAACTAGGACCTCTAAATTTCTCCATCCTCCATCCGGCGCGACGTGACGCAGGTAGATAATCGTGCTTCTCGTCGAAAATTTTGCATGATTGCGATCGCGACTGGGTTCGTTGGTAGTTTGTACATACCTTGTACCGATACGATAAATCATTCCATATCAGTTCAATCGATTTTTGATCCGAGGTTTTTCGATGCTGCTCAAAATTTTTTCACGATGTTATCTCATTCTTCTAATTAAAAAACCATCCTCACTTCCTTCTCGAAACCCTTAGGAGGCGTGGTGAAAGAGGTTTAATTTTTTCGCGTTGTCAATTTCTAGTGAAGATGATCAACTTTGAGAATTCGTGGATCATGAATGGTGGTATTCGAGGTGAATCTGTTTGAGCCATCGGAATGGAAATTGAAAGACGATTCAAAGTCACTTATGAAGATTTTTCAAAGTTTGAAGTTGAGTACATACTTAGTTTTAGTTCTTCGCACTTGGGATTTTTAGGATAACGCTCACTAAAATTTTGAGCAAAATTCGAAAAAATTGAAAATTTTATGTGGCAGTTTTTGAGGTGTTGTTTATAGGCAGCCTCGTTGGAGAATTCGGTTGTAAAGCCTTTGAGGCAGGATTCCCTTCCGGTGAGGTACACGGAACATCAAGAGTGATGAGTGCCAGGATGATTATCCTTGTAGCATTATCGAAGGCTATGAATCTGCAGAAGAGAGTGGATATGGGAGAGTACGCTGTGAATACTAATTCACAGCTCTTTTTAGGGCGAAAACCAAATTGATTTGGGTGAATAGTAGTCCAGTCATTTTAGGACCTAACCCTACAAAAATTCAATCATGATTTTTTCGTGTTTTGTGTTCATAATGGTCTACTAAACAACATACTAAAAGATCCACCCCCAGAACCGTCCGCTACCTCATGGGAGAGGTGAATGTTTGCTGAAAACCAGTTTTTCGCGAATATCACTTCAAAACAGCCTCAAAATTAAAAATTGGTTATGAATAATTTTGTTCTATGTGTAATTTCCTATCAGAAGAGTTCTCTTTTTTTCAAAAACACTCTTTTCATTGGCTAAAAATTAAGGGTGAAAACACATTTTTCAAACATTTAGAGTATTTTTTGAAATAAATGAAACTACAAAACTGAAGGTACCTACCCAAAATTTTACCAGTGAAATGGTTTTTTTTTGTACAGTAGTAGAGAGTTAATGCAAAAAGAAAAAAAACGCCGTGATGTTCAAACATTTAAACATTTTTCAATAATCGATTTATTTACACATAACTCATTACTGGGAGAGAAAATATAATATACAATTTTACAAATTAAGGACACATCTGAAGGTATATAGCACACTTAATTGTAAAATTTTAAATAACATTTAATGGGAACAATATAAAATTTATGCAAAGGAAGAGTTGTAAAATAATAACAATTAATGACTTACAAAAAACATGTTTACAATTATATGAATAGGTAAATGGTTAAAAATTAAGAACATATACTTAGATGTTTTACTCAAAAAAAAAATTCGCAAATACCAAAATTTCAAGGGATAAACTATCAATATTTGACGAATTTCCTGTTTTTTTTTTTTTTTTCAAGTTACTAAATTTATATCCACGTTAGATGACTGGTGACACCGAATGATATCAAACCATCTAAGTTTTCTAATACCGGACACCATCAATGAAAAGCAATGATTTTAGTGATTTGGAGATCATGAATATAGATCTAGGGCAACCAAATTTGGAAAAATTTACGCTCTCAAATTTATGGAAAACAATCCAGGAGGGTTTCCGGGACATTTTTTCAAAGTTATTCGTAGATAGAGTAAGTAGAGCGTAAAAAACGATGAGGTATTGGGTTTTTGTGTCGAAAAATTGTCTCATTTTTGAGAAAATTTTATTGTAAATAGGCAAATTTTTCTGACTTTTTAAGAATTTTATTCAAAACTAAAAATAAGCCAATTTACAACGAAATTTGGCAACTTTTTGAAAAAATTTTCTGCAAACTTGAACAAAAAGGCACGAATTTTTACCATATTATACCAAAACTGAATTTCGTATCGAAATTTCTACACCTTTTTTCAAACAATGAATTATTAAAATACAAGTTATTTTCTTCTGAAAATCAACAATTTTTCAAATCTTAGCCCTCGCTTCGCTCGGACATATGAAGATTTCAATGGGTGCCTATATTTATTAAGAATGAAGGGTTGAGGTTTTCGCCTCCATTTCGACAGTGAAATTTGATTTAAAAAAATGAAGAAATTTGGCTTTTCGATTCCTTTTTCATCAAAAATTTTCTCAAAATGATCCTATGAACCATATTTTCTTCCATCGATTCTACATGTTGAAAAAAAGTTGAGTAAAAATCTCGTAATAGTGAGGGTAGAAAATTTTTTAGAGGGTTGAAAATGAACATTTTTATTTTTCTTCTTTTTCAACTGGGGCTCAAGCCCCCCCCCCAAAAAAAGTTACAGCTCACCTCCGCCTATGAGGATAGGGATACCACAACAGGACTTACCACCCGGCGTGTGGAAAAAGCAGACAAATGGATAGAAAAGAGCAGAAATTCTCACTGGAAAATCTAACCAGCTATTGTTCTATTGTTCTCATGATTAATGATGTAAAATAACCGAAAATCTAACCAACGGGGAAAGAATGGCCCAAAATCTAACCAGAAGCAAAACAAACGAGTCACTGAAAGAATGAATCAGTTCTGAACCTGGTCTGTGACTACGCATCTGTTGAAAATTAGAGTAATCAGTGGAAAAAACGTTTTCCTCCTTGTGCTGAAGGATTTCGATGTAGGTACCTACATAATTAAAATTTCTGATTTGAAAAGGAAAATTTAAAAGGTCTGGAAAACCTGGGAAAGTCAGGAAAAATCTTCCTGAAATATGGTGGACACCCTGAAGACTAATTTGAGGTCGCTGATTATGAATCTGGGGTTCAATTTTCGCGTCGGGCTTTCCATCTCAAGATATGGCCCATTTTCGGTTTAAAAACACAACAATTCTGAACAATCGAGCGGCGATTGTGTAAAACGAACATCAGTTTTCGGGGGATAATACTTCACCCGAATAATCTACCTAATGAATTTGACCGAAATTGATGCGAAAAAATAATTTTTACTAAACGAGCCCTCTCCGTTTCACCCCCCTGCGGAAAGCACGAGGGGTGGGGACAGTGCTTTTTTGATCACTCATTGCGGACGTCATATGGAACATTTCAAGTCATAAAATTTTCACTTTCACGCGAAATATCATTTTTGGGGCAGCCATGTAACGAGGTCATTTTTTGCTGAAAAAACCACACATTCAATGGGGCCGTAGCGGAGGTTAAACACTTCGAACGAAAAAATTGATAGGCTAGTCGGATTCGTCATCTCAAAATGTATAAGAAGAATACGAAATTTTTCAAAAATAAAATTTTGGGGCGGTTTTATAATCAAAAAACTCGGGTTTTTGTTATTTCAGTCAAAAATGTCCAACTTTTTAACACTCTGAAATGTTAATTGTACTTCGAATATACGATTTTCATGCTTATTAGTACATTTTTGCAAGTGGTCGGAATTAGGGCACCAAAAATTCAAAATAGGATTTCGATGTGTCTCGGGGGAAAAAAATACTAAATATTTTTGTGGGGCCCTAAAATTTTAGTATGACATGGGGAAGGTTTGATCTATCTTTTAAGCTATTTACGGCATTTCTAGGTCAAAGCGTCTTCGATTGGTGGCGGTTTTCGCAAAAGTGGTCGGAATTGGGCGCCCTTACCCTTAGGTATCAATTATTTGAGTCAACAGTGCGAAAAAGGTTCCTTTTTGTCCCCTCCCCCGAAAATCCTTCTGTTATTCCAAGTTTTTGTACTCACTTTGCCACCCTCCCGAAAAAAAAGCTTCCGACGGCACTGAATAAATGTATGGAATTTGGGGTACATATAGTGAGCACAATTTCAATAATTATCTACTGATATATATCAATTTTGAATAGGTAGTCCTGAAAGTTTCCATATCCGGAGAAAGAAAATTTAGGATGCTTTATAATTTAGAATATAGTTTCCAGTCATAAAAGTTTTTAAATTTAGGGATCAGAAAATGGGTTATACGTAATTTTTTTTGAGAGATTCCACCGGAGTTACCACCTTTCAAGAGACCAATCATGAAGAATAGCTTTAAGTTTTTTATAATTTAAATTTTAGGCTGTGATAATTTCAATTTTGTAATCTGGAGCTTCATAAAGGGGGGAGGGGGTTCAATTTTGTGTACATTTGGTACAGTTTGGTAAGTAATTTCAAATACCTATCTAGCAAACCTTTAGCCCAACAAGTAGGTTTCTGAGATTTTCTTGCTCGGTGAACTCGATTTTTATAACATTTAACCCCTAAACCTAAATCAAGGGTTCAAAATCTGTGAAAAATTTTTGAACGCTGCACCAATTTTTTTTCTTTTAGGTATAACTCGTCCCCAATACCATGTAGAAAAAAACTAAAAAAAGTAAGTGTTCGCCTTTTAACGCTCTACAATGTTTGCTTGGACCAATTTTTCGAATTTTTCACTGTAGTTGAGTTAAAATGCGGCTTTTCCTACAAAGGGTCCACCCCCTACTTCAAAACGAGGGGTCGGTTGTACATTTCCTTATTCTACATAGTAATAGGATGTACTACGCAAAAGAACCGCTCCTAAAAGTCAATGATTATTTCTGTTAATGGGAAATTTTCAAAATTGATTTTTTACTGAAGGCCCTAGCTCCTTCCCATGACATTCTGGGAAAAAATGATATTTAAAAAAATTGTTCGTTTTTTAATGTTCTACAACTTTTGTTTCAACTTCTTTTTTTGTTGGTGCGTAATTTAGAAAATTATTGCCGAAATACCAACATTTGAACTCCCTTACCCTCCAAAAGGGGGATTAATTATGCACCAATTTTAGGGAAGTTCAGAAATCTTGAAATTCATACCCTACTGAGTTTATTTACGAAATTTCCACTTTCTGCAAATTTTTTGGGGGCCAAAACTTGAAATGACTGTACATCAGGCATCCATTACTCTCTCATTCCGAATCAGTGAAAAATCACTGATAAACAGTCAGAATTGCAGCGCAGGAAAAATCAGTGAACAGTGATTTTTCACTGATTATTCAAAGAATTTCACAGATTTTTCAGTAAATTTCATAAATATCACTGAGTTTTCAGTGAATTTTCACTGATTTCCAGTTATTTTCTTTCACTGATTTGTTTTCAGTGAAAAAATTTTCACTGATTTTCTCCTATGCTGCAATTTTGACTATTTCTCAGTGATTTTCGGTAATTTTCACTGATTTATAATTGAGAGAGTAGGTAAGTACATAAGGAAGGAGATCTGGAAGAATTTTCATTTTTCAGATCCGGTAGTCACCAGGGGGACTTTTTCAACCCTCCCTATGGGAACGTGCTTGCTTTCCTGTGATCTATACAGGCTACAGACACCTGATTGGCGATTGTATATCACAGAGTATTGTATATCGTTGCCGGATTGCGGACTGCGGAATACGGATAACCGATAACCCTGGCCGTCGCGTGCCACAGGGCAGCGCGGCGCGAGCGGTAGCGACGCGAATGTCGCCTTCGGTGTTCGGTAGCGTTTATGAAATACCCGCAGTCGCACCTCGTCTCGCCGCCTGGCGAGCCAAAGAGCGTACGCGTGCATTGGCGGCGCGTCTGTATTCCCGAACGGAAAATACGTAGGTACCTGGACTTTACAATATGTACGCGACTCGGTACATAATAGAGCGTGAGACGCATGCGGTTTATTAAAATCAGATTAGACCTCGCGCTAATCGCCTACGGCGACGGAAGGAAACCGATTCGACGAAACCATCAATGGCGTGTAAACCACGATTTCATCAAATCTGATCCGCCACGCCACGCCGAGCTACGCCGCTCTGTCTTAAGGTACTACAAATGCACAAATAGTCGGCTTCGGCCAACGCTTGACCTACAACACAACAGCATCGAGTACCTTAGATAATATCTACATGTACGTACAAATAGGTACATTACATATGTACTTAGTGCATATCGCAATGTTGCGAAGCGAGGAAAATTTTCCAGTATCAAACGCCCCACCGGAAGGTTGAAGGTTTTGACGCCGAAAAGATCATCTCCAACGTTAAAGGTCTGGAAAATTGAAAAAATCGGAGTGTCCACTTTCGATCCAACCCCCTCCTCTCAGATGATGTCCATTGATGTGAAAAAAATCTGGAAATTTTTTGAATTCCTATCCCTTCCCTTTGGAGCTATGCGGTTCAGGAGTTTCAAACCAGTTGTCAATAATGTCCAAAAAAGTGGAGATTTTAAAAAAAGTTTGGAATAAAAGTTGTCGAGAAATAATAAACAATCATTTTTCGTTCCATAATTTTTTTACCATCTTGCAATGAAAAAAAGTTTTAGTAAAGTTTGAGTATAATTTTTTCTTTTTCAAGCCATATAACTCTTCTCCATTCATAGATGAAAAAAAAATCACAGAACGTAAAATGTTCAATTTTTAATTCTCTACAACTTTTATTTCACACTTTTTTTGATTTCGGTGCAAGATGAACCCAATTTTTCCAAGTTTCTGGAGTCCCCCCCCCCCGTCAATAACCAGTTACCGAAAAGTGAAGGTATCAAAAAAAGTGTGAAATAAAAGTTGTAGAGAATTGATAACTGAACATTTTACATTCTGTGATTTTTTTTTCATCGATGATTGGAGAAGAGTTATGGCTTGAAAAACAAAGAATTATACTGAAATCTATTGTACGACAACTTCTTTCCATTGCAAGATGGAAAAAAAGTTATGGAACAAAAAATGATTTTTTAATAATTCTCTCCAACTTTTTTTCATATCTCCACTTTTCTGGATATCATTGGCAACTGGATCGAAACTGCTGAACCGGTTTCAAAAAAATATACCACTTTTTAATCGCGTCAGCGTGTAGATGTGGACTCTATTTCTATGAAAAACTGGGACCCCCATGTTTGACCCAAACCGGTTTCTCAATTTGTGGACACCCTGTTGGTAGGACTGAAAGTTTGATTATCGATCTTCAATGTCCTCGTCGCCCGGAACACATTGTCGTTTGAACCGTCTTGGTATCTCTTTTCAGTTCTGAGATATTGAGAAGTGTTTCAAGTGGGCAAAACTTCTGTGTTATACTGTATTTGAATGCATGGCTTGTCCATGTCCACTGAATTGTAAATTTTCCAAAAAAAAAGTTCCCTCGCTATGCTTGAGGTAATTTTTTTTTTTCATTTTACATAGGTACTCATAGTAAGTTGAACAGAAGTCATATTATTTCTCGATTTTGGTTCTCACAAATTATAAGATATTTTACTTTTGACCAAAAATTTGTACTTTTTTCCGTTTTCTTCCTATTTACTGAAGGTCAAAAATAATTCATAAAATTATTTTTTAAATTCCCATTTTTTGGATTCAAATTTTGATTTCCAAGGAAATTTTGGCTTTGCTTTGTTCGGGCTGGATAAATTTCAATTGAAAAAAAAAATTGAAAAGTAGAAAACTATCCAACAAATTATTTAAAATTGGAATGAAGAATTGAAAAAAAAAACGTTTTTTTTTTTCTCAATAAATCACACTCTTTCAACTATCATTTTTCGTTTCACTTGAGAATATAAGGATGATGCAGTAGCATTCTTAAAACGAATGAAAAGAGAATTTTTTTGTTTTGTTTTTCAGGAGTTTACTCTTGGGAAATTTTGGGACTCTCAGGATTTAAATTTTGATTTTAAAAAAAATAGAATGTGAGAAAAAGATTTTTCTCCTCATCTTGTTCGGTTTCTTCTTCTTGAACGTTTTTTTTTTTCATGTTCCATAGTTGACTCATCAGGGTCAGAAAAACTATCCTTTAAACTAACGTAAGTACCTTTGAGCTCTGGCTCATTCCAAGTCAACTCGACCAGGTTTTGACCTTGGGTCTTCCAATTTCACTTGACATTTTTTTACGGGTTCCTCTCGATGGTCTAATGAGGGAATCGCCGTCATTTGGGTCCTAATTCTTTAGGGGCGAGGGGGGGGGCATAATAACTTTTGTATGATTGGAATTTTTTGCGAAATGGCTCAACTTTGAAGGCTCATATCTCGAGACCGGCCAAGTCCAAGATGAATCTACTAATTCGGTTTTGTAAAGAATTGAAAAGAAATTCAGAATTGATAATTACATTTTGACAAATTCAAAGTTGAACTTTTGTAATGAAAGCTCAACTTTCATTATGAGTATAAAATATGAGGTGCCCATTTGAAAATCTGAAAAAATTACTATGAAGAGAACTTTTTATGTATTCTTCAACTAATTACTTTTCAAGATGGGATCTCAACACCCCTAGAGGGCACAGGGGTCCTAAATTTTGGTCAAAATTCAAAAAAATCGAGAAAGTGAAGTTATATATCGATTTCTACTGATTTAAAGGCGCTGAGTTCGAATTTGTGCTCAGTTTTTTCATACGACCTCTCTGGACTCTTCTATCAGCCCCCCGATGAGGTCAAAATTCAAAAAAATGAAAAATAACGTGTGACGTGTCGTTTGTTGGATTTTTAAAGGCGCTGAATTCGAATATTTACTTATTTTTTGGATTCGACCCTTTAGTACCTCCCTAGCCCACCGATTTGGAGAAATTCATGCAAAAAAATGGAAATAGCAATTCCAATTATACGAAAATTACAAGGGCCACCTTCGCTACCTGAAAAATTAAGATCCAAATGGCGGTGAATTCTTCATTAGATCATCGAGGAGAACCCGTAAATTTTTTTTGAATGAAATCGGAATACTCAAGGCCAAAACGTGGTCCAGTTGACATGGAATGAACCCTCTGGCTTTTTCTTAATTTTTCTTTTTGCGATTTTTTTAAAACTAAATTATCACTGCCGGTTGTTCAAATCTGTTGAGCTTCATAGAATGAATGTCAATGTTTTCCCCGCCACCGACATTTTCAAATTATAACTTTGAGGTACCTACCTATGTTTGTAGAACCTGAAAAATTGACCCGAAAACTTCAAAAATTCACAGAATGATGGTCGTTTTCGTGAAAAATATTTCTGTTCTGATCAGAGGCGTGACGAAGCAATATTTCTGGGGGGGGGGGGGTGAAGCTCAAATTTTCCCAACTATTTTTCGAGAAATTCCCAACTATTTTTCCTACTTCCCAAAAAAATTCCAACTAGGTAATTTTTATCGTGGCTGCCCAGGTGTTGTGAAAAAAAAACAAATAAACACACTTGACAAAATTTCAAATTTCAACTTGAATGCAGCCTTGAGAGGCAGTGATATGGACAGAGACGAAACTTAGGCAAAAGTCTGAAGGGGTAAAAATAAAAGATTTGCTATAGTCGGTACAACGAAAGAAGGCACTTTTCCCCTACGTTCTCCTACCACAAAATTTGAAAACGTTGAGTTGTGATTGGACGAAATTTGAAATCAACGCGCGTCGTTGGTTTCCGCTTTACGATTCGAGTAGGGGAAAAGTGCCTTCTTTCGTTGTACCGACTATAGTTACATTTTCAAAAAAAGGAAACTTTTCATAAATTGCACGCAAGCCATTGCAATTTTTACCTTGTTTCAGTAAATAAAAAAATCTAGGTTAGACTAGGTAACATATGTATTGATAATTATTTTGTTAAGATTTATACAGATTTAATAATGTGTTGAGCCCGAGCGAAGCGAGGGCAATTTTTTTTAGCGAAAATAGACTTTCAAAAATTGAAAATTCAACACACTTCTCTCATTGAGATTTTCCAAAATGTGACCAATACTTTCGAATTCTTCTCTATTCCTGCTTTCTATTTTCAACATCGTGGTCACTGACATCACAACAAATAGAAAAACAATTTGCAAGATATGGAACGTAATATTTAATCCGAGCGAAGCGAGGGCAATTATTTTTTTTGAAAAATGTATGATAAAATAAGCAAAAGAACCACTATTCTGAATTCCTTCTTAAACATTTTTGAAAATCGTGTCTTGAAAAAAAACAAAGGGGTTCAATAGTGATCATTTGGCGAAAAAGGGTGGCTTTAGTGACTAAGCGTGAAAATAGGGGACAGCCATTTAAAAGCTGATTTCTGTCTGAGGCCTGTAAAACCAATAATAAATGAGAAGGAAATTTTTTTTCCCCTTCAAAAAGTATTCAATATTGTCTGAGATAGAAGATGAGAGTGTTCATATCATTGTAAGTAGCGAGGGCGAAAATTTTTGAAGAAAAAGTATATACAAAAGCTGAAATTTTTTCATTTTTCAAATTAATAGGTGAAGTCCTCAACTCATACTTCTTGAGTAATTACATTGGTTTGCTTAGGTGTTGGTATATGCCCGAGCGAAGCGAGGGCTAAAATTTGAAAAGTTAGTGATTTTTAAAACAAAAATAATTATTTTTTCAATAGATTATTCTTTGAAAAATTTCTATTACTTCCATATAAAAAATTTGTGATTTTAAATGTTTTTTTAAACGAAATTTTAGCTATTTTACACAATTTGCAATCAACTTTTTCGATATTCTCAAGTTTTTTCAACGTTCCCAAGTACAACTCTTCAAAAACTTGGGAATTTTAACTTTTTTGAATCTAAACTTGAGAGAATTGGAATAAGTTGGGAAAAAGTTGGGAATCCCAACTTCACACAATTTTCCAAGTCCAAATTAGGGATTGTGATATTCTCAATTTTTTCAGCTTTCCCAAATCCAAACTTCAAAAAAGTTGGGAAAATTTGGAAAAAAGTTGAAAATCTCAATTGTACCCAGTTTTCCTATAATTTGATTTGGGATTGTGATTTTCTTAAATTTTTTCGACTTTTCAAAATTCAAACTGCGGAAAAGTTGGGACAAGTCCCAACTTTTCCCAATTTTCCCACTTTTTCCTGATTTTCCCAACTTTTCTCAACTTTGGAATCGTCTGGGGGGGTGACGCACCCCCCCCCCGTTAGTCACGCCTCTGGTTCTGATGAGCGAAAAATTTCATCGAGGGATTATTAATTTTCTGAAACGTACGAATGTACAATTTTCAAAATCGATAAATCTTGATTTGGAATTTTTTTTAAAAATATGTACATCATTTTTCATCTCCGGCTGAGAACTCCCCCCCCCCCCTCAAAAAAAATCGACAGAGAATTTGAGTGCACCTATCTACCAATCATCTAACAATGCAGTATCGATAAATTACTCAACTGTGCTCAACATGTAATCAGCGTATGCGTGTGCGTTAAAACCATCCGAAGAGCGAAGATTATAGGCACATATTTTCTGGTTTGATTGTAGGTTTTTTCTGGGGAAAAATCATTTGCGACTGTGGCGGATTTACCCAATGTCGGCGGCGCGTGGCCTGGCGTAGTTAGGACTAAAGAGGCGAGGCAAAGAAGGCCGCCGCCGTGTAATCAAGTTGATGAAAAAATCTCGTGAAATATGTAATTAATGGTCATTAAGTAGCTATACTGTTTCTATACAGATACAGGTATCTAACCGCTGCAGTCGCCTAAACTTTTTACCCGGCTTCTTTGGAAAATCTCAAATACATCTTTAATCAATAGGTATGCATCGTCATCACCACGAAAGGGTAATATTACGAAGGTCTAGAGCAAATATCTACTTTTATGAATTAGGGTGCATCGAAAAGAAAACAACATTTTGATAAAAAATCGTAAGATAGTTTACTTTGAATGGGAGACGTTTTAACGAAATTCTGAGCTGGTAGGCCTCTAGAAGAGATGGAGCTAGGAAACCCCAAAGCAAAGTTATTCTTGAAAAAAAAACTCGGTTTTTGTCACTGACCTCGAAATTGGATACCACTTGCTCTCTTCTAGGGGATTGAAAGTAAATTTTACGAATTTTGATTTTTACCAAATTCAAATCGTTCACTCGAAAATTTCATTATCGAGCCAAAAAAAATTGGTGTCCTACAATCGTTTTAGATGAAATTTACCAAAAAAAATTCGTGGTAATTTACATAAAACTTGAGTTGGCAAATGAATTGATTTCAATGACCAAAACATTTTTTATTTGCTTATTTACTTTCACTTAAGTTTATGGAAATTGCATTAATCAATATGCTGTTGGCACCACTATCATGTAATTTTTTGAAAATTTTCATCCAAAAAATTTAGCTTGAATTTTGAGAAGTTTGGATGAGAGATTTGAATTTAATAGAAATAAATAATTTAAAGTATTAATCGATCTGCAAATTTTCAACTTCCTTGTCTAATCTCTCATTTTGAATCAGTGAAAAATCACTGATAAACAGTCAGAATTGCAGCACCAAAAAAAATCAGTGAAATTCGCTGATTTTCAGAATTTTTCACTGACTATTTAAAGAATTTCACAGATTTTTCAGTAAATATCATAAATATCACCGAGTTTCCAATGAATTTTCACCGATTTTCAGTAATTTTCTTTCCTCGACTTGCTTTCAGTGAGAAAAATTTCACTGATTTATTATTGTGCTGCAATTCTGACTGTTTCTCAGTGGTTTTTTGATAAATTTCACTGATTCAGAAATAAGAGAGTGGGGTGAAAAGTGGTACCTAATTTCGAGGTTAATGATTCAAGGAGGTGTAGATCGCACTTTTTTGGGAGATGACCGAAAGTTCCAAAAAAGGCACTACCCAAAAGTGATTGAAACTCGTGTTTTTTCGAGTAATGGCCGCACTTTGAGATACCCTTAGCTCCATTCTCTTTTGTGCTGAGGAGCTCAAATTTTTTCTGCGAGATATCCTACTTGAAGTGAACTATCTCACCAATTTTTGTCAAAATCAGGAATGTGTTTTTTTTTTCGGTGTCCCTGTGTACAACTGTCAGTAGTCCTCTCGTTCGTCTCCATTACCTTCTAACGACCAAATGACACCGAATTCTGAAAATTTTCATCTTTTCCCTCATGATTGCCATTTTTTGGGGTAAATCGGCCCCATTGGAGGAAAAAGTAGGAGCCTCTCGATAGTCCCATAAGTTTTACTCTTCGAGTTCATTAAAAATTCACTCGAAGAAAATGCAAGATTTTAATAATTTTTGCGAGTGAATCGGTCCAAATGAAGAGAAAGTTCGGACGTAGGAGCCTCTCAAAACCACCTGAGTTTGACTCTTCGAGTTTATTGAAAATTCACTTGGAAAAATGCAAATTTTTGATAAATTTTTTCCATGGAAAAATATCATTATTGGAGCATACCTACTTAAACAGATCTTGAAAGTATCACCCCGATCCAGATAGGTTCTTCTTTCTTTTTTGGATTATTTTACGAGTAGATATGATTTTTGAGATTTTCCAAACTGTCAACTAAAAATCAGCCTTCTGAGTTTTATTCTCAGCTTTGTTTTTAATTTTTCCAATTTCGGTTTAAAATTTTTCTTGAGTGAATTCGTCCTACTTTCTCATTTCTGAATCAGTGAAATTTATCAAAAATCACTGAAAAACAGTCAGAATTGCAGCACAGTAATAAATCAGTGAAATTTTTTCACTGAAAGTAAGTCAGTGAAATTTATCAAAAATCACTGAAAAACAGTCAGAATTGCAGCACAGTAATAAATTAGTGAAATTTTTTCACTGAAAGTAAGTCAGTGAAATTTTTTCACTGAAATTAAGTCAGTGAAATTTTTCCACTGAAATTAAGTCAGTGAAATTTTTTCACTGAAAGTAAGTCAGTGAAAGAAAATCACTGAAAATCAGTGAAAATGACTAAAAATTAGTGAAAATTATTGAAAATCAGTGGAAATTACTGGAAATCAGTGGAAATTACTGGAAATTGCTGGAAATCAGTGAAAATTACTGGAAATCAGTGATATTTATGAAAGGGTATAGCGGGGTAAGAGGTGAATTTGGTCCTGGCTTCGATTTTCGATCTAACTTCCCCAAATTGTAACCCTTGATGTAAAAAAAATCTGGAAAAATTTTTGACTCCCCACTTCCATCCCTTTCGGAGTTATGACTATTTTATTGCAATATTTTCAAGAATTTTTAATTTCAACGGAAGTGAAGGAAATTTTCTGTTCTTTGGCACAAAGTTACATCTCGTAGAGGTGTATTTACGATAATTTTTTCAACAATTTTGGTGCCCTCCTTCACGTTTTTTCGGCTATTTGAAGTTTTCGATCGTAAAAAACACCATATAAGCGATGAGCGACCACTTTTTGAAAATATCTCAAAAACGTGTTTTTTAACGTAGATTTACGTCACGTATTCAGTTTTGGCAATTTTGATGCCGCAAGGGCCGAAAATTGCGAAAAACCATACAGAAACGTTGTTATTTTAGCAGATTTTTCAAATTTTGAGCATTCTATATGGAAAGAAATGGCGAAATGAAAAAACTATTAATGTCTAATTCGTGTTAAGCGGGTAAAAATATCCCGATAAACACCCTTTTCGCGATCACTTTACTTGAATCCTCGAAATTCGCAATTTTTGTGATGAAAAATCAGTGAAAAAGGTGAATTTTGAGACTTGAGCAAAACGATCGCGAAATGGGTGCTTATCGAGGTATTTTGACCCGCTAAACACGAATCCGACGTTAGTTTTCTTTTTTTGGTCAATTTTTCCAGATTTTTTTTACATCAAGGGGTACAATTTGGGGAAGTTGGATCGAAAATCGAAGCTAGGGCCAAATTCACCTCTTACCCGGCTATACCCTTTACTGAAAATCTGTGAAATTCTATGAATAATCAGTGAAAAATCTCTGAAAATTAGTGAATTTCACTGATTTTTCCTATTCTGCAATTCTTACTGTTTCTCAGTGATTTTTAACTGATTCGGAATGAGAGAGAACGATTGGAAAATTGCAGAGTATTTCCCTCTATCCCCTTTTCATTCTTTCGAAGAATCCACCGAAATGGTCGAAAATTCACAAAAAAGCTTGAAATACTGTGGGTTGTATCATTTGTTAGATTTTTGGAGATGCTGAATTCGGATTTCGATTCGATTTTTCAATTTGAACCTCGAACCTCTCAACACCCCTGCCAAATCTTTGAATTTGGTTCAAATTTCCAACAAGTAATGTTTTCAAAGACGCGAGTTCATTTCTTTAACTCAATTTTAAAATTTGACCAGCTCAGCCCTCGCTCTCCAATTTTGATCAAATTTTTGAAAAATTTTCAATAACAAAGAATGACATCGTTTACAATGTTCTCAAGGACTTTTGAGTTCAATTTTCTGATTCTTTTGTGCTTTGAACCCTACATTATGTACGCGAATGCTTCGCTAATTCTGTACAAAAAATTTACCAAGTGCCAGTTTGCCAACGATCGTTGACGCCTTGACGCCTTGACTTCCACGCGACGATCGTGGCTTGGCAGTCGCAGTCGTGGTTAGCTGTGCTGGTTTTCCCAATAGTACCCAGTCATTACCCATTCGCACGTAGCTAATTACAAGTTTCATATTTTTACCCGGTACAGGACACGTACCGAACACAGAGATAAGTAGAGGTGCTGATGTTATGTGTAGTAGGTGTACGTGTTCGTTTACGGTGTACTGTACCTACCACCTAATACTTGTGATTTATTGACAGATAAACAGACAGCACGACTAGCCTTATGGCCATACGCTACACGCCACGCTATGGATAGTTGACTACACTGTACACGACATCCTAGGTGCTGTACAGGATACGTACACGTTGGGTAAGATATCGCCATCTACCAACTACCGATACAATGTTAACATCCGGAATCCGGGATCCGGCTTACAGCTTTATGGGCACTTTGGTAGTGCTATGTGCGAAATATTAGTATTCGGCATCCGGTATATGGCAAAAATTATGATAGAGCCATAAAATTTTCTACAGTGAACGAAAACGTCTTCAGGAAATTTTTTAAGCCCTGAAACCAATTTTTAAACCTTATAAGATAGGCAAAGACAGGATGCGAATGAAGGTTTAGTCCTCTATCATTCAAAATGGAGCTATTGGCCTTTATTTTTGTATCATTTTTGTGTGATTAAACCCTACTAAATTCAAAAATATCATCACTACTTTCAAGATTCAAGGAAGAGGCATCACAGGGTGTCAAATGGAAAATTGAGAGGTCATGACTCGATCATTAAAAAGTGCCAGGCGAAGAAAAAAAAACTGCGCCAGTGAATTACACCTCAATTTTTTTGAAAAATTTCGAAAACTGCCTCTTAAGTGAGAGGGCGAATACGATTTTTTCTTAAATGACCAAGAAAAATAATGTGAGTATTGATAATTTGATATATTCGTCTTCGAAGGTGCTGATTCTGCTTATGATGACACTTTGCCCCCAAAATCAAAAACCAGGCCCTTCAAACAGAAATTTTTCCCTGACACTCAATCAACACTTTTGAAAATTTTAGGTTCTAATCCAAATTTGAGGGGGGGGGGGGTGTTTCTAGGGTTGAAATTGAACCACTCTCAGAATGAGAATCAGCACTCTTCGAATCCATACTTCAATTCTCAATTTTCTGATTTTGAGCCCCAAGGCGTCCTGCCCATTTTTCCAATTAAAGGGCTCATTTTGGTCTTGGGGAAAAACTGTTTTCATGACGAGATGAGCGCCTTCGAAAACACATATTTAAATAGGTACCCACATATTTTTTTCAGTTGTTTTACAAGTGTGTGGTGGGGGGAGGGGGTAGTTTTTCGTAATTTTCAAAACTTTGACAAAAATAGCTTGAAGTGCAACTTTGAGGTTTAATTTACCGGTGCACTTTTTTTTCTATGCCTGACATGTTTTTCGTAATCGAGTCATAACTTCCAAATTTTGGATTTGGCACAATGTAACGCATCACTCAAATTTGAGATTTTTCGGTTACATTTTTCGCATTTTTCCTCAAAATTGCCCAAAAATGGCATTTATTTAACCTAGCTCAACCTACCGACCGTTCGACAATAATATTTTGATTGCGATTTTTGAACTCTATGCACAAATTATCATACCTAAATATCGACCCTTTACAATTTCCAAAAGATCCCCCTATCCTGGCGTGGAAAAATTGTTAACGAACTTGTGTGCTGTTGAGAAATCAGTACCTATGTTGAAAATGTAGTTACAGTTGCACTGCTCTTTCGCTTAACAAGTGTGACAGGATATTCTTTTTCTCATTTTTAGAAATTTCGTGAATCATTTGAAGATCTTGTTGGTTTTAAGCAGTTCTGCTTGGGGTTGAGCTCCTTTTGTGGAATTCTTCTTCTTTCATAGTAGATGATTCTGCAGGGTTGTACAAAATGTGTTTTTTTTTTTGTTTGAAATGGTTTTTTTTTTTGTTTTAAACTCAATTTCATGTTTGTTGGAAATTCAGTGTTTAAAATTGTTTAAAACATTTTATGTTTTTTTTCTGAACCACGCTAATTTAATTTTGGTGTTATTTTTATTTTTTCATTTTTAAAAATTTGTTTGATTTTTAACCATAATTTAAGAGGGTTATGTACTATTTTCTAGTTTTAGTTCCATTCCCTTCAATGAAATTTTAGTTGAAATGCATGAATTTTTCATTCAATTTTCAAAAAAATAACAGAAAAAACAAAAAAAAAATACTGAAAAAAACCATGTTTAAAACAAAAATGTGTTGGAAATCCAATGTTTTAAACGTGTTTTTTTCTTGACCACCCTGTGATTCTGTCAATGCTACGTACATTTTCAAATTATTACATCAAATAAGAAATCCCCCCTCCTCTAATGCTTAAGGCCTAGAAAATTTGGAAAAATTGGTCTGGAAAACGCAAATAAGTCGAGGAAAATCATTTCTGAAATATTGTGGATGTGGACACTTTTGAATCAAAAGTGTCCACATCCACAATCAGTAATGGAAAACTGGAACTGGAACTGGAACTGGAACTGGAACTGGAACTGGAACTGGAACTGAAATGATGAAAACTGAGAACTGAGAACTGAGAACTGAGAACTGGAACTAGAACTAAAATTAATTTCAGTTTGATACCAGTTCCAGCAGTTGCAATTTTTATATTCAAAATACGACTTGAAAAAGTCAAAATTTTGATGTTGAAATTTACCAAACCACATTTAAATTCGAAAAATTGTTATTAAAAACTCCCAAACCTTGAAACCTAACGTTGAAAAATGAATAAAGAAAAATTGTGTCGTAAACTCGAAAATTTCATCCAATTAAAAACTTCCTCTCATATACGTACATCGTTCAAATTTTTTGTTAAAAAATTCAGGGGTCAGTCACAAAATTTCCGAAAAATATTAATTAAACATATTTTCCCAACTTTTTTTCTAGAAATCTTTTGTTTTGAGCTTGAAAGAAGGAAAAATTGAACTTTGAATCGAAAAGGAAAAACAAATTTAAATATTTTTTGTCCTTCAAAATTTAAAAAACTGAAACTGGAACGGGAAGTAATATTATTTCAGTTTTCCATCACTGCTTTTGAATATCCCCGGAGCAATCTTTTTCGAAGTTTAATGTTAATATCACGTTGTGGAGTTAGAACTGCTGGAATGAAAAA
Organism: Pseudococcus viburni; assembly: GCA_033439095.1. NCBI lineage: Eukaryota > Metazoa > Arthropoda > Insecta > Hemiptera > Pseudococcidae > Pseudococcus > Pseudococcus viburni. The sequence continues at coordinate 732,233 of JAVBJF010000137.1, forward strand.
TATAATAAAATTTTTGTTTATAAGTAGTTGGAAAAAAAAATATTAGGTACCTATGAAGTAAGTATACATGTACATTGTACACAGGCACAGGAATAGTATCATCGTTCACAATTTCTACGCAATTATCCAACTCACAACTAAACCGAAACTTTTTTGAAAAATTTTTCATTCTTGAACTTTGAATGGGAGACTCCCCTTAAAAAAATTCTTGAGCCCTCTAGCTCAAAAGGGGACGAAGCTAAGAAACTTCAAAATGAGATCATTTTTGAAGAAAAAAAAACAAAGATTTTTCACCACTTTCTGGTACTACTACCAGCTGTAAACTTCAGTTGCTCTTTAAGAAGGTGCGATTTGAGTTTCTAGATACACTTCCCTGAATATAGATCTCGAAATTGGACAGTACTTTTTATCCTCCAGAAAGTTAAAAAATTGCAGATGGCGAATTTTTCAATTCTTTGTTGGTCACCTAGAATGATTTTTGATGAAATTATTCAAAAAAATTTCATGGCAGGGTTGCCAACTGCTTTTTGACTTATTAAATTCAAGGTGTTCATTCAGTGACATGAGGAATAAGCCGAAAAATTTCTTGGTTATTAAAATAATTTCGAATTCCTTCTTCCGAAAATCATTCACAGCAGTGTTGCCAATTTAAATTTTACGAAAATTGCTCAAGCTGAAATGCAGTTGGCAGCACTGCCTACGAAGATTTCATCAAAAATTATCCTAACCGACTGAAATGATTTTTCGTCTTGAATTTGAATCGATTTACAACTTTTCAGTTCCCTGTGGAGGGCAAAAAGTAGTATTCAATATCGAGGTCAACGGTCTAAGAAGGTGTAGAAACTTGATCGTACCTTTTTATGGGACGACCGAGGTTCCCAGCTGGTGGCAGTACCCAAAAGTGGCGAAAAGCGAATAATAAAAACCTTAATCGAGGCAAAAAAAAAACGTATAAAATTTTGAAAAATATGTACTTATCAATCATTATGTACGAGAACAAAAATTTCTGCGGAGAAACAAAATCGAAAGCAAAAATTTCAGGATTTTTTCAACATTCCAAATTGATAATGAAAATAAAAGTATTGAAATGCGTTTTTTTTTCGAAAATGACCCCATTTTAAGGTTCCTCAGCACTGCCCTCATTTTGGACGAAGAGAGGGACTCAAATTTTTGTAAGAAATCTCCCTTGAAATGTGAACTACTCAGGGGCGACTTTCCCAGGGAAGTTAGGGAATTCAGACTTCCAGAGATTTTTTCCAAGATTGAGATTTTTTCAAGTACTAAATTTGCCTAGAAAAATAGGTAAATTGAATTAAATTCCATTCTAAAACAAAGTAGCTCGGCTAGCTCCTAATTCTTTTCACCATAAACGGGATTTCAACGACCCAAGTCCAAAAAATTTATTCTAATTTGTGAGCTCAAATTTTTTCAACTCTAATTTTCTTCATTCACTTTAATTACATTTTGTTTCAAAATTGTATCCAATTTACAATTTAAAATTTTTTCAGCAATAAAAAATTACGTATTTCAAACCTGCATTTGTCAACATTTTTACAATTTTGATTTTTTCCACTTTTTTAAATTTCGTGTTTTTAAAAATTCCTTCCAATTATTTAGTCAGAAGACATTTTAAAAAGCATAAAGTTGAAATTCAAAAAAAAGTTGGAAAAATTTTGAAATTATTGGAAAAAGTTTTAGAATTAGAAGAAATTCCCAGAAATATGCGTGAATCTATTTGAATTTTGTGTGGTTTTTTATACAGTATGACATAAAAGTCTTGTCCACGAAAAACACTTCTCGATTACTCGAAACTGAAAAGAGATATAGGGGTGATTCAAGCGGCAATGTGTTCCTGGTGACAAGGGCATTGAAAATTGATAATCAAATTTTCAGCCCTACCAACAGGGTGTCCACAAATGGAGAAACCGGTTTTGGTCAAAAAATTGGGGTCTGGGTTTTTTATGGAAATGAAGTCTACACACTGAGACGATTAAAATGTGATATTTTGTTTTGGAAACCGGTTCAATAATTTGCAACCAGTTGTCAAAAATATCTCAAAAATGAAATTTTTGGTCAAAAAATTGGGGTCTGGGTTTTTTATGGAAATGAAGTCTACACACTGAGACGATTAAAATGTGATTTTTTTTTTGGAAACCGGTTCAATAATTTGCAACCAGTTGTCAAAAATATCTCAAAAATGAAATGGGGGTCTGCGTTTTTAATGGAAATGAAGTCTACACACTGAGACGATTAAAATGTGATATTTTTTTTTGGAAACCGGTTCAATAATTTGCAACCAGTTGTCAAAAATATCTCAAAAATGAAATGGGGGTCTGCGTTTTTAATGGAAATGAAGTCTACACACTGAGACGATTAAAATGTGATATTTTTTTTGGAACCCGGTTCAATTTCAGGTGATATTGATAACTGGTTGCGAATTCATTTGAAATTTTTCTCCATCTCTTTTTCTTGTTGTTGAAATTGACAGCAAGTATCAGAGGATAAACCGGTTCAAAAAATGAGTTCACTGGCAATCTTGAGTTTTTAAAGCTGTACAAATTTTGTTTGAAATTTTTTTGTAATCTCGATTTTTTGAGAATTTTTGACAACCAGTTGCAAATTTGCGAACCGGTTTCCAAAAACAATATCACATTTTAATCGTCTCAGTGTGTAGACTTCATTTCCATTAAAAACGCAGACCCCCATTTCATTTTTGAGATATTTTTGACAACTGGTTGCAAATTATTGAACCGGTTTCCAAAAAAAAATATCACATTTTATCCGTCTCAGTGTGTAGACTTCATTTCCATAAAAAACCCAGACCCCAATTTTTTGACCAAAAATTTCATTTTTGAGATATTTTTGACAACTGGTTGCAAATTATTGAACCGGTTTCCAAAAAAAAATATCACATTTTAATCGTCTCAGTGTGTAGACTTCATTTCCATTAAAAACGCAGACCCTCATTTCATTTTTGAGATATTTTTGACAACTGGTTGCAAATTATTGAACCGGTTTCCAAAACAAAATATCACATTTTAATCGTCTCAGTGTGTAGACTTCATTTCCATAAAAAACCCAGACCCCAATTTTTTGACCAAAACCGGTTTCTCCATTTGTGGACACCCTGTTGGTAGGGCTGAAAATTTGATTATCAATTTTCAATGCCCTTGTCACCAGGAACACATTGCCGCTTGAATCACCCCTATATCTCTTTTCAGTTTCGAGTAATCGAGAAGTGTTTTTCGTGGACAAGACTTTTATGTCATACTGTACATTCGTATAAGAAAGATTTTGAAAATGTTCAATTTCATTGAACTTTCTGACTTCCTCAGATTTTCCCTTCCAAAATCGCCGCCGGAATTACTCGCCAATTCAGCAATTCTGGTCAAAATCCAGGATATATCCCCCCCCCCCCCCCCCGGTACTCTAATTATTTATTAGTTAAACAACAGTATCCAAAAATCCAAAAGTTCATTAAAATGAAAATTATGGAACTCGAGATACAATTTCACTCTGAAATGCTGAAATAATTTCTTACGAAGAACGCTTCAAAAATACCCAACAAACAATACCCTTGTTCTAGATACCTGGAATGAAAGCCTAGCGTCGTCGTTGCGGCAATTGAGAGAAAAATAAGTAAACAGGAAAAGGAAAAAAAATCGAACGAATCGAATTGACAAAGAATGAAGAAGCAATACCTACGTAATAAAAGTTACCAATAACAATAATTTTAATTTGAAAATAATAATAATAATAAAAGGTAGGTAACAAAACCTAATACTAGTAGTATCCAATATTAATAGGTATAACGATATGACAGTATAGGTGCTAATACATAATATGTAATATTCGTAATAACAGTAGGTAAACAGAATCCAAACAATGATACATACAATTACAATCACGATGACGATGCCGATGACAATGATAATGAAAATGAAAATAATGAATGAAGGAATGAAAAAAAAAAACAACAACAACACCAGCAACAACGACGACGACGAAGAAGAAAAAGAAGAAGAAGAATATGAAGAAGAAGAAGAAGAGGAAGAAGCAGAAGAAGAAATAGTAAAAAGAAGAAGTAAAAGGAGGTGGAGGAGGAAAAAAAAGTAATTATTGTACGCGATTAATACCACGTAATGGGACATTAATTTAACCTTGCAACTGGTATTCGTAATAATGCGGTCACGACCATAAGCAATTGCTACTATGGTTTGTACTTTAATGGATGGTCCATAATTAATTAACTTACGGTCCAGCGTAACTGGCATTTTCTTACCAACTTCTCGAAGAACCGCGTGTTACTCTGAATCATTCAAGGTTACTACATATATGTCGGCTCATTCGTTCGTCATTCGCTCGCGTAACTATATGTGTGCATGTACAGGGTGCGCCAACGAAGTGTATCACATTTGTTTTTTTTTTAATAAAATGGTAACACAGTAGCTAAGTTGTTCCGCAAGGCAGAATTCGATTGCCAAAACTACACACTTTTTGCGGTGAAAATTTCAGTTCTCATGATCAAACGTGATCATTAGGGTGGATCGAAGAAAAACATCCTGGATGGACGAGAATTAGCGAGATGGTTTTTTTTTTCGAGTGAGAGACCTTCCGAAAAATTTTCACGTTCTCCTCCAACCAAAAGTGAACGGAGGTCTGGGTCATCCCTCTCCCCACCCCCTTCCCCTACGAAGTGCTATTTCAGTTTTTACACCACCCTGATCAATTCACCTTAAAATTGGATGCCACTTTTTGCTTTCTAGGTATGAAAAGGTGGAAAATTCGCAGATGGGGAATTTGACGACGTTTTGATTTTTTCTAATTTCAACAGCCCTACTCAAAACATCAAAATGATTCAATTTTTTTGTGATCTAAACTAAATTTTGGCAAAATTTTTCAAAAAAATGTCTCGGCATTTCTGCCAACTGCGTTTTGTTTTACGCAATGTTTATGAAATATCAGTTGGCAAAACTGCTACGAAAAATTTTCAGAAAAAATTTTTCAACTTCAATAATAAAACAAAAAAAAACTTTATTTTGATGACCAAAAAATGTTGGATTACTTTGCTACTGGGCTATTCCACATTGAAACAGACCAAAAATTAAGCCGGATCTTCCGATTTCGCTCAACTTTTTTTTACGAGTTCGCGTTGGTAGTCTATTCACAAAACCACGATCATTTCTTTTCCAACTCTCTAGGGGGTGGGGAGAGGGGACTCGAAATTTTTATGCTATTGCGATTTTTCGCCAAATTACCCAAATTTACCTAAAGGATCATATCTCGAGATAAGTTATACTTGGGGAGAAACTATTCGAATATCAACTTATTTTTTGATCCGACTCCCTTTCCGTAACTTTTTGAAATAGTCAATTCCGTATTGATCACCTAAGACTGGAGGAAGGGGTCAGTTGGAGCACGGGGAGGGGATCGGATCAAAAAGTAAGTCTATATTCGAATTCTACGCCCTCAAATTAGTTGGAATCGATATGCTACACGGGTTTTCCCAAAATTGGGGGTTAGAGGGGCACTAAAGAGTCAAATCCAAAAAATAAACAAATTTTCGAACTCAGCGTCTTCAAAATCTAGCAAACGACAGGTGACACGTTATTTTTTTTTGACCCTATCGGAGGTCAATAGGGGGGTTCAGAGGGGTTGAATGAAAAAGCTGAGCACATATTCGAAATCAGCGCCTACGAATTAGTAGTAATCAATGCTTTACTTTACTTTTTCGATTTTTTATGGATTTTTGTCAAAATTGTGAACCCCTGTACCTCCAGGGGTCTAAAGATCCCAAATTGAAAATTTCTTGGTTGAAAAAAGAGTAAAAGGGCTACTCACTGTAATTTTTTCAGATTTTTAAATGGGAGCTTTCATCTTTTGTTCTTATTATGAAAGTTGAGCTTTCACCACCAAAGTTCAACTTTGAGCTTTTCAAAATGTGGTTACCGGATTTGAATCTCCTATCAATTTTCTTTCAGACTCCGCAAACAGTTTTTCCCCCAAGTACAACCTATCTTGAGATATGAGCCTTCAAACTTGAGTAATTTGGCGAAAAATCGCAATTGCTTAATCGAGGCATGCATCTCCCCCCCCCCCCCGAGTTAGAAAAGATGTGATTGTAGTTTTGTGAATAGATCACCAAGGGGAACTTGTAAAAAATTTGAGCGAAATCGGAAGGCCCAATTCATTTTTGGTCTGTTTTTGTATGGAATAGCCCACCCACTGAATGAGCACCTTGAATTTTATGAAAAACGTGTGATGCAATATGTATTTTGCAGCATCGCCATGATTTTTTTTTGAAAGACTTGAACTATTTGAAGTCAGCGAAAAGAAATTTTGTTCAATTTTGAGGTTTCTGGAGCGAGCTATTTGAATTAGTAACCATTAAAATTTGGTTGAATTCGCAATCTGTAAATTTTCAACTCCCTTTGTTGAGAGCTAAATAAACTTCTGAGGTTTATAGTTAACAGAGATGTAGAAACGTGAATGGCAACTTTTTAGCAGAATACACTTTCAGAATTCCAATTTCAAAGTCACTAGAGAATAAAAATAGACTTTTGGAAAGTTTGCCAAACAGCTTATTTTTAATTTTAATTGTGACCTGTCACACAAAAATCAGGTTGGCGTCCATATGACGATTTTTACAGCAGCGAAGTTCAAAGTTTTAAACTGAAGTATTGACCAATCAATGATATGAAACTGGACGATGTTTGGGTCATGTTTAGTAGGTAGAAAGGCGAATTGAATCATCGTAATTTTTCTTCTTTTTTTTCTGAAATCAAGTGCTACCTGCCTAAAAATAAAAATTTACCAAAAATATGTTTTTTTTTCAATTTTGAATTTTTTGGCGAAAAAACGCTAGTAGGATGACACACAATACGTCTACAGCCTGTATTGCTTCTTTATACCTGCTTTATAAGCGTCTGAATGAAATCTTGTGAGTTGATTTTTCTACCTGGAAAGTTATAAAAACTGCAATACTTATCCAAAAATGGCTGGATTGAGCTGAAAATTATTGATGCATAGACACTACACGAGATACCATCCAACATACCAAAAAAAAATTTTTTTGAAGAATTTCTCTATAGTTTCCCTAAAAAATTCGACCCTCTTATAACCACAAAATGAATCGTTCGCGAACGTTTTCAATATCATCACCGAATTCTGCACGTCAAAAACTACCAATTACCGTTAAAATCTCATTTTTCAATTTTTGGATCTTAACCTGGTTTTCTTATAACAGGTAATAATTTTGGAATAAATCTGCAACTTTCTATCAATTTTCCGAAAGCAGGTGGCTTTATCCAAAAGTTGCAAAAAACCTCGAAAATAACCACACTCTGTGGTCCCCTTGCTCCATTCTCCTTTGGGCTGGTAATTCAAAATTTTTTAAGAGGTCTTCCACTCGAGGTAATCTACCTTGCCAATTTTTATCAAAATCTAGGATATGATTTTTCGATCCACCCCAGAGCACTTATGCATTGGGACGCAAGTCTAATATACTCTCTCATTCTGAATCAGTGAAAAGTCACTGATGAATAGTTAGAATTGCAGCACAGGAAAAATTGGCAAGATTCGCTGATTTTCAGCAAATTTTCGCTGATTTTTCAAAGATTTTCACCGATTTTTCAGAAAATTTCATTAATTTCACTGACTTTTCAGTAAGTTTTCACTGATTTTCCAGTGATTTTTCTCATTGATTTGTTTTCAGTAAAAAAAACTTCACTGATTTTCTCCTGTGCTGCAATTCTGACTGTTTCTAGTTCAAGTCCATGTTATTCATTCTTTTTAAACCCCGGAAAAATCAGCGAATCTTATAAATCATTAAATATCGATGGGATTTCATGAATCTAGAGAAGTCGTAAGAATTTGGGAATATTTACTCGAACGTCATGAACGACGACCTGCTGAAAAATTCATTTTTTGTTTCTAAGAATCACTATAGCCCTCGCTTCACCCAGGCGTGTACAACTTCCAACAAATGTAAGGGATGCAAATTAAGGGTAGGTATGCTCCACCTTGTTATCATTAACAATTGAAAAATTTAGGATCGGGATATCTTGAGCATTATTGAATAAAATGATCTGAAAATTTAATATGTGTTTCGGAACAACATTATCTTTGGAAAACTTTTGAGATATTTTCAAAAATTTTCTTCAATTTAAAAAAAAAAAAATTATTTTCAAAAATCACCAAAAATACTTTGGACAAAAAATGTTGTTTGTCTAATTTTTTCCAAACATTTATTTTTTTCAAAAATCGAAGAGAAATTTTGGAAATATCTCAAAAGTCTTTCAAAGAAAATGTTGTTCCGAAGCACATATTAAATTTTCAGACCCTTTTTATTCAATAATGCTCAAGATATTCCGATCCTACATTTTTCCACTGATAACAAGCTAGAGCCCCTTTAGGATCTCGTCACCCTATCTGGAACTGGAATGTTGTGAAAAATAATTCCATAATTTTTTTTTGAAGGCTTTTTCTTAGTTTCAATTTTTTTTTTTCGATTATTGAACAAAAATTCACAGCATTGTGTACAGAGTAGCTAGCCCAGGGTGTCTAACCGGTATTAAAAATATAGTGAAAAGGTTGTGATTTCAAAATTTTTTCTTTGTTGAAGTGGTGAAAAAGTACTGAGTATGGTTGAAATTAAAAAAATATGCGAGCCTAGGGATCGAAAATTGGTTTTTGAGTTGAGGTTCCTCCTTGCTTCTACTCCCCCCCCCCGAATGGTCTGAAATCAGTGTCAACTCAAAAACCAATTTTGAACCGTTAAGGGTGGTTTCAGTATTCAGGCTTACATATGGCATAAAGTGACGAAAAATTACTCTCTCTGATAACTGAAATTATGGGAAGATACAGTGGTAGCAAAATTTCAGATTTTGGCTTCTGATTTTTGAAAGTATTTTTTCACAAAAATTTTTGCTCTCTCCTCGCTCAGGCTCAATTCTCGCATCGCTTTTCTGTTGGTGGAGCGAGCCAGAAAAATTTCAGAGGTGTACTTGAAATTTATCAATTTGGAGCTCGTATTTTTTTTATTTTTGAGAAGTCGCGAAAGAAATGAAATTTTTGGTAGTTGGTGAGTTGATTCCCAGCTTTAAAAAAGGTTCTAATTGATACTAATTTTTTTTTTGAAATGTCCGAATTGATTCCCACTTTTTTCCAGGCGTATATACGAATTGATTCCCAACCTCTTTCAACAAAGAAATTTTTCAGGAAAGCGAATTAATATGCACAAAACGTTTCTACGACTTAAAATTAGGTTCAGCAAATGTTGGTTTGTTTCAAAATCTGAATTTGGGGCCTACAGAGCAGGTTTCACTCCAGTTCTCAAGAATTGAAATGAAAAATTTTACCATATGTTTCTAAATCACAGATCTTCGAAGTTTTCGAGCTTTCTATTTAAAAAACACAAAAAAAGTGTTGAAATAATTTTTTAAATCCAAAATAAATAACACCGTTGTTTTTTTCGTAAAATTTCATTTCCGAAACTGCGATTAAAAAATTCCCAAGCATAAGCGTACCCAGATGGGAAAATTTTTCATTTCAATTCTTGAGAACTGGAGTGAAACCAGCTCTGTGTAGGCCCCAAATCCACATTTTGAAACAAACCAACATTTGCTGAACCTAATTTTGAGTCGTAGAAACGTTTTGTGCATATTAATTCGCTCTCCTGAAAAATTCCTTTTTTGGAAAATAAAGTGAGAATCAATTCATACATACCTACCCTGCCAAACAAAACGCACATTCACTCTTGAAAAAGGGGGAATCAATTCATACATATCCAAAAAAAGGGGGGGAATCAATTCCCCTGTGTTTTTACACAAATATTTCTTTGGGAATCAACTCACCTACAGCCAAATTTTTCTGTTCGAAAAAAGTGAATTCTGACTCTTATGTGTAATTTGTTTCATTTTTAAGAAAACCCCATTATTATTTTGTTTTAAAATAGAGGTTTAATTTTCATTTGAAATTTTTTCCGTGATAAATTCAAGTTCTTGAGGTTTTCTGTTGTGATTGGTAGGGTTGGAAAATTTTCAGAATTGAATTCGAGTTGGTGAACGATAATCACCTATACAGTTTTTACCTACCTATTCAAACCACAGCTTATTATACCTATAAGATATTCTATAGAAACAATCGTAGGTATAGCGTTGATCGTACCCCGCACCTCACCGCTCCGTGTTGTGTACGTGATTGCGGACACGACCGACAGCGATGATTATGCCTATACTACGAAATTACAGAAGGTCTAGATAGTAATAATACCATACATGTTACTTACAATAGTTACATTTAATGTATATCAGCAGCAGCTAAATCTAAACCAATAGCATAGCGCCGAGCAACAGCCCGGTACTCCTACTAACTCGGGTAAGTATTCGTAACTCGTAATCAGGTGTATTACGAGTTGATAGTTAATGCCTAGTTATAATCGTTATCCGCATACACGCCTGGCAATAGTATTTTACCTCTAAATAATTTCTGTTACGCTGTATCCAATTGTTTATCCTTACTTCATTCTCTGGAGGCAAAATGACATCTGATTCTGAAACTTGAATCTTTTTTCAGTTTAATGAATTTTTTTGGGGGGATCAATCGATCCTAAATTGGGTTCGGTATGGCTCCTTGCATCTTCGAATCTCATCCAAAAACTTCTATGTGTCATTTTATGTCCCATCAGTAAAAAATGTTTTCTCGTTTTGTCGGTGAGCGAAGGAGGGATGTTGACAATTTCTTGGAAAAAATCAAAAATACCGTGTGGCATATTGTTTGAAATTTTTTTGAAGAAGCTGTGTCTGAATCTCGCATTCTCTATGCGACCATCTTAAGATCTCTTGAAGCTTCAAATTCGGTCAAAACTGAAAAAAATTGATTAATTCAATTTTGGATGAAACCTTGGTTGAGCTCCCTTCGACAACATATTGAGAAAATGAAGCTGTCTTGAGGCTTTGAATATCAAAAATTGTTTTTTCCCTTTCCAAAATAGATTTATTTTGGGAATCCACCGAAAATACATTTTATCAAACATTGGCAAGTAATTTTTTTTCCATTTTCCTCGTGTTAATTAAACGCTGAAAATGATTTGAAAAATGTTTTGCAAATGTAAATTTTTTGTTACCTATGCGAATGTACCTATTTTCAAAGATTTTTTACTCTCGTTTTGCCCTGTCTGACCGAATTCATTAATTTTTCATTTTTTCAAAATCAAATTGGAAAAAATGTAACTCAACATGGAATTGAAACACTGAAGAAAAGGTTGATTATTTTTAAGATGTCAACTCCCTATACTGATCATTGAAGTCATGAATTTGTTTGAAAAATTCAAAGAATTTTCACTAATTGTCTATTTTATGTAGGAATTTATCCTTAAACAATTTTCAACTTTTTTTAAAATTTTTTTCAGGAAGTAGGTATATTGATTTTGTTTTATATTTTGATCGAGTTGAAATCCAGAAAATAGCAAGAATTTGATCTCAGTTGCAAGAAAAGCAGAAATTAGCGAGGGTTTTGGTCATTTTATCGTGAAAAGCGTGAATTTTCAATATTTTTCTCTTGAATTTATTAATCAAAGGATTACCTTAAAATCCCCTTTTAAATTTTAATTTTTTATAAAAATTTCCACGTCCTTTTTTTTCCATTGAAATGATTGTTTGACTTTTTCATTCAAAATCTCAAAATTTTTTATTTATCTGTCTGGAATTACCTACCACTGTTGTTACCTTCATGTTTGGCTCCCTTCTTTGGAAAATCCTAACTGTGCCTTTGCCAGCAGATAACCGTTATGAACCGGAGAGGCCAAATTCTTCAATTTTGTAACAAAAATTGAAAAATTGTATGCTTACCTATGTAAAAATTTTCAGAATATTTTCGGGTAATATAATATTCATGCTCAACTCTTTTTTGTGTGTATTTTTGATATTTCGATTTTCAAATATTTTTGACTCATTTTCGTTCTGGCAAAATTATTTTTTCCTTTTGACGCCAGGAATTTTAATGAATTTATATGGATAAAAAAATCCATAAAATTCATTCAAAATGTCTTAATTTGAATTGAATGATTTTCCCCCTAAAATCTAATTATTTTTATATTTTAATTTTTTTGCCATAAATACGGGTAAAAAAATTCACAAAATTCGTTTCAAGAGTATTTTTTGCCATTTTGAATTTTTCATTTTCTAAAATTTTTTTCCTGATTTTGCTTGGCTCAAATTCGTGAACGAATTGGAATACAATATTTTGGAGTGAGGAGGAAGAGAGGCAATTAGAATACAAAAATATTGAAGAATAGTGAAGAGGGTATGTTTTTCCAAATCTCTGGGGAAAAGTTCTGCAAAATTTGTTTGAAAGGTCCTGCTGTAATCCTACAATTTTTTTACCCAATAATAAGTATCTTATTGGAATGAAAATTGCCCCCCAAAAAAGGTGCTTGAAATTCTACATAGAACGAGCATACGAAGAGAAGGAAATCTTTTTTGAGTAAATTTGAAGCAAGAAAAATAGTATGAAAATGGCCAGAAAAATACAGAAAATATCAAGAATTTTCATTTTTCGGATCCAGGAAGTAGACTCCGTGTAAAAAATCTAAAAAAGTCATGAAAAATGCCTTCGCAATTCCAAAAGGCAATCAAGTAGGCACTCTGATCTTATCACCAAAAATCAGAGAATAGGAGTCAGGTCAAGGGAGAAAGTTCACTTCTGACTCCCCGCTGGATTCCGGAGTCAAGGGAGAAAGTTGACTCCTGCTTGACTCCGGAGTCACTTTCAGACCTCGACAACTGACTCCACTTCAACTCCAAAGTCAAACTCACACCCTGATTCCTGACTCTAGCTTGACTCCGGAGTCAATTTCAGACCTTGACTCCTGACTCCGGAGTCAATGTTTGCCTTGACTCCCTAACTCCAGCTTGACTCCGGAATTAAACCAGAATCGGAGTCAATTTGGAGTCAGTTTGACTCCAATTTTGGAGTAGAGAATAGAAATCAGCCAAAAAGTTGACTTCTGACAGTTCTGACTCCATCTAACTCCCAGAGACAAGGGGGAAAGTTGACTCCTGACTCCACCTTGACTCCGGAATCACTTTCACATCTCGACTCCTGACTCCACATTGACTCTGGAGTCAAATTCCCATCCTGACTCCTGACTTCACCTCGACTCCGGAGTCAAACTCACCCCCCGACTCCTGACTCCACCTTGACTCCGGAGTCCATTTCAGACCTTGACTCCTGACTCCTGCTTGACTCCGGCTTGACTATGTAGTCAATCTTTGACCTCGACTCCCTAACTCTGGAGTCAAGCCGGAGTCATTCAATTTGGGAGAAAATCATTTTTGATACAAATTTTCGCGCTCTGGTGAGGTGGCGAGGCAAACCCATCCAAAGATTGATTAATACTGTTAGAAAAGTGCGAAAAAGTTCAAATTTACGATTCTCAACTTCTCTATGATCCCTGATTTTGGAAGATTCGTTCAAAAATCACGTTATTTTTTCATTCCTTATCGCACAAATCACGTTTTTTTTTCACTCTATTCGAAATTTTTTGATTTTCCTGAGAAAATCCTCATAAAAAATTAACATGAAAAATTTCATATCACGGCTGCAGCAGTCTTTTCAAAAAAAAAAATCATACAAAGTGGTGTGGATTATGTACAAATCACATCTACAAATGTTAGGCCAATTTTTGTAGATTATTAGCAAAGATCATTTCGGCTCCTCCGATTGCAGAACAATTTTTGCTTGTAAAAAATAGATTTGTACGGCTCCTAAATCATTTAACGTAAGTAAGTATAATAATATGTAAAAGTAATAAGGTATTATCTGCGTAGGTTATACTCGTACATGATGTAGTATAGTAGTGAGTCTGTATGTATATGTACTGCCGTTTATCTATGCACGTATATTGGTTTCGTGTTCTAATTATTGCGAAAGTACCTAATAATTATCCTCGCTTACAATAGCATCGTATTCCTTAGATCTAGGTAGGTACTCTTGGTAGGTCGGGTATCTGTCTAAAAGTACTCGGGCGACTCGAATATTTGGGGATGGTATGGCAGAAGGGTAAGGGGGAGAGGAGGAAAGGAACTAAAAACGGGTAAAAAATTACTTCGATATTCGTATTAATTATTTTCTAGGTCAACGAGAAGTCCGTATAGCGTATAGGTACTTAGATAGATATACTACAGATATTAAAAACTTATATATGTAATCATCGACTGGCGTAGCGAATTAGAATTATGCTGCGGCGGCGTCGTGGTTTCGTATATTAGCTTGGTAAATTAATATTTGTACCTGTGTAATAGGGTGGATCGAAATTGAAGAACATGCCTGAAAATTTGACCAAATTCGCAGGAGTGGTTCATTTTGAGTTGGGAACCCACCGAAGTAAATTTCAGCTCGGTAGCTCAGAGCAGAATGGAACTGGGTGTTTTCGAAATAAGGTCATTTTTGAAAAAAATCTCTTTTTTCCCCTGTAAATTCCGATTAAAATGGCGCAAAAAAATAAAAGGAGATGAAAAAGTGCAATTTCAGTTTCTACACCTTCCTGAATCATTGGTGGCTCGATAAGTGGCCCCTGCTCGTTAAAAAGTTGCTGATTTTTGAAAAATTGAGATTTCAGATTTCTTGAAAAACAAAATAACGTTATTTGAGCCATAAAAACTCGACCAACATCAGAAATAAATTAGTGAAAATCGATTTTTGTGATGGAAAATTGAAAAATTTATCATTGGAAAATATTTTTACCAAAATCAGAAAGTGGCTGCGTAAAAATGCAAAATTTCAATTTTTTTGTATCGAAATAATTTTTTACATTGCTTTTTGAACGTTAGTTTTGGTTTTGGCGACTAAAAAAACATTATTTTTCAGAAAATTAAAAATCTCGATTTTTCAGAAAATTGAAAATCTTAATTCAGAAAATTAAAAATCTTAATTTTTTAGAAAATTGAAAATCTTAATTCAGAAAATTGAAAATCTTAATTTTTCAGAAAATTAAAAAACTCGATTTTTCAGAATATTCAAAATCTCAATTTTTCAGAAAATTGAAAATATCAATTTTTCAGAAAATTGAAAATCTTCATTTCTTAGAAAATTAAAAATCTTGATTTTTCAGATAATTGAAAACCTCGATTTTTCAAAAAATTGAAAACCTCGATTTTTCAGAAAATTGAAAATCTTGATTTTTCAGAAAATTGAAAATCTTGATTTTTCAGAAAATTAAAAATCTCCATTTTTCAGAAAATTGAAAATCTCCATTTTTCAGAAAATTGAAAATCTCCATTTTTCAGAAAATTGAAAATCTCCATTTTTCAGAAAAGTTAAAAATCTCCATTTTTCAGAAAATTGAAAATCTCCATTTTTCAGAAAATTGAAAATCTCCATTTTTCAGAAAATTGAAAATCTCAATTTTTAAGAAAATTGAAAATCTCAATTTTTAAGAAAATTGAAAATATCAATTTTTCAGAAAATTGAAAGTCTTCATTTTTTAGAAAATTAAAAATCTCGATTTTTCAGAAAATTGAAAATATCAATTTTTCAGAAAATTGAAAATCTTCATTTTTTAGAAAATTAAAAATCTCGATTTTTCAGAAAATTGAAAATCTTAATTTTTCAGAAAATTAAAAATCTAAATTTTTCAATCACTTGCAATTTTTCAAGGGCAGCGGGCATCCTGAAATTAGTATCGAATGGAATAGTCAATGGTTCAAAAAGGTGGAGGAGCTCGAATCGCATTTTTTGGTCTTTCCTTCTTCACCATTTTAGAGTTTACCTATGAAAAATTGTAATTTTTTCAACATGGGTCATGGGTCAATTCTAAGGACCCCTAGCTCCCTGTCGCTTTAAGCTAGAAGGCTGAAATTTTTTATAGTGAGTTCCCAACTCGAAATGAACCACTTCTGTGAATTTGGTCGAATTCCAAAGTACTTTTTTTTTAAATTTCGACCCTCCCTGATACACAGTATGTAATGTACCTCTCACCTTTGTAAGTTACGTACAAGTACGTGAGCAACGTTTACCCACTAGGATAGGGTGCGGTGAAGAAAAATTCAAGGTCTTTGATGTAACTGCTAAAATTTTACCACCTGTACCACGTTTCACAATACCAGTAGGTAATTGTTGCCGATAAGCTACTTGGTACGAGTTGAAAGCAGTTTTTCGCAAAATTCTGCAGTGCAGTCGGAAGTCTATCGAGCCTTGAAAATAAAACTAAGAATAGCCGTCAAGGCGTCAAGTCATCACCGCTCACTCGTCACTCTATTCGTCTTAATTTAGCCCTGCACTTCGTGAACCGGTGCCTTTCTTTCAAAATTTTCATCACAAGCGTATACCTAGGTTGGCAACAATTTTTTTTCGTTGGCTGGCAAGAGGAAAAAGAATATTCAACTAATTACCCGGTATAGTACACAGATACGTATTTTTATACACTAACACGAATATTGGGGGCAAGGTCGAATGTAGGTACGCCACAATAAATTATTTAGGAAGTAAAATAGGCAGGTAATAGATATCGCCGCAGCTGCAGCTGTTGCATTGCGGCTACCAGTGACGGTGCTAATTCCGCCAAATAAAAGACCGACGCGAATGTTTAAACTCTTCGCCGCTAATTTTACAGGGTGTCCGTTCTCTGGAAAATCGGGAAAAGTCAGGGAATTTTGTTGGTCTGTAAAAGTCGGGAAATTTGAAATTTTCTCTGAAATTTTTCAAAAATCCAAAAAAAGGATAAATCATTTTAAAAAAGTGTTTCTTTGCTTATTTTATTATAAATTTTTCAAAAATTTCGCCCCCCGCTCCGCTTGGGCCAAATTATTACATCTTTTATCTGATTTTTTTTATTTTTCATTTTTTTGACCGTAATGTACAGTATAGTTGATATTCAAAATGCACGTCTTTGTCCATTAAATTATGAATTATTCAAAAAAAAAATTCCCTCCCTACGCTCAGGATGATTTACACTCTATGCTTCTGGAAAATTACTTTTCAATGAGCTGTGATGAGAAACAAATGCCATGATGCCCTTGACCACGATGTTGAAAAAAAAAGGAGAGGGAATGGAACTTACAGAATTCGAAATTATTAGCCCAGTTTGGACAACATGCATGAGGGAAAAGTGGTGAATTTTCATATTTTGAAGATCTTTTTTCGAAAAATTTTGGCTCTCGCTTCACTCGGGCTCAATACATTTATGATGTTTCCATAAAATGATTTATATTTTACTTCTTCATTGACTTTTTTATTCATTGGTAGGTACTAACAAAAAAATAGCAGGGGATTGCGTAAATTTATAAATTTAAGGCATCCGTTTTTCATTTTTTTAGGTCGTAGAATGCTTCTAATAGGAATGATGGTGGGAAACGCTCGATTCTTCGTCCTTTTGTAACGGAATAGGTACATTACCTAATTTGTATATTTCAGTGGCGAAATGGTTTCTGCACCCATTGAATTATTCCTGGCTAATTTTTTTCGAATTTCACCTCATTTTTCTCGAAAATTGGTCACGTTTTATTCTTTTTCAAAAAATTGGTTGAATTTTTTTCTCGGGAAATTGGTTGAATTTTTTCTCGAAAAATTGCTTGAATTTTTTTCACGAAAAATTGGTTGAATTTTTTTCCTCGAAAAATTGGTTGAATTTTTTTTTCGAAAAATTGGTTGAATTTTTTTTTCGAAAAATTGGTTGAATTTTTTTTTGAAAAATTGGTTGAATTTTTCCTCGAAAAATTGGTTGAATTTTTCCTCGAAAAATTGGTTGAATTTTTCCTCGAAAAATTGGTTGAATTTTTCCTCGAAAAATTGGTTGAATTTTTCCTAAAAAAATTGGTTGAATTTTTTCTCGAAAATTGGTTGAATTTTTTTCTTTTCCTAAAAATTTGTCACAATTTTTTTCATCTCCTAAAAATTTGTCACAATTTTTTTCTTTTCCTAAGAATTGTGACAAATTTTTCGGAGAAGAAAAAAGTTTGACCATTTTTTCGAGAAAAAATATAATCAATAAATATAATCATTTTTCCGAGAAAAAATTATAGCAATTTTTCTCGATAAAATGGTAGATTTTTCTCGAAAAAATGGTAGATTTTTCTCGAAAAAATGGTAGATTTTTCTCGAAAAAATTGTAGATTTTTTCTTCGAAAATTGGAAGAATTTTTACTCTGATAATTGGTCATATTTTCTCTTGAAAAATTGGTCAAATTGTCTCTTTTTCTAAAAAATTGTTCAAATTCTATCATCTTCCTCAAAAATTGATCAAGTTTTATTCTTTTCCCCAAAAGTTGTTCAGATTTTATTCTTTTCCTAAAAATCGGTCAAATTTTTTCTTTTGACTGATTTTTTTCGAATTTTACCTCAGCGACTTTGGAAATTCAAACTGGCTGTCGAACAATGATCGGTGATTAATTTCTACCTGTGTGTAGGACATTTTTTTTTTAGGACATAGTAATTTAAAAAATTATCCCTTCTACATTTTTTATAAATTCCATGTGTAAAAAGTCTGGAAAAAGTAGTCTGGAATTCGTGAAAAAGTCGAAGAAAATCATTCGAAATTTTATGAACACCCTGTGCTGCGCCTTTGATTTCTGGTCTGTGGGCAATGTGAATCTGATTCTACAGCTGAAAAAAGTATGTTTTTTTGTACTTCAGTTTTTTTTTTGAGATTTTGTTGGCCATTTATTGGCCGCTTACTCACTTGCTTGAAGATCCTGTATTTGTAGAAGGCAGTAGGTAGGCTAGATACTCAATATGCGTGATCATTTCATCACGATGCATGATATATCCTCTATATGATCACGCATCATGTCTTATTTGAATGTATATCCGTCTGTCGGGGTCCTCAATTCTCGCGTTTGTAACTTACAAGTACGTATAAAATCCGCGTTTATTTTTTTGTTTTGTTTTCCGTTCTCTCATTTCTTCGCCAAGTTAGTGAGCAGGTTCTTGGATATTTATTTAATTATTTATTTATTTAGGTATCCTTTCATTATGATAATAGGTAGGTACCTAAACGGAACGACGATCGTTAATAAGTATTTTCAAGTACGTCGAAGCTATCGAAGCGCAAAGAATGTGCATTACTTATTCGTATGTACATATAATACAAGTATCTACCAAAAATACTCGTCGCGTCCGATCTTTACCTATTTACGTCTTAATTCGAGTACGAATTCGAACTGCAGCGTAGGTATTACAGATAACTAAATTGAAAGGAATAAAAAATTCCTGCGATTAATAGCTAATTGGTAGGTACATCTGTGTAATTTGGGGACTGGTGTTTTAAAAAATGGAAAAACACTGAAATGAGGGACTTCATCTTCCGCTCAAAATTCTCAAAGCTTGCTTAACATCATCAAAACTTTCCAACCCTTTCTTAATCAAATTCAACTAGGTACTGCATATTTTCTTATTGTTCTAGAAATCTTGTCCCATTTGAGTGAAGTATTTGAAAATATTTTTCAAAAAAAATCATTCGAAGCTCGAAAATCTCAAACAAATTATTCGAAAATTTACTCTCTCAATTATAAATCAGTGAAAATTATCGAAAATCACTGAGAAACAATTAGAAACAGTCCAGGAGAAAATCAGTGAAATTTTTTTTACTGAAAACAAAGCACTGAGAAAAATCACTGGAAAATCATTGAAAATTCAATGAAAAGTATAGGTGAAATTTATGAAATTTGCTGAAAAATCAGTGAAAATCTTTGAAAAATTAGCGAAAATTCGCTGAAAATTAGTGAACTTTGCTGATGTTTTCTGTGCTGTAATTCTGACTAATTATTGGAGACTTTTCACTGATACAGAATGAGAGAGTACCACGAGAACGAAAAACTGAGTTTTTAAAGAATTATCAATCAAATAGAAGTCATTGATGATCCATTCTGTTCATCATTATTTTACATAGTCAGAATTCGAGTTTGTCTTTCAACGTGGTATATTGTTACATCTATTCGTCGAAACGACGAGACAATGGAAATCACCCGTTTATTAGTTGATTTCGTGATTTTCTTGACCCTTCAACATGTAAAATTGTTGAATTTTTTTTGACGATATTTTCGTCATATCGAGCGGTCGACAAAATCGATCAATTTATTCAACTCGTTTCTTTCTTTGTGAAAAATCGATCTAGCTTTTGATTTTTTGATTTCTTTTCATTTTTAATATTCGCATTTTCACATAAAAAAATGTAGTAGCCAAATTGTGTTGTGAAAAATTGGTCGAATTTTCGCGAAAAAAAAATTAGGTTAGTAGTTAAATTCTTACGTTGGAAGAATATAATTTTTTCCAGATAATTAGTCAAATTTTCTTTTGATAAATTGGTCAAATTGTCTCTTATTTTTCTGAAAAATTGGTCAACTTTTATCATTTTCCTCGAAAATTGGTAAATTTTTATTCTTTTCCTAAAAAATTGTTCAGATTTTATTCTTTTCCTAAAAATTGTTGGATTTTTTCTCGAAAAATGGATTATATTTAAATGTTAAATTTTTTCTCGAAAAAATGGTCAAATTTTCTCTTCATAATTCGGTCACATTTTCTCTTGAAAAATTGGTTAAATCTCTTCCTAAAAATTGGTCAAATTTTTTCTTTTCTTAAAAATTTGTCACAATTTTTTTGCAAAAATTTGTCACAATTTTTTTGCAAAAAAATGGCAGATTTTTTCTCCAAAAATAGGAAGAATTTTCTCTTGATAAATTTGTCACATTTTTTCTTGAAAAATTGGTGAAATTCTCTTTTTCTAAAAAAATTGGTAAAATTTTATCATTTCCTCAAAAATTGGCCAAGTTTTATTCTTTTTCTAAGAAATAGTTCAGATTTTATTATTTTCCCAAGAATTGGTCAAATTTTTTCTTTTTCCAAAAATCGATAGATTTTTTCTCGAAAAATGGTATACATTTATTGGTTATATTTTTTCTCGAAAAATTGAATGAATTTTTTCTCTTCCTAAAAAGTGGTCCAATTTTTTCGTTTCCTAAAACTTTGACACAATTTTTTCTTGAAAAATTGAAAGAATTTTTTCACGAATAATTGATCATATTTTCTCTTGAAAAATTGGTGAAATTCTCTTTTTCTAAAAAAATTGGTAAAATTTTATCATTTCCTCAAAAATTGGCCAAGTTTTATTCTTTTTCTAAGAAATAGTTCAGATTTTATTATTTTCCCAAGAATTGGTCAAATTTTTTCTTTTTCCAAAAATCGATAGATTTTTTCTCGAAAAATGGTATACATTTATTGGTTATATTTTTTCTCGAAAAATTGAATGAATTTTTTCTCTTCCTAAAAAGTGGTCCAATTTTTTCGTTTCCTAAAACTTTGACACAATTTTTTCTTGAAAAATTGAAAGAATTTTTTCACGAATAATTGATCATATTTTCTCTTGAAAAATTGGTGAAATTCTCTTTTCTAAAAAATTGGTCAACTTTTATCATTTTCCTCAAAAATTGATCAAGTTTTATTCATTTTTCCTAAAAAATTGTTCAGGTTTTATTCTTTTCCTAAAAATCGGTCAAATTTTTTCTTTACCTTAAATGTGGATGATTTTTTCTCAAAAAATTGGTCAAATTTTTTCTTTTCTTAAAAATTTGTCATACTTTTTTTTTCCAAAAAACGGTAGGTGTTTTCTCCAAAAATTGGTAGATTTTTTCTCCAAAAGTTGGTAGATTTTTTCTCCAAAAGTTGGTAGATTTTTCTCCGAAAATTAGAAGAATTTTTTCTCCAAAAATTGGAAGATTTATCTCTCCAAAAATTGGAAGATTTTTTTCTCCAAAAATTGGAAGATTTTTTTCTCCAAAAATTGAAAGAATTTTCTCTTGATAAATTGGTTACATTTATTCGTAAGCAAATTGGTCGAATTCTTTCGTAAAAAAAAGTGTGCCAGATTTTCTCGTAAAAAGAATTAGGCACACAAATTGTTTCGTAAGAAAATCAGAAAATTTTTCATAAAAAATTACTAACTTTGAAATTATTATTTTTATATAGATGAACCTCGAAATAACTGAAAGAGGTAAAGGAACGTGATTGCAATTTACGAGCAGGTCATTATCAATTGAATTTTCAAGAGATTTTACACCAAAAATTGAAAAGGGACAAAATCCAAATTTATGCATGGTTCGCATTCCAGAAGTTATCGTTGATTTTCAACAGTGATACCTGAATAGATTTAATATTTAATTCGGATTGTTTTCAAATATTGCAGAGCAGTTCTTCTTCTACCCCTTGAAACTTTTTGAAAATACAAACACAATATTTCATTAACTGCAAAAAATAAGTATCTACGTTTTAGAATCAAATAGCTATAAGTACAAGTAGGTACTATGCAGAAAGTGAGACAATAGAACAACCCTCAAAGTTCTCTGGAGTTAGAACCTTGATCGAAAACAAGTTTTCCTTACGAATAGCGCCGGTTCGAAACATCAGTATCACTTATACCGTAGTTGCTGCCTAACGAGTTCTTTGAAAGGGGCAATAGTTTATGCATTCGATAATGTGTCACGTTATCTACCTACATGTTTCGGAAATGTACGTGTTTCATATCATCACTCATGGACTTTGAAACTTCGATATAGAGTACAGTAATGAATATATTACTTGGAAATATCAAATCAACGTTTAAAAATACATAATACGTTTCGCGAGCTCGCGAGAATTACACATGTATTCATTTTCATGTGTCATTTTCATTTCCTTCATACTTTGAATGCAGCCAGTGTTGCCGTATTTCTGAGTAATTTCTGAAAAATATTATTTTCTTGTATTTTCAAGTAGAAATTACGCACAATCGTCTGTCGACTGGCATTTACTCGAAACTTAATGCAAAATATTAATTAATCAAAAAACAAGGTAAGTGTTCTTTATTCAAGTAAACTACAATTCCTACTAATAAACCGAGAATAAACTTAGTAAAGAAATCATTGAAAAATATTACTCTGCGTTATTTACTGCACACATTTTTTCATAAATCAACATTTTTATTAACAACAGTAGCAGGAAATTTTTTATCAATTTCAAAATTATACGATTTTCTTAAAGGTAAAACAAACACATAATACTTATAATTGATTAAAAATTTCATACTTGAAAATTTTTCTCTCCTTGTGTCAAATTTTGCACGATGAGAATTTTCTTCGAGCTTGAAATTTTTTCCATTCTCCCATTCAAAGTATTTTTACATGTGAATTTTTTCAACTTGAAAATTTTTTCTCCGTGAAAATTTTAACTTTTGCAAATTTTCTCCAAGCACGAAAATTTTTCTTCTTTCCACTCTATCGAAATTTTCAAACCACTCACATGGTGATGGTACTCAATGATCGTTGTCAGTTTTCAGAAAGAATTTGGAAAATTTCACTGAAAACAATTGCAAAATTTTCCGAAATTTTCAAGTTGAAAAAAAATTTTGTGTGAAAATTATGACGAAGAATTCTCAAGTTGGAAAAAAATACAATCAGATGAATTAGGTTCACCTTCATTAGGTGTGTAAAAATTTCGGTGAAGAGAAAAAAATTTCAATTCAAAAAAAATCACGAATGTAAAAATTTTGATACACACACAGAGAAATTTAGGCCTTATAATTGAGCGATTGAGCTGAAATTTTGCATGTAGGTTGATACTATTCTGGGGAATTTGCGTTATGCATCTTTAAAAAATTAAGGAACTTCAATTTGTCGACTTTGGAGTCAATTGGGGCTTAAAAATAATAAAAAAGTTCAAGATGATTCGACAAAATCATATCCAAATTCGACAATTTTGTGTTTTATGGGCAAAAATTCGATGAGACGAGAATCATACGAGAAAAAAATCGAAAAATTGCTTCAAAAAACCAGTCGACTTTGGGGTCAAAATTGCGCCTTAAAAATAATATAAAAGTTTCAGATGATTCGACAAAATCATATCCAAATTCGACAATTTTGTGTTTTATGGACAAAAATTCGATGAGACGAGAGCCATGCGAGAAAAAAATCGAAAAATTGCTTCAAAAAACCAGTTGACTTTGGGGTCAAAATTGCGCCTTAAAAATAATATAAAAGTTTCAGATGATTCGACAAAATCATATACAAATTCGACAATTTTGTGTTTTGCTTTTATGGGCAAAAATTCCACAAGACGAGAAGCATACGAGAAAAAAATCGAAAAATTGCTTCAAAAAACCAACATAATTCAGGCGGATATCTGCGGTTCAATTTTGCCTAAAATTTTCACCGAGTCTAATTTCGATCAGCTGGTCGAGCTCTTCGAAAAAATCTATTCGAACATTTCATAATATTTTGACCTCACTTGGGCCAAATCGAACCATAATCCAAGCCCATTGCGCTTCCTAGCGACGTTAAAGTTTCGCGAGGTATATTGGAGTTCTTTTATCATGGCTCGTAGGCCGATGCTAGATTAATAAATTACCAGATACTTATGTATTATAACGACTAGCGACGATGCGACTACGATATGGGTATTAACGCGAAGGCCCATATCCGGTTCTTAGTAACCTAATTACGAGAGTCGATGTCTATATTACTGGCGGCTCTTCTGAGGATTAGGATGAGTTTGGCGCTTGGTAAGCATCATTTTGGTAGACGAAATAGAGATCCATTCGTTTCGGCCGGAATCGAACCAAGTCAAACCCAGATTAAATTTGGCATTTAGGTTTGTTCTCTGGCAATGTGAAAACCACCATCCACTTTCGTAATCAGCAGCGCAATTCATCTCGCTTTTGTCGTGATCCGCATCTTTGGTGCTGAATTGCATACGATTATGATATTGAAACGCATCTGTTGCGTTGCCGGAGAAGCCATCTACGTGTAATTCAAAAGCTCGCTGACGCGATGCTACGCTGAACGTGGAGTATTCGGCGTACCATCGTCGTCCGGATACGTCTTCCAGTTCGATTCTGAGGCCCGTGTCGTTGTTTCTGGTCAGTCTATGGATGATATCGTTTCCTAGCCAGAATTCTCCTGAAATAAGATTCAGAAATTTTACAAATAGGTACTGCCTTGATAGGGGAGTTGGTATTTGATGGGTGTTTATCTCGAGAGAAATATTTGATTTTACGTACCTCTTAAATTTCCAAAACCGTGGGCGTATTCTTGCCAGTTTCTGTTGAAATCCGTCTGACCGTTTGTTCGTCGTTGAATAACGGTGTAAGTCCTGGACGAATTCACCGCAGTGATATCAGTGTCGGTGCCAATGTCGTTTGATTTTTTTTCGCAAAATACTAGAATTGGATTAGAGTCGTCAACCGAAAGCAAATATAGATCAGATTCTCCTTCAATTTCGTCGCAACCTGGGTAATCAAATGAAAATGGTAAAAAACATTGAAAATAAATTAATTAAAATATCTAAAATAAATATTCGATTATCTGTTTTATAAGTTTTCAAGCTTTTTCAGAAATTTTCATCGCGTAATTTGAAATACCTTCTAAATTTTTTCCAACCTTGATATTTTTCTCAGTATTTTTTCAAATTTGGCAAATTTTTCCGAAAATTTTTTCACTCTGAGATTTAAAAAAAAATTTGTCTTCTTCTACCATAAATTTTTTCTACTTTGAATTTTTTCTCACGATTATCCAAACTGAATTTTTTTTCAAATTTTCCCAATCGTTCCATTTTTAAAAAAAATTTTTGTGCTCTTTCAACCATAAATTTCATCAACTTTGAAATTTTTTCTCAAAATTTTATCCAACCTGAAATATTTTTCTAAAATTTTCCTTACTTACTTTATAATTTTTCTCCATTTTTTCCTAGCACAAAATTCTCTCTAATTTTTTTCGGCTTAAAATTTTTTTCCTTTTCTTCTATAGTACACAGAGTCTTGAGAGTTTTTCTTGATTTCTATTTTTTTTTCAGAATTCAACTTGATTTTCAAAATAGTTGGAGAAAAATCGTAGAGTTGAGCAAAAACATCTAGAGATTTTTTATTTAGGTACCTCTTCATTTCAAAAATTTTGGGGAAAATTTTTAGGATTAGCTACAGCAGAAAATAAATATTTCGTAGTTAGAAAAAATTAACAAAAAATGTCGAAGTTGGGGGGGAAAAAAATTGTAAAAATTCAAGAGTTTGAAAAAATATAAGTATACCTGCTTTGAAAAAATTTCAGGGTTGGAAAAAAAATTTAGAACAAATTTTGGAGTTTGAAATGAAAAATTTTTTTAAAGAAATTTTAGAGTTGGAAAAAAATTTTGAGGATTACGCGATTAATTTAAAGTCGTAATCATGATAATCACAAATAGAACGTATATGCGCAGCATTATCAATGATTCAGTACTCAAGTGGCGCAAAGTTAGTGTTATCCCGCAAAATCGCCGATGGCCGAAATTAAATTTCAGCTTTTCAAGGGATATTTTTTTACAAAAATTTTCGCCCTCGATTCGTTTCGTCCGGACTCAAATTCATAGATCGATATTATTTTGGCAAAATTAATCGTTTTTTTTTTCAAAATTATGATGCTAAAAACGCTCTCGTCGATTGCACAGGCCCACACGAAAATGCATTATTCAACTTCAATGGTGGGTGATTTTGATAGAATTTTTTGCTCCGATCATGTGAAAAATGGTAAAAAAATTCCAGCTCGTCAGAATTTTTCACAATTTTGAGTTTTTTGTTCGAAATTTTTTACATTTTTGATAACTTTTGACATCTGAAGTCAATTTTTTGAGAAAAGAAAGGGTTTTACGAAACAAATGAATAGAACATAATTGTAGAAAATGAAATTTCCTTTCTATAGAGTTCATTAAATTTTTTCCTAGAAAGCTTAGCTTTTAAGCTTTCGAAATATTTCAGTTGAAAATTCAAAATTCACTTAATCTTTCATAAAAATTATTTCGAAAACTAAAGCTTCTCAGACAAAAAATGAATTGAATATTCTATTGATTGGAAATTTCATGATTTACAATTTATATTTTTTAGTTTTTTTTTTCAGAATACCTTCCTAAACTCATAAAATCGATTTTAAGGTGCAGAAAAAATAATAACCAAAAATTCTAATTGACAAAAACCCTGACGTGGTGGAGAAAAAATGAAATCATATTCGAAACTTGCACTAAATTAGTCAGGTTCCTTTCCAATGAACTGTTTCACGACCATTTTTTCCATCTTTTCCTAACAGAGTGGACCTCTCCCCCCCCCTCCTATCACAAAAGTTTGACCTTTGAAAAAAAAACTTTGACGATTTTTGTTCTCCAATACTTAGTGTACAATTTCACTTGGTATCGGAATTCATTTTGGAGAAATTTTTTTTCGTGGGTCCAACTTTTGAGATAAGGGGAAGGGGTGAGGTCCACTCTGTCAGGAAAAGTTGAGGAAAATGGTCACGAAATAATTGAAAATTCAATTCTGAATACTTTTGGTGGTTACAAATTTTCCCGTATCTCCGAAACTTTTCGTTGAAAATCGAGAAAACGTGATTTTGAAGTTTTCTCAAAGAACTTTTAATTTCCAAATTTGAGCGACAAGAGTTGCTCCAAAATGGATTTTGATAAGAAATGAAAATGTACATTAGATGTTGAGGAACAACTTTTGTCTGAACCTTTTTTTATTATGACCCATAGATTAGGCGGTATACACGTTTGAAAAATTGGGATGTGGACTCTGGGAAAAGGAGGGGGGAGAGGAAAAATAGGTAAGTATACAAGCGAAATTTATTTGTTTTAGTGTCTCGAACATGAATCAATCATAAAATCAATCACCTTTCGTGGGATCCTTTCTTTTTTACTTCGAAAACCGACTTGAATAGTCAAAGGTTATCGAAAAGTGTGACAAAAATGTTCAACAAAAAAATCCAGATTATGAAAAAGCTCGACGAGATGAAGAAAAACTGCAATCATATTCGAACTCAGCACTAAAAAATAGGTGAGAATTACATAGGTATCACTTATCAGTGTTGACTGCCTAAATGCCTAGGCAGGAAAAAATTTTAAAAATGCAGGCCTGTGTTGCACATATGTTTAGTTTAGGATATTTGTGGAGATTGCAAAGGCTTGCGTGGAATTTATCGGATTGAAGCGCACTTTTTTCTTGAAGAAGGAGGGGGGTGAAATTGTGAATTGTAAGAAAAATTTAGGATTTTTAGTTTGAAAAAAGTCTCAAATTTCATTCTCCCTTCTCATGGGTTGATAAATACCCTGGCACTTTTAGAAAAATTTTTAAATTTTTTCGCAATTTTGCTTCTAGAATTTCATTTTATTCCTGATTTTATCTGAAATAAATCGAAAATCCTTAAATTTTTGTGTAGAGGAAGAGATTCAAAAATTTTCAGGATTCAATTTTCATAATTTGTGTGAACTACAGAATTTGCCAAAATATTGAAAAAATGAAGTGAATAAGTTGTGATTTTCGAGAAAAGAAATCCGTTAAGACACCATCAATGTACTTGAGTATGTCTACATGATTCTCCATAAAATAAGAATGCTTTTCGTGCAAAAGTAACAGGAAATCAAGACGTAAGAAAGAGTGGAAATAAATACCTAGGTGCCAGGTGCAGACGTAAAATTTGTACATGTAGGTTCGGTAGGAGTAAGTAATTTATTGCACCGCTGCCGCCACCGACAAAATGCATCGAAGCCTATTTCCGTCCATTCAAGTCGCGGTAGTCGGGGCCCTGTACTTTTGTCTTAGGGTCTGCTCAACGAATACGAAACCGAAACTTTGTTCGGATCCGAAAAGGAATATTTTTTAACGAAAACGAATCGAGAAACTTTCAAAACTACTTGTCTGAAAATTCTTATTGTGAAGTAAATTTTGACATTGAGTCTTATGTTTTGGCCAAATTTCATCCCAAGCCCAAGTGAGGGTGGTTACAATTTTTTTTTGAGAAAAATTTCAAAATGATCAAGTTTAGCGTTGGGATAGAGTTTTTAGGATTAGAAACAAGATTTTGAGATTTTACTTTTTGGTTTTCTAAAGGGATGGTATGGCATTCGAATTTGAAATTTTTTTGAAGAAATCGAGCGAGGTGTTGAACTTGGGATTTTTTTTAGTATAAAACGTGTTTTTGAGGTTGTTTTTAAAATTTTGACTTGAAAGAGAGGGTAGAATTGCTGGATTCGAGACAATACGAGAAAATTGCACCAAATTTATTTTTCAGAAAATGTTGAAAAAATATTCGATAGCAGTCGAGCCTTGGGTAGGTACAAAATATAAGCTGATATTTCGATTTAATGATCTTAATGCATAGTTCTGTTGTCTACGTGCTTACTTTTTGGTAGTCCTCGAAGAAAAGTATCGTATTGGGTAAACATGGAAGTGAATAACTGTGACAGCGTTGATACTGGTTGGATGACCGGGGTCGCATAGTCGTCTTCAGAAAAATCCGTCGAATTCTGCATGATATATTTTTTCAAAAGATTTAGTATAACTTATTATTCCTATTTTTCTCGAATAATTCGTACTATTATCGAAATGTGGCTTTGAAAATAAAAATACATATCGACTTCTAAGCCAGCAAAGTCGTGAGCTCAAGGTGTCAACGAGGTTCGTGCAGTCCGAAAATTCGAAAATATTACAAATTTATGGCTGAAATGTATAAAATGATATGAAATTTTTTCACCAAGGTAATTTTCTTCATCTCTCGTCGTATCAATTTCTTGACATAATTTCATTTCTTCCTCAATTTTTTTTTAAATTTTTCAAAAGTAAAAAATAATTTTCTCTGGTAAGTGAAATGCTTGCAAAAATTTTGAAATCTTATCTTTTGATTGTCTTTCTACCCAAAAATCTTCGCTCTCGTTTCACTCGAGCTCAAAAATGGCTGATATTTTTGGAAATTTTATTAGGTAGGTAGATACTTGTTTTTCTCCGCGAATCTTTTTCCCTTCCTGTTATTTTATTATTTGGTGGGCAAGCTGGAAAATTTTCCGAGGCTTGCATAGAATTTATCGATTCGAAACACGTTTTTTCACAGGGGAAAAATACAAAGTAAAAAATTTGAAATTTCCAGTCCGAAAATATCATTATCATTCTTGTGATTTAGTATATATCTTGTTAGCTGTAATATTTCTCACCAGCAGTCGTTGCATGATATCCTCGATCGAATGAGTCCAACTGAAGTAAGGCAACCCTGAAACGTTGTCATTGATTTTTTCTTGCCCAGAAGCGGAAAATTGGCGTTCGTAACGAGCAAGTTTGGATCGCGTGTCTGATAAATTTTCGGCCATCGTGTTCACCAATATTCTGTCTTTTTCCTAAAAAGGATGAAAATCCGGGTTGTACTTTCTGTCATATAAATGACTATTTTTTGCTTTAACTGTGGCAGCACATGTCCTAAACACAATCCTGCCTTCCCCTCCCTATCCCCTGCCACTGCTTCATTTTCATGATAGTGCTCCAAAATCCTCGAATTTGGATGTGACATCCCATGAAACTTATTTTGGACATGTCTGAAAAATCTCAACTGGGATCGCGAAGGTCGAATTTTTACATTTTTCTATATTTTTTGACCAGTCTTTCAGTTCTGTAAAATTTGTGGAATTTGTTTGAAAGTACTTTTTTTTTGAAAGCATGTTCTTTTTGACGAATTATGGTGGATAGTGATGCCATGCGGAGGTAGAAAGCAAAAAAATTGATTTTGCATTCTTATTTAAGAAAAAAATCATGATAAAATGATCAAAATGCTTTGCAATTTTGGTCGAATTGGTAAAAAATGGACATTCTGGTCCCGAACATGGTCATCTCCAGTTAAGAAAAGTTTCAAAACTTCAAAATTTTTGGTTACTTTTTAGTCACTTTTTTCTTTTTTTTTGTAGTTTTTTAAATCATCTTAAGCACAATTTTTTTTTTTTGAAAATTAATGTACGATTTGTGAGATATGTAGATTTAGCTATCAAACTACGTGTACCTATCTTGGCATTCACCTGTTGCTCTCGAGCAATCGATAGATTAGCGATGATTTGAGCCAAGGAGAATTCCATTTTTGATATTTCTTTCTTTAACACGGGCGTAACGTTGTCGAATTTCGCTTCGAGGCTCTCCACCGATTCCAATAATTCCAGCATCGACGAACGAAGCTTTTCTTGTCCCTTACCACGATACGTCCCTTCGTTCATTAAATTTTCCAATTTTCGCACTCGTTTCTCAAGTTCTACTTTATCTTGTTTATTCGTCGTCGGAGATGACTGCGACGGTAGCGGGTCTTGCGGCGTAAAACTGCTGGACCTCGGAGTGGAATGATCGTCGTCATAGTCGCGGCTTCGTTCGATCAATTTGTTTTTATGACGATTTACACGACGTCGACGTCGCGTAGTTGTGAAAACTTGCATTTTCAACGGATTTTCATTCAGTACCAACATTTTCTGGGGGAAAAAAATCACAAAATAATTATGTGGGTAATTACCAGATTTGATATTCGTAAATCTGAATTTCTAATTGTCTCACCTTGAACACAGCCAAGCGTTTTCTTTTCGAGGATTTCAACGTGCTCGAGAAGTCGTAAGCGTACGTCGACAGTACGCGAATCTGCGCAAATGTGAAAAAAATTATTGTTTGTTCATTGGTGATTCGAGGAAGTCTAGTGAAAATAGAGAACACTCTTAAGTAGATACCTATCAGGGTAAATAGAAAAAAAATCCTGAATTTTGACGGAAATTTCTGAGAAAGTTTACTTTCGAGTAGAAACCCTCCTGAACAATTTGAGCTTCGCAGCTCAAAAATGGATTGAGCTAAAGGACCTCAAAGTTGAGTCATTTTCGATAAAAAAAAAAACACTTTTTAAATTTTGTATCCTCATTAGGTTGTGCCCATGCCCCCTGCTGAAAATCTCCATCATCCCAAAAAAGGTGCGATTCGAGTTTTTCACCTCCCTGAATCATCCACCTAAAAATTAAATAGGTACCACGTCTTGTCTTATACAAAGGGAATAAAAAATTGCGGGTCGTAAATTTTTAAATTAGGTACCTGCCTAATTGATTTTTTATCGCATTTAAATCCCTCGATCGAACGTGTCGAAATCGAACGAAAAAATCTTATTTTTGGTAAACTGGAATCATTTATTATGAAACTTTTCAAAAAAAAATCGAGGCAGTGCTTCCAATTTTTCATGTGATGATTTTTATTTACAAGAAAATTTTCATTCTGAGAGAAAAATGGGTAAAATTGTACATTTGAGGTGAAAAAAGCCATAAAAAATTCATCGAAGTCAAAAATTTTCATTTTTTTGTCGTTTTTACAATCCAGCTTCGATTCAGTGTCTTTACTTGATTCAAAGACCTAATAATCTAAAAAAATACTCTTGAAAATTTTCCACTGAAATGAAATTTTCTTCAATTTTTTGACTTCACAAAAGTAAAATTTCATGAATTTTCAATTAAAATTCCATAACTTGATTTTTTTACCAGAAATACAATTATGTATGTCATTTTTAAAAAAAGAAAGATCGATTCATCTCTTTGAAAAGTACTTTCCAAGATTGTAAAAATGATTAAAAAATGTTCAAAATATCATAAAGCTAGGGTGTAGTAAGTAGTTGAAAATTCCCACAAAAATGATCATCAGAAATGATGAAGTATCGAAGTACGGCGTACCAAAAATTATAAAAAATTGTCCAAAAAAACACAAAAATCTAAAAAATCGTAAAGTTATTCATAAACGCTTCAATGATTTTCACAAATTTTTACAAATTTTGTTGAAATGCCTAATGCATTGAGTTGTTTTCTTGAACAAATTTCGTAGGTACTTATTTTCATCTCAAGGGGGGGGGGCAATAACAGGCATCATAGTGGGTCACTTTTTTAGGGTGTTTGTCACTTCTTTCGAATTCAGTCACTTTTGGTTACTTTTCACATCTAAAAGGTCACTTTGGTTACTTTTTTCCCCTCAAAGTTACCTTTTCTTCGCACTTTCAGGTAAAATTCAAATTTTCACGTAAAATTGCTATTTTTCAGAATTCTTCAAGAAAAAAATAAAAAACTGATTTTTGCTAGTTTTGGTTGTTGTTACGACGAAGGAATTTAATAAATGAAATTATTCGCGTTTTTTCAGTTGACTTATCTTTGAAATGTTTGCAGAAAACTACAAAAAAATGTCCCCTCCGCCAGAAAACTGTAAAAAAAATTGCCACCCGAAAAAATTGAATTTTTGGTTACTTTTGGTAACTTTTTAGTCATCTTTTTGGTCACTTTTTGCTCAAAAAATATTGCTGAAAGTTACTTTTTTCTTCAAAAATTTCGCAATGATGCCTGCAATAAAAACAAATTGTTTCAAAAATTGAGTAAAAACATGCGAAGTGGTTCCATTTTGCATGAAATTTGATTTCAAAATTGTTAGGTAGTTTTTGAATTTTAATTATTGAAAAAGATGAATTTTTTCTGAG
Source organism: Pseudococcus viburni (assembly GCA_033439095.1). Classification (NCBI taxonomy): domain Eukaryota; kingdom Metazoa; phylum Arthropoda; class Insecta; order Hemiptera; family Pseudococcidae; genus Pseudococcus; species Pseudococcus viburni. Next base: position 765,499 of record JAVBJF010000137.1, read on the forward strand.
TTGTGCCGTTTTTAAAATTATTTAAATTCTACTCAACAGTATTTTACGTATTATTCTAAACACATCGTAGCAAAAACAAAATATACGAGTAGAATAATTTGTTTTCGTCAAAAAACTCCTCTCATGTCGTGTTTGCATACTGACCGTGTCGTTTCTTTTCAAAAGAGGGTAAAATTACTTAACTGTTTTTCTAAAAATTCGTTTTTTTTCTCTTCCTGTTTTAAAGACTCGGATAATAAAATTGTTTTTATTACCCCAAACTACCCAAACTATCGACATTCAAACCCACCGACGAAGGACGAACGTGACAAAACGATACCTAACAGATTTCACGGTTACCATCGTTCGCGATGTACACAATGTGCACTTGCTTTCATGGGTTATCTTGGCTATCGTAAGAAATTTCCACAAAATTTCATTTGGGAGCATTGCTGCAAAAATTATTTTAAAAAGTTTATTTAATTTTATTTTAAAAGCCAAATTTTTTTTGCCCACTTTCTAACCCATTTATTCATCAATTTGAATTTTATGGGATTTGCATGAATCTAAATGCAAATGGCAGCACTGCCATGAAATTTAAAATTTTCATAACAAATTTTTCTAGTTGGCCAAAAATTTTTGGGGTTATTTTTTGAGGTGTTGAGTGATAGATTCGAGTTGAGTAAAAATTAACAAATCTTCGAATTCATGATCTGCAACTTTTCAATCCCCATTCAGAAGGTTTATAGGAATTGAATCACACCTTTTTAGAGGGTGGGAGAGGTTCCCAGTCGATGGCATTACCCAAAATTTTCTATAAACCGAGATTTCTTTTGAAAATTACCCCACATTTTTTTAGATATTTTTGTTCTGTCTTCCTTTTAGGACATAGAACTCTTGACTTTTTTGGAAGGTCTACCCATAAAAATGACCCATCTCATCAATTTTTATCAAAATTTCTCGATATTTTTCATATTTTGAAAATGACACTATTTTTTGAAGTCTTTTTGCTCTGTTTTCCTTTTAGGCCATAGAACTCAGACTTTTTTTGGGAGATCAGCCCCTAAAAATGACTATCTCGTCAATTTTTATCAAAATTTCTCGATATTTTTCATATTTTGAAAATGAACCCATTTCTTGAAGTCTTTTTGCTCTGTTTTCCTTTTAGGCTGTAGAACTCTGATTTTTTTGAGAGATCTGCCCCTAAAAATGACTATCTTACCAATTTTCATCAAAATCCCTCGATTCCCCCCCGCCCCCACATTCCATCCTATTGCAGATAAATTCAAATAGACACTCACTTGCTGCGTCAAATTGACTAGTTTGGCGGCAACATTGGACGTAGATTGCTTCACAGCATCGACGTCCAGCCCAACAGCGGACAATTTGGCGTCATACTTGGCCTTGTCAGCTTTCAAATGCTCCGCGTCATGTCTCAAGCTGACCACGTCATTTTGCAATATCGAAATATCGGTCGAGAAAGTCTGTCGCTGTTGTATCGCGATTGTCGAATTGAACCATTTCGCCATTTCCGCGATTTCTGCCCGAATTTCCGATATAGAATTGGACAGCCACTCGACAGTTAGGTGTTCGTTTTTCATACGATTGCTGCAGCCGCCTCCTCCTTCGCCGTTATTTGCGCCACCATCTGCGCAATCCGTCGAAGAGCTTTTTGCTTTTACCGAATCCAATTCCAATCTGATGAAAATAAAATGAAATATGACCAATTGGATAGGTAGAAAATAACCTATACCCGAATGGAGAAACCTATTTAGTAAGAATTATCACCTAGGCCCCAGTTACCTTGCTATGTAAAACTATGTAATTATAGGTAAGGGTAATGCAGGACAGTAGGTTTATGTATAGAGAAAATCGAAGTACGTGAATGGCGACTGACACGAAGAGCCATCGTTTTGGAATTCAGCTGGCACCTGCCTTCAGTCGCGGCTACAAAGACTAACCGTGGTAACAGATGTTTAACGAGATGCTTGCCTGCTGCTACGGTGCATCTGCGCTGCGTAGATAGCTAAGCTCGCGGAGAGAGCCAGAAAGGTCCGAAAATCGAATTTACAAGATTGGGGGAAGGGGGTGATCTTGAAGGATTTTTTCGGATCCCTCGTATCGAACCTGAGACTTTCATGATTGGATTTTGGATTCCGAATTTTGTTTTGAAGCAATCGAGTTTCTGGTTTTTGATGAATAGGATTCATAGGCGGATTAATGGTGGGTTCAGAAAGGGCTTAGTCCTCCCAAAAGTAAAATTAGCCCCAAAAATTTCAGTGTTTGAAAATAATCTCATTCCACTGAGCAATTTTTTTCCAAAAAAAAATGATAGATATTGATAAGAAATTAGATGTTCATGAAAAATGCTAATATTTTTTTGTTTTTACCAGGGAATAGGAGTCGACTCCGGAGTCGGAGTCAAACTGACGACAAACTGACTCCGACTTCGGCTTGACTCCGGAATCGAGCCGAAGTCAGGGAGTCAAGTTCCAAGATTAACTCCGGAGTCAAGCCGGAGTCAGGAGTCAAGGTAACAGGTTGACTCCGGAGTCAATTTCAGATCTTGACTCCGGAGTCAAGGAGGAGTCAGGAATCAAGGTCTGAAATTGACTCTGGATCTGGAGTCAAGGTGGAGTCAGAAGTCAGGTGTGAGTTTGATTCCGGAGTCAAGATGGAGTCAGAAAGTCGAGGTTTGAAAGTGACTCCGGAGTTTAGGTGGAGTCAGGAGTCAAAGTAACAGGTTGACTCCGGAGTCAATTTCAGACCTTGACTCCGGAGTCAAGGAGGAGTCAGGAGTCAGGTGTGAGTTTGACTCCGGAGTCGAAATGGAGTCAGGAAGTCGAGGTCTGCAAGTGACTCCGGAGTTTAGGTGGAGGCAGAAGTTGACTTTCCCCCTCGACTCTGGGAGTTAGGTGAAGTCAGAAGTCAACTTTTCGGCTGATTTCTATTCCCTGGTCCGAAATCGGAGTTAAACTGAGTCCAAATTGACTCCGACTCCGGCTTGACTCCGGAGTCAAACCGGAGTCAGGGAGTCAAGGTAATAGATTGACTCCGGAGTCGAGTCGGAGTCAGAAGTCAAGGTCATAGATTGACTCCGGAGTCAAGTCGGAGTCAGGAGTCAAGGTCATAGATTGACTCCTGACTCCACTTTGACTCCGGAGTCGAGGTGGAGTCAGGAGTCAGGGTGTGAGATTTACTCCGGAGTCAAGGTGGAGTCAGGAGTCAACTTTTTGGCTGACTCCTAGTTCCTGGTTTTTACTCAAAAAACCCTAAACCACAATTCTTTTTTTCATCAAAAAATCGTTTTCAGTTGAAATTTTGAGCAATTTTTTAACTTTGATTTTCCACTAACTCAAAATTAGCACGAATAAAATATCGTAGGTGTGTTTGGGCCCAGTCGTTCTGGTTTCATTCGTTGTGTGCTTTTGTTTTTCCGTGTAGTTCTGAATAAAAACGTTTTTTTTCTTCTTTTTTTGCTTATTAACATCTGAAGTGACCTGGACCTACTCCCCCCCCCCCATCCAATTCCCTTAAATCTGTCTATGATAGGATCCGGACTTTTATTCCGAAATAGTCAATTTTACAGATGAGACAAAAGCAGTTTCAATAGGAAAATTTAAACCAATTTTTTATATGTATATTCAAAAAATTGTAAAAAATTGTCATAGTATTACTTGAATTTTGAATTTATGCCAAAGACATACGAACATGGATGGAGCTTTTCTGATTTGAGGCATTGAATTCTTCAATGTTTTGCTGAAGTCTGGCTAAGCTTTCTTTGAAAATTTCTCTGTTGCTTTAGAGGAGAGGAGGAGGGGGCAAAGTCCAATAAAATTGCCAACACATCAAAAAATTCGGAAAAATGGATTCAAGAAAATTGAAAAATTTTTCCTCAGAAGGATTTAAAGCTCCTTGATTATTTTTTGGGATCATTTTGACCCAAACTCAGAAATTGCCCTTTGAGGAGAGGGATATGGACCAATTTTATCCGCTATGGATCGAAATCCATGCTTTTTTTCAAATCACCTCTTGGAGAGAAAGATGATGAGACCCCTATTTTATTGATTTATGCATCGAAATCTGTATTTTTTCCTCTGTGAATCTATTTTGGGGTTATTTTGAATTTCCAACCCAAAAGTCGATTCGAGGGGAGGGGTTACAAAAATTGAAAAATGTTCAACTTATCTAGCAAAGTATCCAGAACCGCAATCCCAAATTTTTTGAGGGGGGGGGCTACAAAAACCGAAAAATTCTCAAATTATCCAGCGAGGTATCCAGAACCATCTTTTTCGACCCTTTGAATCCGCCTTTGCAGTCATTTCGACCCTAAACTCAAAATTTCACCTTTTCGAGTGAGAGGGGGGACCAAAATTGAAAACTTATGGCAAAAATTTCTAATTCCGGGTTTACCAACCTCATCCTCGAGAGCTTTATTTGAAAAAAATATATCTACGAAAATTGAAAATATGTAGTACATATCTATTTTTCTGCTAATTTTTCGTACCAGAATGTAAAAAAAAATTATTCGAGAATTGACAATTTTTTGGTGGGGGGGGGGTCGAATTTTGATCCGGTTGCACCCCTGGCGTACAATGAGAACCTTAGGTATGCTTACTTCAAATCCCTGATCTCATTTCGTAATTGGTCGATTTCGGCATCCTTATTCAGCGAATTCCGAGCTATCGCTTCCAACTTGTTGAAATCGTCTTGCCTTTGAATGATCAACGCGTCTATTTGCGAGCTCAGCTGTTTCAATTCGATCGTCTCACTGGTCACCGAACATCTCGTAATGTGTTGGAAAATGAAAAAGAAAATGCAACACCAGTACGTTGAAAAGCCCCTATGTTTTCTCGACCATGCCTCATTAAAGGACGACATTTTAGCTGCGGATTGTCTTCTTGGTCAATTGCGATTCGTCATCTGTCGCCCAAAATGCAGGGTACTGTTGCACTACACTACACTTCACTTCACTGCACTTGTGTTTTAATTCACTTCTTTAAATTTTTCGAGTATGAGCACGACGAATACGAGTTTACAAGATTCAAACGAGGTTTCAAATTTGAGCACTCTACAAAGGCCAGATAAGAAACGAGACCGAGTAAGCAGCTCGTCACATACACGTACGTCCTACCGAAACCCAAATTATATTAGAACGAATAAAAGTAGAAACTGGATGTAAAACCGAATCTGCGACCTGCGATCGCGGCAGCTGTCTAGGGTCTAGCATAGGTAATGGTAATTCTTTCGAGGTGATTCTTGCCTCCTGCATTCGCGTTCGCGTTATACGCGTACTAGTTGTAGTTCTAGGTAGTGCGGATGGTAGCCATGGGTGGAGGATTAAAAGTACCAGGTGCAGGTACAAAAGTAGCGACCACTCGATTACCTTATGTGTATATCCAACGTATACGGAAGTATGTTAGTATATAACCGTATACCTGAACATATCAACGGTTTTCTTTTCCTTTCACCACCCCCGCCTCCTCCTGCACAGTCACTATTCATCGAAATCCTAGCGTATTCCTACCCTCTGCACTGGAGTACGAAAATTCCAGCTCTAAAAAGGCTGACGTGAGAAATTGCACTAAAATTAAAAAATAAATCAATAGTTTTTTATTTGAGTGATTGGGTAAGTTTATGGTCCAAAAAAACAACAAAATTTCTCAACATTTTTATTTTAAAAAATTAAAAAAAGATGAGTAAATTGGTTTACATTTAAAGACTGAATTTTATTTAAATGAAAATTTCGATAGCAGGTCTTCAAAATACTTACACAAGTTTTCGGCTTGAAAATGGTTTGAAATTTTCGAAAATTTTCTAAAAAAAATGGTCGAGATTATTAGATATTATTCACGAAAATTTTCTGCTGAATTTGATTTTTTTCGAGATTTTGAAAGGTTCTTTTGAGCAATTGGATATGAACTTTTCGTTCAAAGAAAGCAAAATTGCCTCAAACTTGTTGAAATTCTTCAAAAAACGAAAAGAAAGAGGCGTAGAAAGTTACGAACTTTTTTGGCTGATCTTCGATGGGTAATCATTTTTCTATAATCAATATTTGATCGATTTTTAAAAAAATTGAAATATTTTCTGAAAAACTAGAAAACTTAACTTGTTTCAAGAAAATGGAAAAATTTCAACAATGTAGGTACCTAGATATACAATCTCAAAGGATACAAAAAATTGAAAGTATTATTTAAAATCATTAAAAAAAATTAAATACTTACTAAATTTTGTAACAATTGAATTAATTACTAGAAATTGAAAAAAAAGAAGCTATCTTTAGTTTTATTCTCTGAACACTGAAAATATGATATTTTAAAACTTGATTCAAAATTTAAAAAAATCATTTTCAAACTAAAAACTATCAAAAGATAGAACAATTTTCCAAACATTTTCAAAAATTCGTATTATTTCTAAAAATTGAACAATTTTTCAAAACTTTTGACAATTTTTTTCAAAATTGTATGATTTTTCAAAACGAGGGCAATTTTTTTCCAACTTGGACTATTTCCGAAAAAATTGAGTACTTTTTCCAAGCTAGAAAAAGTTTTTAAAACTTGGAGAATTTTTTCCTAAACTCGAACAATTGTCGAACAATTGGTCAATTTTTCAGAATTTGTATCGTTGTTTCAAAAACTCAACAGTAGGTATTTCAAAAATTGGGCAGTTTTTCTGAAAATTGGACGATTATCTGAATGTTTTACATTTTCCAAAAAGTTGAATGGGAAGTTTCTAAAAAAATTAATTGATAATTTTACGAAAAGTAAATTGGTAATTTCCCAAAAAATAAATAGACAATCTTCCAAAAAATGTAGTTTTTCAAAAAAATGAAAATTTTTTAAAGAATGAATTGATAGTTTTCTGAAAAATGGAACGTTTTTCCACAAATTATGCAATTCTTTCAACGCCAGGAAGATTTTTTAAAATTATGTTGAAGGATTTTTTCTAAACGCAGAACAATTACACAAGTCGACACGATTTTTGTGTTTAGTTTCCGATAGCGAAATTTGAGTTGTTATGTATCTAATGAAGGGAAAAATAATTTTTTTGTCCTAAGTTTGCTTTGGGCTTTGGGGGAGCCAAAAATGTGATTTTTCAAAAACAATACACACGAATTTGAGAAAATTATGAAAAAATTTGAAAAAAAATTTGGCCCAATCTTATAGAAAATTTTACGCTGAATCGAATGCCGCAAACCGTAGACCTCTATCTCTTTTAGAAAAAAAGTTACGGTTAAAACTTTCCTAAATTATGCGAAAAAATCGCATTTTTTCGCCTTGCTCGCGGAAAAGTGAGATTTCTGAGAAATCTAAGCGTTCTACGACCATAATGACCATAACAAAAGTTGTAGAAAATTAAATTTCCTATCGGATAAGTGCATTCAGATTTTTCCGGGAGGCGTAGTTTTTGAGATATTCTTGAGTAAAGTTGAACGTTAGTTGAGGCAATTGAGAAAAAAAAAGAAATGAAGCAATTTTTGCTGTCAAAAGTGTTACAGCGAAAAATTGTGGAAGGTGACTAACCTTTAGGAGTTACCACGACCTCCCACAATGTTTTGCTGTAACACTTCTGACAGCCAAAAATTGCTTCATTTCTCTTTTTTTCTCAATCGCCTCAACTAATGTTCAACTTTACTCAAGAATATCTCAAAAAATACGCCTCCCGGAAAAATCTGAATGCACTTATCCGATAGGAAATTTAGTTTTCTACAACTTTTGTCATGGTTATTATGGTCGTAGAACGCTGAGATTTCTCAGAAATCTCACTTTTCTGCGAGCAAGGCGAAAAAAAATTCGATTTTTTTCACATAATTTAGGAAAGTTTTAGCTGTAACTTTTTTTCTAAGAGAGATAGAGGTCTGCGGTTTGCGGCGTTCGATTCAGCGTAAAATTTTATATAAGATTGGATTAAAAAAAAAATTCAAAATTTTTTTCAAATTCCGTGTGTATGTTCTTGAAAAATCACATTTTTGCCCCCCCCCATCACCCCAAGCAAACTTTGGAAGCCAAGCATGAGCATATTAGTGTATTTTGATGTCTAGAATCAGAATTTGGCCATGAGAACTGAAACGCAGAACTTTTTTTTTTGTTGACTTGTGTTATTGTATAAATCTTGAACGATTTTATCCAACCAAAAACGTGCAATATTCTAAAAATTAATAACGAGTTTTCAAAAATTGACCATTTTACTCAAAAACGCACGTTTTTCTGAAAATTTATTAATTTTTCAAACAATAATGACTTTACTAAAACGGAACATAATTCCTAATTAATCAAAAATCCGATAATTTGAAATTAAAAGGCATTTAAAAATGTAAGTAACTAAGTACGTTCCATCTGTAATTTTGAGTGGTCGGTGTTCTTTCGAGTAACTGGGAAAATTTTTGGATTGAAAAGGAAGCAATAATGGTTACATTTTATAAAACCATTTAAATGTCGTTTGAGATGGTGTATAGTATACCGCTGTACAATTTCTTATCAGAACCTCTTTTCAAAAAAGTAGTACGAAAATATATGTCACCCAATTTATAATTCCCGCTCCTAAACACAAAATACTTCTTCGTATAATGCAAATTGTCCTGCAAAATACCATGATTGGGTCTCTAAAATCTTTTGTCAGATGGTTCTGTATTCTGTATCTGCCCCTGGAGGATCGGCAACGTCCATTAACATTCAATCACCATTAATATTGAAAATTTAACAATAGTAAATTTGATAATAGTTTTTTAATATTGTAGAGGAATAGAAAAGGTCATAGGTAAATCCAAAGGTGGTTGGTGCCGTTGGTGTTTTTGCAAGGATTAAAAAAATTGGTCATTTCAATTCAGAGGATTTTTTATGATTTTCTGTCTCAGACGAGCAATTTTAAAAAATTTTTTGGATAGAAAATAAAATTTTTCTGTTGAAAGTTTGGGGACCTTCGCTTTTTACAATCGATTTAGATACCTATAGTTCTTTTTTTCAGCCAGTTCCTCAAAACGATATTTTTCGATCCGCTCTCAATTTTTTTTAGGCAAAGGTCAGAAATTTTTTCATTTTTCGTTCGAGTTTTCTGTTTGGATCATTTTTAGCTGCCAGTCCTTATAGTTTACGAATGATACTTTGTAAAAAATTGCAGAAAGAACTAAAAAAACGGCGTAATTTTTGCATTTTTGGGACCAGCAATTAGAGCTGTCTGTTTTTTTGAGTCGTGTGTTTTTCTAGAACTGACAAATTTTTCAATTTCCACTTTCTTGTTGTATTTATTTTGAATTTCTTTTTTTTCAGGCTCTTTTGAAGCCTCATAATGACGTTTAGTCGTAACTCGTGAGTAAAATTTACTTTTATAAATCGGTACATAATTTTATCCGGCAAAGGCCAACCGACTCATCTCACGTTCTGCCGCTCTTCCATCTCCCATCGATCTGCGAATGTAAATATTTTCATCTCCACGCGACGTAGATCGGCGAAACGTCTTCATAGTCGCACCTGGCGCGGGATCGCGTTCACCATCAATTATTCATTTGCTAAACCCAACATGGTAGGTGAGACTGCGTAAGATACGACGATGGACGATACCAATGTGACGCGTGCGATCGCTGGGATTCTGGTACTCCACCGTACCGCCATTCTACGCCATCGGCATAGCGCCAGGTGTTTCGATTTCGAGGTACCAGCAGGTGAGAACCGCTGGCCGTCCGCCGACGACTGGATGAGCAGAGCAGCCGGCTTTTCAGTTGTTGCTCCATGTACTGGTTTCATGTTTTATCGAAACGTAATCAGATTGAAAAAAAAAAAACCTAATTCTCATTTCTTATACGTAATAAGAAAATTTCATTAAAAATCTTAGTAATACCTATCAGTAAAGTAATATGTACTTGGTGAAATTCCAGGACAACGATCCCCCCCCCCCCTCAGGGCATTAGTTTCATCTACAAAATACAAAATGTACATCATCGTGGATCGTTATACATCATGATATTTCGATTTTTGAGCCCCTATTAATTTTACTACATAATTATAAGGATCAACTTGAAGACATCGGGTCCGTACCTAAAAAAGATAAAAAAGTTGTCTCTTTCCTGCAAGAGCCTCAAAATGAAAAAATTGACCTAACGACGTCATATATTGACGTTCAAAAGACAATAAGATTTTTTTGTTTCACTCGTACACTTTTTCCGGAGCTCCGATTTTCTCTGCACGGCCCCGCTGACATGGATTCAAATGAAGTACCTACCTACATCGTCAAGTGGGGATTTCACTAAGCCCTGATGAGGTGGAAATTCAAAAAAATAAAAAGGTAACGAGTCATGTGTCGTTTGTTTGGATTTTGAGGGCACTGAATTCGAATATTTGCTTATTTTTAGGATTCGGCCTTTCAGTGCTCCCCTAGCCCCCATTTTTTTAAAAACCCATAATTTTTGATAATTTGGGAGTCAGTGTGGGGAACAGGGGAGGCGGATCGAGAAAGTAAGTTGTTATTCTAGCTCAGCACCTTCGAATTACTAAAAATCTATATGTCACATGGGCTATTCCATGCAAAAACAGACCAAAAGTGAAGTCGGGTCTTCCGATTTCGCTCAGATTTTTTTTATGAGTTCCCCTTGGTGGCCTATTCACGAAACCACGATTGTTTTTTTTCTAACCCTCAAGGGGGCTGGAGGGTGGGCCTCGTAATTTTCATGCAATTGTGATTTTTTGCCAAACTACCCAACTTTGAAGGCTTATATTTTGAAATGAGCTGTACTTTGGGGAAAACCGTTTGCGAGGCCTGAAAGAGAATTAAAAGTAGATTCAAAAGTGATAATCACATTTTGGAAAGCTCAAAGTTGAACTTTGGTAGCGAAAGCTCAACTTTCATAATATGCACAAAATTTGAAAGCTACCATTTAAAAATCTGAAAAAATTACAGTGAGTAGCCTTTTTTACTTTTTTTTCAACCGACAAATTTTCAAGATGGGATCTCCAGATCCCTGGGGGGTACAGGGGTCCACAATTTTGACCGAAATTCAAAGAAATCGATAAAGTCGAGTAACACATCGATGACTACTAATTCGAAAGCGCTGAGTTCGAATATGTACTCAGTTTTTTCATCCGACCCCTCTGAACCCCCCCATTAGCCCCCTCGATAGGGCCAAAATTTGAAAAAATGAAAAATAACGTGGGACCAGTCGTTTGTTAGGTTTTTGAGGGCGCTGAGTTCGAATATTTGAATATTTTTTGGATTTGACCCCTGAGTGCCCCCCTGGCCTCCCAATTTTGGGGAAAAGTGGGTTAAGATATTAAAATAGCGTGTGGCATATCGATTCTCACTAATTTGAGTGCGTAGAATTCGAATATCGACTTACTTTTTGATTTGACCCCATTCCTCGCGCTTTAACCAAATGAAAAAATACGAATTTGAGGGGAAGTAGTCGATTAGATCACGAGGAATGGGGTCAGTAGTGATAATCACAATCTAACATTTCAAAAAAAAAACGACCAACTCAAAATTTCAAAAAATTCTTTAATTTATTGACTTTAATTGAATTATTTAACATTTTTAAGTAAATATGACATACTTTTCGACAGGAAACAATAAATACCCATAATAACTTGAGTACAATGCGATATCAGCGATTTCAACGTCGTAGTGACACGACAAATTTAAATTACCTAGGTATTTAAAATCTATCACAGTCTAAATAATTAATCCATCTTATGGTATAAAAGAAAATATAACATATCGTAATCGCTATAAAATTAAACGCAATTTCTTTGAAAATAATTTTCAAAAAATAAAAATCGTAACAAAAATAATCGAAAAATTTACTACTTTAGCAGCAGTAAAAAAATATACTTATAAATATATTAAATACATATATCATCAGACCACGAGTAAAAAATAAAAGATCTAATTGGATCATGAACAGAACTCGAAATCTTATATTTCAGCATAGCAACACTATCTAAACACTCATTTCGAAGCAAATACTGAAATTATAAAAAAAAAAGAACAAAAAACAAAACAAAAATAAAAAATCTTCTCCGGTAAAACTTCGATAATTAACTGAGAAAAAAAAGGAACAGAAATCGATAGGAATGAAAATACTTTAACGACCAAAAAAAAAAGAACACTAGAAGAAACGAGATTCCGAAAACGAGAAAAATCAATACCAAATGAAAAAATCGATTGGTATATATAATCAATTTGAAAAGCTTCGTTTTCAACTTTTTAACTGACCACGATTACCGATTTTGTAGATTTCCTGCTAAAATGTTTCTCGGGTTCTGGATGTTTCTCGGGTAGAACCGGGTCGTTGTTTCTACTCCATTCGCTTTCCGGGTCCGAAGAAATATTTGTTTGATCATGATCATTGGAGTCGCTTGCACTCGAAACGCTATTTTTATCGTCATCTAAACACGAGAAATTGCGAATTTGAAAATATATTATTTCGTTTGGATCTTATTAAGAGTATGAAGAAAAGCAGGCGCAAATCTAGGCGGGGGAAGGGGGTTGGAGAGGTATAAAAATTGTGCCAATTTTTGAGAATGTTCTCGAGGAGGGAAGAAAGTATGGTGAAACTGGAAAAAACCTAGTTTTTTCGATGAAAAATGGATCAAAGTGAAGTTCGTGCGAAAAAATGGAAAAATAACGTAATTTTTGGACGAATTTTCCAAAATATCAAGTTATTTGTGTGATCTATTCTAAAATAAAAACTTCGCTTTGTTAAAGTAAAGGGAATTTTTTTTGAAGAAAAATTACGTTTGAGAATTTCCCTCAAAAAAGCCTTAATTTTTTAGTATTTCACAAATCACTTTTAGTCAGATCTCAATTGTACAAAAAAAAAGCTTCCGCGCGATATTCCTGTTAAAATTTATTTTATGATTGATTCTTCTTCAGGACACCAAAACGGGTCTGTCTATTCTCACACGGAATGAACAACGAACAACAAAATGTACATCGTTTGCTCGAATCGCAACTTCGCAACCTGTCTCGTAAGATAGCAGGAATGAAGAGCTGGCTAAAAAGTCGATCAAATTTTTAGCTTTTGATTTGAAAATTTGAAACCAAAATCAACAATTTTTCAGTCCAATTTTTTTTTTCGATTCTCAAAATAGTTCTACTTAATTCTTAATTTCCTTTTCTCCAGATATTTTTCAACCCTAGAAAATTTTCCTCAAAATATTTTTCAACTCTGAAATTTTTTCATCTGGAATAAAATTTTTACCAACTCTGAAATTTTTTCTTTCAATTTTTTCCAGGTAGGTACAAAAATTTTTTCACTCCGGAATTTTTTCCAAAAATACATGGTCTTCATTTTTCAACTATAGAAATTTTTTCTCAAAATTAAATCTTTTCTCAAATGTTTTTGCTCTCGAAATTTTTTCTCAAAATTCCATTTTTTTTAGCTCAAATGTTTTTCTTGAATTATTTTCCAGCTCTGAAATTATTAGAATAATTTTTTTTAAAATGGTTGAAAAACATTTTAAGAAATTTAATGTAAGAAAAAATCGAGAGAATTTCACGTTTTAAATATTTTAAGATCAAAGAATAGGATTTTACAGTTGGTAATTTAGATGAATATTAGTAAAATGAGAAAATTTTAGCAAAAATGAAAATTGAAGAAATTGAAAGAAATCTTGGAGCTAAAAAAAAAAATTGAGGAAGAAAGTTTAGTGGAGGAAAAAATTTATTGGAGTTGAAAAAATTGATATTATGAAAAAAAATTTCGAAAGTTGAAAAAAATTAAAATTTTGAGAAAAAGGTACAGTTAACAGCTGAGATGATCAATGTAGCGGTGAAGATGACGAAAAAAAATGAACGAGATCGCGCATAGTTCAGTCATTTTGTTGTTCAATCCGTGTGAGAATAGACAGATCCCACTAAAACAAAGAAATTAAGCCCGTATGCCCTTTTTCCCCCTCTTCTTTTCCCCAGGGTCCATCCCCAACATTTCAAACGTGTGTATCGCCTTATCTATGAGTCGAAATGAAAAAATTTTCAAACAAAAGTTGTTCCTCAGGACCTAATGTACATTTTCATTTCTTATCAAAATCCACTTCAGAGCAACTCCTGTCCCCCAAATTTGGAAATAAAAGATGTTTTGAGAAAATTTCAAAACGGAGAAGGGGGAGAGGTCCACTCTGTCGGGAAAAGTTGGTGAAAATGGTCGTAATAAAGGTCATTGCAAAGGAAATTCAATTCTGAATACTTTTGGTTATTACAAATTTATCCGTATCTCCGAAATTTTCGTTGAAAATGAATAAAATATCATTTTGAAGTTTTCTCAGAACATGTTTTATTTCCAAATTTGGGAGGCAGGAGTAGCTCCGAAATTGATTTTAATGAGAAATGAAAATGTACATTAGGTCCTGAGGAACAACTTTTGTTCGAAAAATTTTTCATTACGACCCATAGATAAGACGATACACACGTTTGAAATGTTGGGAGGTGGACCCTGGGGAAAGGGAAAATGGGAAAAAAGGGCCATACGGGCTTAATTTCTTTCTTTTAGTGTCCAGAACAGGAATCAATCAAAAAAGCAATTTTAACAGGAATAACATCCGGATGTACGATTGAGAACTGACTATCTCGACCATGAAAGGGAATTTTACATCCCCCTCTCTCCTAGATCCGCGCCTAGGAAAAGACGCAAGCGAATAATACGATACCTTCGACCGAATGAATAAGACTAGAAATATCGCCATTTTCCAATTTCCAACCGTTCATGTAAGTATGGGTCAACGTCGCCTGCGTATGTTGGTTGTGATTGTGATGTTGATTATGATGACTATGACTGAGATGATTTTCTTCGGCGTTCAACTGTTCGGCGTCAGTAGTATCGTGACTTTCTTTAGTATTACCATGAGTCATGTCGAAGATTTCTACCACGTTCATCTGAATAAAAAATGACAGTTCGACGAGTAGCACGATTATATCAAATGCCTACCTAAATTAAATTAGCCAATCCGAATAGTAATCGCTGACAACTCACTTTATCGCTGTCGTCCATGTAATAGAATGCCATTAGCGAGTCATGATGATCGATGGTTTCAATTACATCATCGTATACGTCGTCATGTAAAGTTGGCATTTCGGTAGGATTCAATACAAAAGATTGCTCATCTTTGGCAGCGTCACTTTCCATTGTGTTGACTCTGTAAAAAATCGAAATAAAATTAAGGTTTTTGGTCGGATTTTGCGTGGTGATTTTGATACCAAGAAATGGATATAGGTAGATTCTGAAAAAAATATCAATTCTCGGCATGTCTACTCCAGGCATCATAGCGGGTCACTTTTTAGGATGTTTGTCACTTTTTTCGACTTCAGTCACTTTTGGTTACTTTTCACGTCTAAGACGTCACTTTGGTTACTTTTTTCCCCTCAAAAGTCACTTTTCCTTCGCACTTCCAGGCAAAAATTTAAATTTTCACGTAGAAATTGCTATTTTTCAAAATTATTTCAGAAAAAAATTAAAAAATTGATTTTTTTTCTGGTTTGTTTGTTTGTTTGTTGTTTTTGCGAAGTAATTTGATAAATGAAATTATTCATGTCTTTTCAGCTGATTTATCTTTGAAATGTTTGCAAAAACTACAAAAAGTTTCCCCCCAAAAAAACTGTAAAAAAATTTGCCCCTCCCCAAAAAAATTGAACTTTTGGTCACTTCTTGGTCTTTTTTTGCTCAAAAAAAATTACTGAAAGTTTCTTTTTTCTTCAAAAATTTTGCTATGGTGCCTGCTACTGGTATGAAAATCAGTACGAAAGCACAAAAATGGTATGAAATTGAAAGATGGGGCACTTAAGTCCGAAAATAGTACGAAATCTACGAGAAAAATATAACCGGAGGGTTTTACAAAAAAATACATTTTTTTCATAAATATTGATCATTTTTGACATGAAATTCCTTAAAAATCGTAACAAATTTAAAAAAATGAAATAAAGTTCAACAAAAATTTTTGAAACCCCATCAAAGTTTAGAAATCGATAAGTCATCAATGAAACTGCTCTAAGTAGTCTAACGTTAAGTACATATGCTTTAGGGTGTTTCTTCTGAAGCAATGAAATTTTTTTCGAATTTTTTGGGACTCACTTCCGCCCTCTTATAAAGATAATGGGATTTATTTTATTCTGAAAATCAGGTTTCCAAAATTTCCAATTCGGACCATTTACTGAGCCTCTTTTTCTTATGAGATTCAACATAAATATTAACACGTAATAAAACGAAAAGAAGTATTTCAGGAGTTGATAATGTAAAATTATCAAACATCATTTGGGAATTTGAAAACATGACTAATTTTGATTTCTAAAGATGAACTTTAGTCCCGTTGAAGCATCGTGGGAGGTAGAGGGGAGTTCAGAAAGACCTCGTGTAGTACATTTTTAGCCATTTAGAGTTCCCGAAACCTCTTTGAATGATTTTTTGGGTTCAAAATTCATCTCTGAAATTAAAACTGAATTGAATTTTCAAATTTCCAAGCCATGTTTGGAAAGATTGCGTTATTTTCTCGAAAAATGATTTTTCCACTTTTAGCACATTATCCTACGTCAAATCCCATGAGAAGAAGGAGTCCCTGCGCATGGCCCAAAACACTGGACGACGTTTTCTAACTTTTGAAATGCGGTTTGAACTTTGAAGTTTAATGGGTGATTTTCGTGGTATTTTTCACGCTGATTACGAAAAAAGTAGTGAAAAAATTCCATCACCCAAGGATTTTTCCTAATTTGAATTTCTTGTTGAACCTTTTTTTTACACTTTTTGATAACTTTTGACAATTCAAGTCAATTTTCTGAGTAAAGGAAGGATTCAACGAAAAAAATGAATGGAACATAAATTGTAGAGCATAAAATTTCCTTTCTGTAGAGTCCAATTTGTTTTTTCTAAAGAGGCTTAGGTTTCGAGATATTTCAGTTGAAAGTTGAAAAAACAACTTGTTTTTTTATTGAAAATATCTCAAAAACTAAGCCTCTTGGGAAAAAACTAATGGGACTCAACAAAAAATAAAATTTTCGCTCAACAATTCGTGTTCTATTCATTTTTTTTTTTTACTTGATTTTCCTAGACAATCAATTATTTGTAACGAACCACATTTTTAACATTTCCCATCTGTAACAATGGAAATACCTGACAAAGGTCGTCAAATCAACACTTTTTTTCTGCATAATTGATTCTAATTGGTGATTCTAACCAACTTTTTAGTGCTGAGTCCGAATATGATTTCAGTTTTACTCGCATCACGTCAGGATTTTTCATAATTGGAATTTTTTGTTGAGAATTTGTTTTACATTTTTTGATTTAACTTTTGAGCCTTTAAGTCGATTTTCTTAGCAAATAAAGGGTTCAACGAAAAAAAAATGAATAGAACTTAAATTGTAGAGCGTAAAATTTCCTTTCTGTAGAGTGTTTAGTTTTTTCTCAAGAGACCTAATTTCTGGGATATTTTTAATTTAAAAAAAAGCACTTACTAGCCAAACCTGTCAAACTACAATATATCTCAAACAGCTAAATACTTCTTTCAGTTTGTAAAAAATAATCAATAATCTGTGGACTGCCCACAGAAAAAGATTTTTTAAACACACACTCTTAGCGGTTGTGCCTCGATGCCACGTGTGAAACTGAAATGTGAAATCTAAACAATTGTACGAAAAATTAATAGAGGTAGAAGGGGGTCAGCCTTTCAAAATTTTTCATGAGGGACGTACTTTTTTGAATTTCAGTAAACATCCTGATCTAGATAGATATCAAAAATATCAATCCACAAAAGTATCGATAAGTATTCTGATGTGTCAAATTTCCCAAAAATATTCAGGCTGAAATACATACAGGGTGTCGGGTAAGCGGTCTGCCATTCTCCATTTTTGGATATAACCGGGTATCACTAAAAAAAAACGTTAGATGAACAAGTTGCATATATTGAAAATTGAAGGGGCAAATTATGTTTTTAAAAAAATCATGTAAATTTTTTTTCAACGATGAGAATGGATAGTACTTTGAAAACTGAATAAATTTTCATTATATGTCTTTTTGCATAGGTAACTTGAAAATTGAAGGAGCTACAAAAAATTTTGGTCGAACAAAGTTCTAAAAAAATAAACTAATCAAGGGAATGGACAGTATGTTGAAAAATTAACAAATTTTGTTCTACAAACTTTTTGCCTAACATGAAAAATAAAGGGGCCAAGAGTCATCCAAAATTGAGAAAATTAAAAAAAAATTTGCAAGCCCACTTTGTTTGAATGACCCGTAGCCCCTTCATTTTTGATGTTAGGCAAAAAGTCTGTAGAACAAAATTTGTTCATTTTGCAACATACTATCCATTTCCTTCATTAGTTTATTTTTTAAGAACTTTTTTTGAACAAAATTTTTTGTAGCCCCTTCAATTTTTAAGTTATGCAAGAAGTCATATAATGAAAATTTACTCAGTTTTCAAAGTACTATCCATTTCCATGGATGAAAAAAAAGTTTACGTGATTTCTTAAAAAACATCATTTGCCCCTTCAATTTTCAAGATATGCAACTTGTTCATCTCACTTTTTTTAGATAGTACCCGGTTATATCCAAAAATAAAGTATGGCAGACCACTCCCCGGACACCCTGTATAATTTTATTTTTCAAGTTTTTTAACCGAAATTTGTGAAGTTGAAAGTAAAAATATTTTTGATGTACCTACAATTTTCATAAAAATTTTATCGTTGTTATTGTGAACAGTGACGTACCGAAGGCATTTTCCAGGGGGAGAAGAAGAGGTGAAAATCCCAACTCAAATTCTCAAAATTCCCAACTACATATAGCCGATATCAGAATTCCGGGGGTGGGGGGGAAGATTCAAATTTGCGAACCAAGGTGGGGGGGAAGATTCAAATTTGCGAACCAATCCAATTTTTTTCAAACTTTTCCGGCTGACTTCTTAAAATTTACATGTAGGTACTGATTTTTCCCCAAGTCGCGAGGTTTTTTGATTTTTTTTACTCGTTTTTATCATTTTTGCGAACTTTTGAAGTTTTTACAACCCATTACTACGAGTATAAGACCCTTTTTGAGATAAGAAATCTGAATAAATTTTTCATTGGTTAGGTGCTCCAAATTATTATTTTTTAAACCTACAAGCAATGTCATTGTAGTTGAAAAAACATACGAAATAGTTTATTTGCCTTCAGCGAAGAAAGGGTGGAGTTTCGAAGAAAAATTATAATTTTACATCAATAAAATTTTGTAATTTCAATGTAAAGAATAGGGAGATGGATTTGGCCCGAGCGAAGCGAGGGCGAAAATTTTAGAAAACCTCAAATTGAATGTGCAATAAAATAATGTTTTGGAAAAATAAACTTTAATGAAAAATCGATTGTTTCTACTTTGAAATGATTAAAGTAGAAATATATCATGGCCGAGCGTAGTGAGGCCGAAGCTTTTGAAAAATTGGATTTTCAAATATCAAAAATAAGTTTTAAGTAGAATACGAACAATGAAATTAATTGGAAGAATTTTGAAGAAAAGTGCGAAAAAAATCTCTTTTAAATTACAAGTACAACTATAAAATTTTTTTGGTTGACGAGTGAAAATTTTTAAATTGCAAAGTAATTAATAATTTTTTTTCTAAAAAAGCATTTATTACAACGGTTTAATAATTCTTCGCTGGGAAAATGATCAATTTTCAGTTGGAAAAGGTTGGGAAAACGACTAATTTTCCCAACTAAAAAGTGAAAATTTTGTTGATTTCCGACTGTTAAAATAGGTAGGTACCTACTTAACCATTTTATTTATTCATTTTTCATTAAAAAAATAAATACTAATCGTCCCAACTGACATTTTTACTCATCACTTGGGAGAACGACCAATTTTGAGTTGTGAAAATTACCAATTTTGAATTGGGAAAATTACCAATTCTGTGTTGGGAAATTTACCATTTTCGAGTTGGGAAAATTACCAATTTTGAATTGGGAAAATTACCAATTCTGTGTTGGGAAATTTACCATTTTCGAGTTGGGAAAATTACCAATTTTGAGTTGGAACAAGTGAAAATTTTGTTGATTTCCAACTTTTGAAATAACTATTTCATTTATTATTCTTCATCAAAAAAATTAATCCCAACTGTCCAATTTTCCCAACTGATGTGTTGAAATGTTCAATTTTCCCAACTCACAAGTAAAAAATTTCCTCAGGGGGAAGCTCCTCCCCTCCCCCCTATCGGCACGTCACTGATTGTGAATATTCGATTTTAGGATTTGAATAGCAATTTTTTGGAGTTTTTGGAATAAAAAATGAGTTTGAAAAACTATCAAAATCATTCGATATCGAAATTTGAAGTAGAAATCAAAAATTATCGATAAAATATCCACACTTCTGAATCGATATTTCGATATCGATCCAGTATCATCATCACTTCTTTTACATGAGAGAAAATCTTCACACAGTAGCGATTTACTTACACGATATCAGAATCGAAATCAAGCTGGATCACTTCCTTCCGGGTTGTAATCTCTTTAGGTCGCATATTTCGTGTTTCTAGAAACAAAGGAGAAAAAAATTGATCGTATGAATAAATATAGATACACGGATAGGTTGCTTCGTGATCGAGATAAAGCTAATATTTACTTTTATAAATAATATTATCATTCGCGAGCGAGGTTTGACCGGTTTGACAAATAAACCGAGAAAGAAAAGATAGCAGATGCGAATAGAGTAAAATCGTAGAATGAAGTACAAAAGAACAGAATTTTTTTCGATAAACGAATCGACAACAGCCGATAAGCTATAATAAATTCTCGACTTATTATATCACCGAGCAAAAATGATAAGATTTCTCAATTTACGGCTTCAGTATTAGTCGAACTGACGAAATTATTTTATTAACCTTGTTCTAATCGCAATAAAAATATGTTGTGATGTTCAATAAAATTGCGTAGGTACCTACTCACAAAAAGATGCCATCAATAAAATAAAAAAAGGAAGAAAAATTGATACGACAATGCAGTCGACAATGTGAAGGTTAAAACCTCAATTATAAATTTACTTTGATGTACGAGAGAGAATTTAATTGTGAATATACGCATACCATAAGCCAGTAAATCCCCACCCGCGAACGCTGCCGTTCACCTAATTAAACATCACACCTTCTGAAAAATCGTCTCTAATTAATGCTTTGAAAAAAAAAACAAGGAAAAAACTAAATACCTACGTCGATACCTTGTGGCATTATTACGCCAACGAGTACGAAATTGGCGATATTACTTTTTACTTTTACATTCGACGAGCCATTTCGACGTGATAAAAAGGTTACCTTACGTCTCGGAACGTAATTCAAAACCGAAAGTGTGATTTGGTTAATTACCGACGAAGAATTCGAATATCTCGACGAGATTTTCGAACGCTTACCTTTCATATAAACGGAAACGGCGTAAGGACCGAAGACTTTAGATGCCACAAACAGACCTGCTTTGTTCATCTTGTGCAACGTTTCCACCAATATATCCATCCAGTGTTTGCACAGTTCGGCCGAACGACCCATCAATTCGGGTGCCATCGTGGTTAATCTGTCAAATAATTAAATTTGCGTTAAAAATAAGTTCTGCGGTGGCGAGAAAAATAGGCACATATTGATTATAGAACGACGAACTTTTTCAGCGTGGCTAAAATTAAATCCACTGTGAAGAAATACGGTATACTGGCGATCGATACGATTTTCAAGCTTCGATGTCTGGATAACCAATTGGCAAGTTCTTTGTTGGCAATTTCGATCGAACTTTCGAGATTTTTCAGAACTGGTTCGGGTAATTTAGAACTGGCTGCTTCCTGTGAATATGAAATAGTAACTCGAATGAATGAGGTGTTTTTTCTACAAGTTTGGGCGAGGAGCTGATTGGAATCGTGAACGTGGACGAAATTACTCGAATTTCTCTATAGACCTGAATCAGTCAAATTTGTAGAATTCTGCAATTTTGAATGAGATAAATAAATTTTACCGAGGATGAGCGATTTTTTTACTAATTTTTCAGTTACGAATTAGTGATTTTCCTTGAAAGTAAATTCACTGAAAAATCGCTGATTTTCAGTAAAATTCATTTCCTTGATTCGAAGAGGCAGAATTTCATCAAATTTGTCAGATTCAGGTTTGGAGGACTGACTCTTTATAAATTTTTTTTTGTAAATTAATGATAATATTTTTGACGCTTAAAGTTTCATAATTTTTTCTCAAGATTTTCCAAGTACAAACGTAAAAAGGGTTCTCAAAAGATTTTCAAATTCACCTTTCTCGAATTTTTTCAAGTTCAAAAAAAATCCAAATTCATTTAAAAAAACGTTAGAATTTTTCTGAGTTCAAATTATATAAATATTCAACTTTTAAAAATATTGAGAAATTTTAATGATTCTTGAGGATTATTGTGAAAATTCAAACTTGGAAAAATTCTCAGGAAACAAGTCTTCCTACCGAAGAATTTGGTAAAGTTTGATTGGATTGGTTTCGACTTTTTGATCGAAAAATTCATTGATTATCCAGTTTTGAGGGGGGCGGGGGGGTTAATACTCTTGGTTTCAAGAATTTTTCCAAATTTTCACATTTGAAGTACCTCAAAAAAATTTTCAAGCCTGAATTTTTACAAAAAAAAATTCCAAACCTGAATTTTTACAAAAAAATATTTCCAAGCCTGAATTTTCACAAAAAAGAACTGACTCTTTATAAATCTTTTTTGTAAAGCAATGATATTATTTTTGGCAAGTTGTAATAATGTTTTTTTTCAAGTCTCAAGTTTCATAATTTTTTCTCAAAATTTTCTACAAACGTAAAAATGTTTCTCAAAAGATTTTCAAATTCACCTTTCTCAAATTTTTTCAAATTCAAAAAAAAATCCAAATTCATTAAAAAAACGTTAGAATTTTTCTGAGTTCAAATTATATAAATATTCAACTTTTAAAAATATTGAGAAAGTTTAATGATTCTTGAGGATTATTGTGAAAATTCAAACTTGGAAAAATTCTCAGGAAATAAGTCTTCCTACCGAAGAATTTGGTACAATTTGATTGGATGGTTTCGACTTTTTGATCGAAAAATCCATTGATTATCCAGTTTTTTTTGGGGGGGGGGTTAATTTAAACTTTTGGGCCAAGAATTTTTCCAAATTTTCACATTTGAAGTTCCTCAAAAAAAATTTTCAAGCCTAAATTTTCACAAACAAAATATTTCCAAGCCTGAATTTTTACAAAAAAATTTCAAATCTGAAAAAATTCAACTCGACAAACTCTTGTTCTCAACTCGAAAAGATCGACGAAAATTTATGTTTACTTCAATTTTTTCTTCTTCGATGGCTTTTCAAGTTTGAACGAAGTAGTTGGGCTGGAAAAAAATTTCAAGTTGAAGCTTTTAAGACCTCAGAAAAAATGAATTTGTTTTGATTACGATCACATAAGAACGATCTCAAGAGCAGCTGAATCATTCGTCATGATTTTTTTTTTTTCAAATCTTGTTGAAAACACAACACTCGGATTGATAATGTGAAACATAAATAGATTTACGATGAAGACATTGTATTAGAAAAATCATTCATTTACTTGTCTGTGGTAGACGCATTCGTCGCACTGAGGATCATAAGACTCGTTCTGTTCGTGATCGTGTTTTCGTTTTTGTCTGTTATTGGGCAACGATATTGTTCTTTGAACGCTCAAACATTTCGTGCAGCTGATCATATTGTACCGTTGTAAAAATTTAAGAGCGTCGTCGAATCCTTGCTTGCACATTTGCGATAAAACCTATTTGCAACAAAAACCCAATATTAGAGAGGAAAATGTAAAATAAAGGTGTTCGAAAAATTTTCTATACTTACTTCCGGACTGGGTGGAAATAAAATTCTTGCAAATCTGTAAATATTTGGTTTAGACACTTCGATGCTGGTATTGTATAAATTTATCTGAAACCGAAAATATTATTTCAATTAGCTTCGAAAAACTTGAATGGATTACTCTGAGATTTCGTGTTGACGAAGACTTGTAATTAGGTTGAAGATTAAAATGGAGAAGAAACTTACGTGGAATAACTGCACCGAAGCATCTCTCGGACATATATCGGATTCTCCGCAAAAAGGAGATACGGTAATAGTGTTTTCGTCCAAAATAGGTAAATTGTTACTAAATCCGCCGTCGATGTAACGATATTCTCCTAGTTTGGGAGGAATAAAGCCAGAAAATAGAGGTACAAAAGCACTCGCCAACAGAACCTGAAATACAATAAAATAAATTATAGCAGGAGTGTAAATTTTCCAATCCAAGTTCACATTATTACAGGAATGAGGGGAGGGGGTAAAAATGGGTGTAAGAAAACATTTTTAGTTGTTTTCATCCATTTCCCAAAAAAAATAGGTTGGGACTTTCGTACTCACCCCCATTGTCTCGAAAATAGTTCCATTTTTTTCCATCTTATATGAAACTTTGCTACGAGTTCGGGAGAATGAGTAAACTGAGCACAAAACCACTAAACTTTGGAAGTAGGTACTGATTTTAGACAAAAATTTATGGAGAGACTGAGAAAAAATTTTGGGCTATCGTATCGTGCTACCAAAAAGGCATCAGCTCAAAAAATTTGGAAATTGTGGGAAAAGGAAGTCAAAATTTCAATATTTCAAGTGTTGGATTCCTTCTGTGGGTGCATCGATAATTTTTTTTCAAAATAAGTGTCTGTTTTAAAATATTTACAAAAAAATTTTTTAACGGTGATTCACTCGAAAAATTTATTCTATCTCTTAGCGTATCTTCCCCTTCTTGAAACATCGTCTCATTTACAAACAAAGAATAAGTAAGTAAAAATAAATCACGAATTTTGAATCAGATTAATTTTTTTCGTAAATCGCTCCATCTTTGGTTTTCAAGCCCTTGCTGAAAAGGACCCCTTTCCAATTTATTTGTTTGGGGACCAAAAAATGACAAAAAGTATTTTCAGTGACTCCCTCTCCCAGCTCAATTATGGACCCTTCAGCAAAGAAATGTTACGTTTTAGACCTTCGGAAGATATGGAAATGAAATGAGATGATATCGATTTTTTCAATTAAATCAACAGTTCAACACGTTCGAATTCAAACGAATAATTCCACAAAACGAAAATTTATGAAATCGATTTGGCTGATACCTTGCGAGAGTTCGAATTATTAATTCTAGAAGAATAAAGTTCATTTCTGCCAAAAAACGTCGAACACATGAACAAGCGAATTATGGATACTTGTCACTGGTGAAAATTTCAGATTTTTTTTTTTCATATTGGATCAGTTTTTGAAGCCTCTGCAAAAAAGGGGACCATTGACCAATTACAATTTTCAGCAGGGTCTCGACATTTTTGTGGTGGAATCAGGTGCATACGTAGACTACGAATATATTTCCCAAAATTTGAGCTCATTTGACCCTCAGGACTCAGTGCTAAAGGGCGAAAGTTGTTTTCAAAAATTCAGCTCGTAATATGTTTTGGGTAAATAGGTACTCCTTCTCTTACGTAGATGAAGCTACATTACGACACAATAACAATAAAAAATTGAAAACAATAAAGGTTTGAGGTACAACGAATTACGTAGATTAGACATTCGCATAACAGAGGTGCTCGTACGAGTACATCGTCATACATACTCGTATGATGATGAAACATTCTTCGAGGTATTACACATTGTACAATACATGTTGTACATGATTTCTAGTATCACACTGATTATGCTTCGATCGACCATATTTCTAGAGATGTTTACACTTCTTAGTATTGCAGGACGTTTTAATAAATAATAAGTATGGAAAATTTGAAGTCGTTTTACCGTCCAGTTTGTTATTCGACGTAATACATGCGACGTGTTTTATCAATAATTATTGAACGATATTGTTTATCCATCTGACCATATAATATTTACGCGTAATTTCTTTTCAATTGTCTTTAGACGCGAATAATTTACGATGCATTGGACTAATCTCTTTTTTGACCAGATTTTTTTTTTCATCCTTCTTTCCTATGACCTACGACCAGATCTTTCTCAACCCGCCAATAATTGTTACAATTTTACTTTCTTCCTTGTTTTTTCATACCCAGTAAAGTAGAATGGAATTGAAATTTTTCTATGAAATGACTTTTTTTTTGAAAATTTTTGACATTTTTTAATGACATGTTATGACATTTTTTAATGACGTTATGACATTTTTTAATGACATGTTATGACTTTTTTAATGACATGTTATGACATTTTTTGATATTTTTCTATAAATTGACCTCACTTCTTTGACATTTTCCCTTCAAATGATTTGTTTTGACGTTTTTCCATGGAATAAAGTTTTTGACATTATTCCATGAAGTGACATTTTTTGAATTTTTTGACATTTTTCCATGAAACTTCATGTTATTATTTGAAATTTTCTCATAAAAAGCCATTTTTTGACATTTTCTCATAAAAATACATTTTTTGACATTTTCTCATGAAAAGTCATTTTTTGACATTTTCTCATAAAATGTCATTTTTTGACATTTTCTCATAAAAAGTCATTTTTTGACATTTTCTCATAAAATGCTATTTTTTGACATTTATTACTCATGAAATGTTTTTTTTCAATTGTTGGACTTTTTTCATGACATTTCATACCATTTTTGACATTTTTCAATGAATTGACATCACTTTTTCTGACTTTTTCCCATCAAATGATCGGTTTTGACATTTTTCCATGGAATAAAGTTTTTGACATTATTCCATGAAGTGACATTTTTTGAATTTTTTGACATTTTCCCATGAAACCTTATATTATTATTTGACATTTTCTCTTAAAATGCCATTTTTTGACATTTATTGCTGATGAAATGTTTTTTTTTTTTAATTTTTAAACTTTTTTCATGGCACGTCATACTGTTTTTAGACATTTTTCAATGAGTTGACATCACTTTTCCTGACATTTTTCCATCAAAGGATTTGTTTTGACATTTTTCCATGAAATAAAATTTTTGACATTATTCCATGAAGTGACATTTTTTGAATTTTTTGGCATTTTCCCACGAAACCTATAATTATTATTTGACATTTTCTCATGAAATGCCAATTTTGACATTTTCTCATAAAATTCCATTTTTCGACATTTACACAAGATTTTTTTTCAATTTTTAGACTTTTCTCCATGACTTGTCATAGGTGCCATTTTTTGGCATTTTTTAATGAACTGACCTGCACATTTTAAACATTTTTCCATAAAATGTATTTTTTTGGCATTTTTACATGAAATAAATTTTTTTGAAATTTTTAGACATTTATCCGTGACGTCGTGCCATTTTTTTACATTTTTTAATAAACTGACATGAACTTTTTTGACATTTTCCCATAAAATTAACATATTCTGACATTCTACCATAAAATTTTATTTTTTGACATTTTCTTATGAAATAAATTTTTTGAAATTTCCCCCTGTATGGCATTTTCATGACATTTTTAACAATTTTCCATGAAATAAAATTTTTGATATCTCCCCATAAAATGACATTTTTTGAAATTTTTAGATTTCTTCAAAGACATGTCATGCGAATTTTTGACATTTTTCAATAAAGTGGCATACTTTTTTCGACCTTTTCCGATAAAATTGACATTTTTTGATATTGTCCCATAAAATGCCATTTTTTTATATTTTTCCACAAAATCGACATTTTTCTGACTTTCATTGGCATTTTTTGACATTTTCCCTTATAAATCGACAGCATTTTGAGATTTTTTCATATCATGACCTTTTTTTTTGTAATTTTTTCATAAAATGTGGAAATGAATGTTTCATAACTCAATTTGAGATTTTCTCATATAAGTAATGACTTTTTTTTCGTAATTTTCTCATAAAATGTGGAAATGAATGTTTCATAATTATTACAGGAGTCGACAACATTGTTGGCAGCCAATTAAACAATTGGAGTGGTGATTTGTTTAATATTTAGACAATGTGTAATACCGATGGAATGAAATATCAACGATGAAAAATCGCATTTACCTGTATTAAATGTTCGTTCGATTTGAATTCTGACACAATATAATTACTGCCATCGTTGACTCGAGTCATTGATATGAACAAACGCCCGCTGACTATCTCGTACGCATTATCCGGCAACTGCTGCTTATCAAACCAAAAAAAGGTACCGTTGGTATAAAATCTAGTAATCTAGAATTATTCGAATACATAAAACCTGTTCCCATGTCGATAAACTTACATTAACCAATATGTTACGCAACATTGTCTGAACATTAACCAAAGGATTAAACGGTCCCAACGGTCTACGACGAATTTCGTAAATAATATGTAACATCTCACTAGTGAAAACACCTATAACATCGGTACAAATTAATTTAAACTGCGATTATTCGGTAATTAACAGGTTCGCGTTGATAACTTCACCTAATGAAACATCCGTCATTAAACAACATCCGGCCAAGGCGCCGATCGAAGCTCCGGATATTTTATTCATAAATAAATGAGGTGCATACTGTTTTATGCAAGAAGCTACGCCAATGTGATAAATGCCTAGAAATCCGCAACCAGCCAACGAAATATTCACCGATTCTCTTTCCATGTTACCTTTACTTCACATACACCACCGGAGAGAGATTTTACCAAACGAATAATCACGGTTTTCAAAAGAATTGAAAGAAAACGAAAGCTCGAATCAATCGAGTCCACGTATCTCGACGAATTACGAATCTCGATGCTATCACAAATTATAAACGAAAATCCCGCACTACCGAAGTAAAATGAAACCGAATATTCACAACTGATTACTAAACCAGAATACGATTAACTGAGTGATGAAACGAAGTGAACGTACTGGTTGTATGCAGCAATAATTCAACTTCCCCACCACCGTTCGAGAAGGTATTACGATTTTGATGTTTTGAAAAACGCAAAAATTATTGAGCGAGATTATTCAATTAATATCAACAAGAATATCACATAGCAATATTACTTTTATCAATTCTTATCGAAAGCTAGGTACCAGCACATGACGTAAGTAATGTAAATACATGCAGTACATTATGTATCCACATGAATTATTCTGCTTTTTCTCATTTATTAGCTGCTGTTTGCTGCTAAAAATGTATTTCGAAATGTCAAAAGTTTCATAAGAGAAAAGTAACCTACCTACGAAGATATTCCCGCCAAAAATTATAATAATGGTAACGAAGGTAATTTATGTAGAGATCTATCAAGTTATATTGAATTTTTTATTTTTTTGATGCTTTCTCACCTCCAAGGGTCGGAAACCGAATCAATTTTTGTACCTGTTTTGGTATTGGATTGGTTTTTCTAGTCATTGGTTTTGGTTTTGGTTTCGGTTTCAGTATACGTAAATACCAGTTTTGTACATTTTTGTCCAATGTTCGTAATTTTTACCAATGTTGATAGGAAATTTTATCAAGAATTTGAAAAAATTAATTTGAGAAATGTATCGCTCTACAAAGAGCCCCCAAAAGAGTCAAAAATTCCAAAAATTTGAAAATTTCGATTTCGATTTCTTTGTGAAATTTCCCAGAAAATTTGAGTAAATTAAATATTGTTTTGGTAGGCCTATTTTATGCACCCATGTGTTTCGAGAAGGGATCCAATCTCAAAATTTTGGGTATTTTTAATATGTAGAAGGAAAATTAAATTCTTGCATTTTTGGGGTTTAGGCGATTGCGACACTTGGCGAAGTTCACAACCAACACCGAAAAAATTATTCTTGGTTTTTATTGGTTTTCAGATGATAATGGTATTGATTTTGATACGATTTTGGTATCGATTTTGATGGTGGGATTTTCCCGGTTCTTATTGGTTTTGTTATTAGTTCATTATCAGTTTCCAACCTCTGACAATCTCTTCTTTATTTTACCTTCTAACAAAGTAGGTATCCCAAACAATGTCTAAAATTTCTGGTGCTAAAAGTTCGTTTCTCAAATTTTTTCGGATTTTTAAAAATTCAAAATTACCCCATCATTTTGCAAAATATGAAAATTTGATCTAATCAACGAAAAAAGCCAAAATTCTGTACAGGTATATCCTATTTTCGACCTCCCCAGAAAATTTTGGAATGTTTCAGCACTGAAAAAAGACCTTAAAAATAGCCCATATGAACTTGAAAATCACTGGAAAACAGTCGGAATTGCAGCATAGGAATAAATCAGTGAAAAAATTTCACTGAAGGCAAACTGTAAAAAAAATTCTGGAAAATCAGTGAAAATTCATTGAAACTTCAGTAAAATATCTGAAATTCACTGACCACCACCCCCCCCCGTGCTGCAATTCTGACTTTTTTCAGTGATTTTTCACTGATTCGAAATGAGAGAGTACTCATATTGGTGACCTATTTTATGGATTAAATTTGGAGTCACCGAGTTCGAATATAAACTTACGTACTTTTCGATCCTATACCGACTCCTTCATTCAAATTCCAAGAAAATGGGGGGGGGGAGGTGTAGGTTGAAGAGCGAGGGAGGAAGTAGAATCGAAAAATAAGTCGAAATTCAAACTTAGTGACCTTAAATTAGTGAGACTCGATGTGTCAAACGCTATTTTCATTTTTTTGCACACTTTCTCAAATTTGGGGGAGGTGGGGGGGGGGGCTGAAAGACCTATTCTGAAAAATGAGCAAATAGGTATTCAAATTCTGCGCTCTCAAAAACCTAACAAACGACTTGTCACACCATTTTTCATTTTTTTTGAATTTTGGCTTCATCAAGGGGCCTGGTGGGTAGGGGGGAGTCAGAAGGGTCGGGTGAAAAAAACTGAGTATATATTCTAATTCAGCGGTTTCGAATCAGTGTAATTTGATGTGTTATTTTAATTTTTATATTTTTTTGAATTTTAGTCAAAATTGAGGACCTTTTTACCCTCAGGTATGTCAAGATCCTATTTTTAAAATCTATTTTTGGAGAAAAGGTGAGAAGGGCTCTTCATTTTAATTTTTTCAGATTTTTAAATTGTAGCCTTAAATTTTAGTACTTAGTCATGAAACTTCGCTTTAACCACTACTCCTCAACTTTGAAATTTTCAAAATGTGATTATCGATTTTGAATCTCCAACCAATATTCTTTTCAAGACAACGCAAATAGTTTTTCCACGAGTGTAATCGATCTCGAGATATACTCCTTCAAATTTGGGTGATCCTACAGAAAATCGCATTGCTCAAAAATCACAGGGCCACCTCTAGCCCTCTGAGGGTTAGAATGAAAATAATGATGGTCATTTTATTGGACCATCGAAGGAACGCGTAAAAAAAATTGAGTGAAATCTGAAAACTCC
The DNA here is from genome assembly GCA_033439095.1 of Pseudococcus viburni. Classification (NCBI taxonomy): domain Eukaryota; kingdom Metazoa; phylum Arthropoda; class Insecta; order Hemiptera; family Pseudococcidae; genus Pseudococcus; species Pseudococcus viburni. Next base: position 796,685 of record JAVBJF010000137.1, read on the forward strand.
CTCTTCATTTTGTATTTGAGTTGATATAAAATTGTTCTAGAGCTTTTCTGCTGTGCTGGACAGTGATGGAACCCTAGAACTGGAACTAGAACTAAAATGAATTTCAGTTTTATACCAATTCCAGCAGTTACAATTTTTATATTTTAAATATGCCTTAAAAAAGACAAAATTTTGATGTTGAAATTCACCAAACCACATTCAATTAAAATTTGTTTACTAAAAACCCCCAATCCTTGAAAATTTACGTCGAAAAGTGAATAAAGAATAATTGCGTTGTAAACTCGAAAATTTCATCCAATTAAAGACGTCCTCTCATACATTAAGTATTTTAATTTTTTGTTGAAAAATTCAGGGGTTAGTCACAACATTTTCGAAAAATATTACTGATGACTTTTTTTCTAGAATTCTCTTATTTTGAGCTTGAACGGGGGAAAAATTGTAATTTGAATCGAAAACGAAAAACAATAAAGTTCAAATTTAGCAGAAAATTTAGCTTTTTTTTGCCCTTCCAAAATTTAAAACCCTGGAATTTTGGAACTGGTATTTGGAACTGAAACTGGAACTGAAAACTGGAATTGAAATATTTTGAGAACTGAAACTGAAACTGGAACTGGAACTAATATCATTTCAGTTTTCCATCACTGGTGCTGGGAAATTCCAAAACATTTTGGGGGCACCAAAACGCCTCGAAATCGCTTCTAAACGATTTGGAAGATCAAAAGTAGGGTAGATTTCAAACTAAAATAATTTTTTTCGATGATTAGATCAAATTTTCACATACTGCAGGAAAATGTGATAATTTTGAATTCACAAAAAAAATTCGTCTAAATCCGAGAAGTGAAGTGGTCGAAATTTTGGATTTGGAGTTTGTTTTGGCCTAAAAGGGTATAGCAGATTAAATATGGTGTTTTGGCCTTGGAAAGGGATTTTGATGAAACCTACCCCAAAAGTTGAGTCATGATTAGAAAAAGTTCTGACAAAAATTTTGGACCCCAGAGCAAGTATTTTCGGGGGGAGAGGCCAAAATGTGTTTTTTAAACTTCATTTTTTCATTTTTCTCAAAATGTAGATAAAAATTTCGTGTTTTTTAAAATTGAATTTAGAGGCTTAGAGGAACCCTAAAAATTTTTTTCAAAATTTTTGACCCATTTTTCGTCGAGTTATGGGCGCTTTAAAAACTTTGAACGGCCATTTTGGAAAGAAGTTTCAGAGGTACAGTCGCCATTTTTTTTTAGAAAATGTGTTATTTAGTGTTGATTATATCACATAAGTTTCAATGAGTTTGAGTTGGTGCAACATTGTCAAAAAAAATAAAAACTGACACCCGGTCATGCGAAGCCCGAACGTTCATGTTAATTTCCCACGGCGCTCTGGTGGAAAGTACAGTGCTTGCGCGCGCCATGTTTGTCAAATGCCATTCTAATCCAGAGGCGGATTACATTTTTTTTCAAAAATGAACGCAAATAGTGATATAGGTATAAAATTTTGCATAGCGAAGAAGGATGCCATAAATAATTTTTTGAGCCTGGAGAATCATCGCCAAATCTCATTGGAGGGGGAGGGGGAGATCCAGAGGGGTTCAGCTCTTTCATTTTTCAAAATTGAGCCATCGGTTTTTTTTCGTGTAATAATTCTGCTGAGTTCAAAAATGACATTACTTTTGGAATTGCAGGGAGAGAAGTTCCTCAAATTTCGGATTTTTCATATCAAATTTTCGCATTTTCCTCGAATTAAACTATAAATTGGTAACATATTATGTTATCTATTTTGTAGAACCGGCCTACCTCCCAACTTATCTTTTTTTTTACATTTTTCGAAATCTGCGGGTAGATTAGGTACCTACCATACATATAATTGACTTTTTACAAGTTCCAGCTCCTCTAAGGTGAGTGAATGGAGGAATTTGCTGAAATTGAACCAATTTTTCACGTTTTGTGCCATAAACTATCTACGTAATTTTGTAGTATTCTCGTGTAGCTGTAAAGTTTAATTTTAGATGAACCTTTGATGAGAGAGGGAGTAGGGAGAGAAAAAAACTATTACGAAAAAGATGAGGGGGGGTTGGGTTAAGGCTTGGGTATGAGACTCCGATAGTAATGTAAGTCTATATTAGAACTCTGTCTTCCATTTTGTTTGTAATCATGTGAGGAGATAGATTAGAGCGTGGGGAGGGTTCAGATCAAAAAATGAAGTCAATATTCCAAGTTACCTCAAAATGGTGAGGAACGATGTCTTTGAAAATTTAGCGAAATCGAAAGACACGACTTGATTTTTGGTTCGAGTAAATGTAGAATGGACGGTTAGCGTACGTGGTATCTCAGTCGAACGTTCTTCAAACATAGCGCGCGCGAGCACTGTACTTTCCACCAGAGCGCCGTGGGAAATTGACATGAACGTTCGGGCTCCGCATAACCGGTGGTCAGTTTTTATTTTTTTTTGACAATGTTGCACCAACTCAAACTCATTGAAACTTATGTGATATAATCAACACTAAATAACACATTTTCTAAAAAAAAAAAAAATGGCGACTGTACCTCTGAAACTTCTTTCCAAAATGGCCGCTCAAAGTTTTTAAAACACCATAACTCGACGAAAAATGGGTCAAAAATTGCGGAAAAAATTTTTCAGGGTTCCTTTGGCTCTCTAGATTCAATTTAAAAAAACACGAAATTTGTATCTACATTTGGCGAAAAACGAAAAAATAAAGTTTAAGAAACACCCCCCCCCCCCGAAAATACTTGCTCTGGGGGTCCAAAATTTTTGTCAAAATTTTTTCTCGTCATGACTCAACTTTTGGGGTAGGTTTCATCAAAATCCCTTTCCAAGGCCAAAACACCATATTTAACCTGCTATACCCTTTTCCTTGTAACCATTTTTAATTTTGATCATGCTGAAGGCTGAACCGATTTTTCATTTTAGTCATGCTAAACGGAATTTTCATTTTTTTTTTCGTCGAAATTCACACAGGTACGTAGATTTACATGCAATTAGATATGTAAATGAAATGATAATGTAGGTATAAATCAAGTTCAAATCAGTGAGAAATTTAAGCACGTTGGCCAGTCCCCTGAAAATTGTTTTATGGAAAGGAATAGGAACCCACAGTCTACAGTGGTCACAGGTGTACTGTACCTGTGCCATTTTACTTTCTACCTCCTTGGACCTTGCGAGAGTCGGCGAATCGTTGGACAGACGCAGATTTAAAAAAATGTAATTTTCCGACCAAGGTACTTCTACCACGAAATTTACGTAAATAGAGTAGCTAACTGCGTAAACGTGAGAGTGTAGGTCACTGGTCACAGGTCACTCAATGTCGGCACTCTCGGTACATCTACGTTACGATTTTTTTATTTCTAATCTTTACGTAGGTAGTAGGCAGGCACAAACCAATATAATTACAAGTACTTATGTTATATCGAACGATATTGATAATAATTTCGATCTGGCAGCGCAGCTTACGTCATTAACGCTCGAAACAGCAGTCAAATAAAAAACATTTTGGTAGAACTGCATCTTATCTGCAATTGTAGTCATTTTTTCTTTCGTTTACAAACGATATAGATATGAAAAGCATGTACACGTAGGTGAGACTTTTTCCTGTCTCGTTAATCGTCACTTTTAAAAATTGCTTTCTTTTGTCGCCCGGACACTTTCTCGAGAAATAAGAAACAAAGATCGAAATTTGAAAAGATGAAATACTCGTCTGGCGAACGATACGCATTCATTAGAGATATCTTCTCATGCCACCTATCAGCTGAGTTAATTATCGCGGATCAATTATTTTTAATGGACGCCAGTACATTTGTACGCACTGAAGCGACATCCCACACGTTGTTCATTTTAATTGTGTTTTGAGAAGGATATTTTACCTGGGAAACTCGACTTTACCTATCTGGCAGATACTTTTGTATTTCAATTGGGAAGGAAACTTCGACGTCGCGTCGATAAGAATTCGAGCGAAAATTAACGATAGCGTGCATATTTTATAATGAATTGACATTGACCCGGCTCGTTCTCGTGAAAATATGTGTACAATTGAACGTGTATGAAAGTCGGCGAGATTTTGTCTCGAAATTTTATAAACGTAGTACTTGGTACTTGGGTATTATACGATCCATAGAAAAGATTAACGAATGAACAAACCGACACATCTCTATCCCTGAATTTCGTCCAATGCTGATTGACAATGAAATACTGATAAAAATTCGTTATCGACGTTTAAAATTTAGATAACAATTATGGGAAAGTAAACAACAAACATGACACACGTTGAAAAATATTTGCATTACTGACGTTCACCCTCTTCCCCGCCCCGCTTCCATTTTCTTTTTTGTCACATTTTTACGACGACGATTCGTGAGCCAATAACTATACACGCACAATAAATATCGGTACATGCGTACGGATCAATCTGAAAATCAATTTACCGATTTTTTTGGGAAGTGAAAAAATACTCGGTTTAATGTAAATTTTAGTTTAGCATTCACAAAAATACCGAAAAAATTGAAAAGGTATTTTTTGACCTAGGGTTGGGACGAAAAATTCCAACGAGGTTTAATGGAGTATTACTTTCCGATGCCCAAATAGATATTTGTTTCCCTCTCAGCGCCTACACATCTGCAATCTAGGGCACATTTATTGCCATTTCCCATCGTTTTGGCCATTTTCACCCCTTTTTGTCTCTGAATTGTCTAATATCGGAGAGGGGGGATATTTCGTCATGTGTATTTTGCTGAATCGAATCCTCCCTTACACAAGCGTAATCGCCAAGTTTATCGAAATTCACCTCCCACGGTGTCTTAAATCTCAAACTGGTAGTTAAAGTAGGTAGTGATCTTGAAAATTGGGAGTGAAGGTAATGAAAAAATAAAGATTTCGAAAATTAGGAGTGAACGTAGTAAAAAAGTATAGTGATTTTTAGTTATAGTTTTCATTTTTGAAAATTGATTGTGAAATTAGTGAAAAATAGTGAATTTGAAAAATTGTGGTGAAAATAGTGAAAAGTAGTCATTTTAAAAATTTGTAGCGAGAGTCATGGAAAATTGTTAATTTTAAAAATCAATTGCGAAAATAATGAAAAAGTAGTGATTTTGAAAATGAACCGTGAAAGTAGTAGGTATTTTTAAAAATTGGTTGTGAAAGAAGTAGAAAAGTAGTGATTTTGAAAATTGGTGGCGAAAATAGTAAAAGAGTGATGATTATAGAAATTGGCAGTGAACGTAGAATTTTTAAAAATTGGTGGTGAAAGTAGTGATTTTCAAAATTGGTAGTGAAAGTAGGAAAAAAGTAGTCATTTATTCTTAGAATTGATTGCAAAAGAAGGTAGTGAAAAAGTAATTATTTTAAAAATTGATTGCAAAAGTAGTGAAAAAGTAATGATTTTGAAAATTGATTGTAAAAGTAGTGAAAAAGTAATGAATTTTAAAAATTGATTGCAAAAATAGCGAAAGAGTGGGGATTATAGTAATTGGCAGTGAAAGTAGAATTTTTAAAAATTGGTGGTAAAAGTAGTGATTTTAAAAATTGATTGTGAAAGTAGTAAAAAATTAATAATTTTGAAAATTGATTGAAAAAATTAACGAAAAAGTAATGATTTTGAAAACTGATTACAAAAGTAGTGAAAAAGTAATGATTTTAAAAATTGACTGAAAAAATAGTGAAAAAGTAATGATTTTGAAAATTGATTGCAAAAGTAGTAAATGAGTTCTATATTCAAAATTGATTGCAAAAGTAGTGAAAAAGTAATGATTTTGAAAATTGATTGTGAAAGTAGTGAAAAAGTAATGATTTTTAAAATTGATTGTGAAAGTAGTAAAAAAAGTAATGATTTTAAAAATTGATTGCAAAAATGGTGAAAAAGTAATGATTTTGAAAATTGATTGTGAAAGTAGTGAAAAAGTAATGATTTTAAAAATTGATTGTAAAAGTATAGTGAAAAAGTAGGGATTTTGAAAATTGACTGTGAGAAAGTAGTATTTTAAAAAATTAGTTGTGAAAGTAGTGATTTTCAAAATTGGTTGTGAAAGTAGGAAAAAAGTATTCATTTATTCTTAGCATTGATTTCAAAAGTATTGAAAAAGTAAAGATTCTGAATATTGATTGCAGAAGTAGTAAAAAAGTAATGATTTTGAAAATTGATCATGAAAACAGTGAAAAAGTAATGATTGCAAAAATTGATTGCAAAAATAGTGAAAAAGTAGGTAATGACTTTGAAAATTGATTGTGAAAGTAGTGAAAAAGTAATGATTTTAAAAATTGGTTGTAAAAGTTGAAAATTGACTGTGAGAAAGTAGTATTTAAAAAAATTGGTGGTGAAAGTAGTCTTTTTCAAAATTGGTTGTGAAAGTAGGAAAAAAGTATTCATTTATTCTTAGCATTGATTGCGAAAGTAGTGAAAAAGTAAAGATTCTGAATATTGATTGCGGAAGTAATAAAAAAGTAATGATTTTGAAAATTGATTGCAAAAATAGTGAAAAAGTAGTAATTTTGAAAATTGACTGTTAAAGTAGTAAAAAATTAATGACTGTAAAAATTGATTGCAAAAATAGTGAAAAAGTAGTAATTTTGAAAATTGATGGTGAGAAAGTAGTATTTTTAAAAATTGGTAGTGAAAGTAGTGATTTTTAAAATTGATTGCGGAAGTAGTAAAAAAGTAATGATTTTGAAAATTGATCACGAAAATAGTGAAAAAATAAATGATTGCAAAAATTGATTGCAAAAATAGTGAAAAAGTTATGATTTTGAAAATTGATTGTGAAAGTAGTGAAAATGTAATGATTTTACTACTTTCACAATCAATTTTCAAAATCATTACTTTTTCACCATTTTTGCAATCAATTTTTAAAATTATTACTTTTGCACTACTTTCACAATCAATTTTCAAAATCATAACTTTTTCACTATTTTTGCAATCAATTTTTAAAATCATTACTTTTTCACTATTTTCGCGATCAATTTCCAAAATCATTACTTTTTTACTACTTCCGCAATCAATATTCAGAATCTTTACTTTTTCACTACTTTCGCAATTAATACTAAGAATAAATTTTATTCTTAGTATTAATTGCGAAAGTAGTGAAAAAGTAAAGATTCTGAATATTGATTGCGGAAGTAGTAAAAAAGTAATGATTTTGGAAATTGATCGCGAAAATAGTGAAAAAGTAATGATTTGAAAAAGTAAAGATTCTGAATATTGATTGCGGAAGTAGTAAAAAAGTAATGATTTTGGAAATTGATCGCGAAAATAGTAAAAAAGTAATGATTTTAAAAATTAATTGCAAAAATAGTGAAAAAGTAATGACTTTGAAAATTGATTGTGAAAGTAGTAAAAAAGTAATGATTTTGAAAATTGGTAATGAAAGTTTTGCTGGTTTAACTATTTTCATATCTCAATTTCTTTTTTTCATTAAAAAATTTATTTTTAAATTTTGAAGTTTGAAATCTTACATACTTGATGCTCACAGGTCTAAAATCTGATTTTTTTTCCTCAACCTCTTCAATTCTCTGAAGATTTCTTTCGAATTTTCATTTCCTCTAAAAATTTTCAAACCTCTTTCGAGTAAGTTGAAGCCCATTTTTTTTTCTAATTTGTAAATAAAATTCAAATGAAAAGTTCGTATGTTCGTATAAATTATAAAATTCAACTCATTTGAATGTCCTCATTGCTCAATATGATTTATTGCCAGCAATAAAACGGTTAAATTTATTTGCGAGGAAACAAAAGAGTGAGTGATAAATTGCACCTGGTAATATTTTTAAATTTAGGATGACAATTCAACTTTGCAAACTTACCTAAGTAAAAGTCACTAAATTTAAAATTTATTAAAATGAACTGGGTAGATACTCGTTTCTTTTTCACCTCAAACTGCAAATTTTTCCACCTATGGCCAGCCGAACTTTTTCCTCGACACTTCGGAATATTTTTTTAATTCACTGGTTTTACACAATGAAACAGTTCTGAGCTTTGATTTCGAGGCTGATGAAATCGTAATCCTGAGATCATTTGAAGCTACCGCTCTGAATTTTTTTTATTAGATATAGACTGGGAGCTGGGGCGATTTTTTCATGTCATTTAGAAACTGAAAATTTGAATGTTTTTCGAAATTGGAGGTTTTCAGTAGTATAAAGAGTCAGTATCCTTGTTATCTGGCAAGTTCTTAATCAGTTAATTCGCATCAGACGCTGACGTTGAGGGAAACCCCCGCATTAGCTCATCGCGAAATTGATAAAAACAGAACACACATACCTACGTACAGATAAATGTGCCGAATACAAATTACTTATCTAAAAATTTTCAGAAGCAATGAAAGTAAAAAATTCAAGTTCTCTTTTTTCGAGGTTTTTATTTGTACCTAAAGCTTTTCAAGCACAAGGTGCTCATTATCGAGCTTACGTCACTCTTAACAGCGATTATATAATCTTGAAAAATGAATATGTGGGTAGAGGTGGAAAAACAACCACTGAATACTTACGCAAATAAATTTCATTAAGTATGAAAAAAAAAGGGTAAAGTATAATTTATCGATTAAGGCGAACAAAACAAAAAAAACACGTCATGTGAAATGCAAATCTTTTTCTATAAGTAGGTATGTAATTTGGTAACCTAATGAAATATACCTGAGCAGTCGAGTATTGAGAGTACGTACCTAATCTCTTTTAATTTTACAATTTTTCTGATTTTTGTTGAAAATTTTCCATTATTTTGAAAACTAGATTCGAAAAAGTTCGAAACTATTTCGCAATTTTTTTTTTCAAAATTACCTCATCATGGAACGCTTGAGTCCAAAAATTTGCGAAATAATGTCTTTCCAGAAAAAAGTTTGGAATTGAAGTTTTTTGAAAACTGTTTTGAATTTTGATAACTTTGAATTCCTCCTGAAATTTTTCGAAAAAAGAGTGGCTGGTTTTTTTGCGGAAATAACAAAATTAAAAAAAATTCGCCAAAACTTACTCAAAAAACTATAATTCATGACTGACAAGTCAAAAATCAATATCTAGGTACTTATGTTTGAAATATCTAAAAAAAAATTATTTTTTTGCTGCATTTCCCCGAATTTTTGGTACTCGTAGGAAACAAATGAATGAGTGAATTCCAAAATAAGAATTTAAAGAATCCATTCGACTATTTTTCTCATTTCCCTTCATTGATCAATTTTTTCTAATTACAATTTTGTGCACAATGATGCGTCACTTTCCATCCGAAATGCTTGTAATTTTTACCAAAAATTGTTTGAATTTTTTAAGAATAATTTTCAAGACTCTCTCTCTCCTCCTCGACACTACGTTTTTTTTCTATCTTAAATTCTAATTTTTTGAAGAAATAAGATTTTTCCCCGCTCTATAAAAAAACATCAAAATTTTCTAATCGTGATCATAATCGTAGATATGCTAATAACACCTATATTATGTAGATCTTGGAAAGGTTTTTTTTTTGGGGGGGGGGGATTGTGTCGATTCATTTGCATTCTGCAACTCACGACGACTGACTTTTCAATATATCGTTGCACATTTCGTTATTTTTTTGGTTGAGGGCGAAAGTGCGTCCCGGAACTACCATCTTTATCTGTCTTCTCTGCTTGCGAACGAAGTTGGTTTCAACAAGTTTTTGGTATTTTTCACCTTCGAATCTGTTGGACATGTGGAAAGCAAAATTATGTAGAATTATCGATCGATCGACTGATTGGTGCCAAGTTACTTACCTGACTACGGAGTCTAATTGCGATATTCTCATACAGAAGGCGACTTGGTCGTAGAATTCGAGATCACCGGTCATTTCGCCTTTCTGCTGCGAGTACACTTTGAAGTCTATACCATTTTTTACGAACGATGAACTTATATTCAGGGTACCTTCTATGCAGCTGCTGGCGCTAAAAATAAGGAGCAAATTGAGAAATGAGAAATTCGCAGAGTCTTGGTTAATAAGTAAATGAGGTCTGATATTCTTACGTTGCTTCGACGAACGTGTGAGCGTTTCTATTCCAAAGGCTGAATTGAATTTTACCGGATAAATCGTACGATCCGGCACCAGCCAATTGGAATTTCAAAATATTTCCCGTTCCCAAAGCGATCGTCTGGTCGGATTCGTGAAGCGGAACTGTGCCCTGAAAAGCCATTCAAGTTCAACGCAGGTCTATGTATATTGGTAGTTGGTAGTCTTATCTCTGTATCTAGCATAATTTGTCACTAGGTGCCTTAAAAGTCCTGCAAGTCCTGATTTTTTTGTGCGTCCTGATGACTTGTTTTTTTAAAAATAAAAATGTATTTTAATCAAATTTTGAAGTTTTTCATTTAGAAATTTTCTATCATCTTTTTTCCGGATTGAAAAAAATGTTGTAAAAAGGAAAATTTTAACCTCTCCCCTTTCTCCCCCAAAATCGTAAAATATTTGTCAATTTTTCAATTTATTGGACATTTTTTGCGAAATTCACTGCTATGTTCTATCGTCGCACAGTTTTTTTTTGTAACCTACCTGTAAAGCAGTTGTCATTTCGGAAGCTGTCCCAGACAAAATATGACCCATCAATTCGCCGTGCCCGTTGAAGAATACGAAGGGTCTGATTTGTACACCCAAAACAGACGCTTCCAAGCCGGCGGTCAAATCTTCAGGTTCGTCGAGCTCTTCGTCTACGGTTGTTGTATCGTCCGACCACAAGAAGGAGCTCAGTCCACCGGTGAATATGTCTAGCTAATAAAAATACCGCATCATTACAAGGTCCAGCAGCTCTGTTAAACTGAATTAGGCAAATTTGTCGAAATTCTGTCGCTTTGAAACAATGAAATAATGTTTTAATAAAAGTGAACTATTTTTTTAAATTTCTATTTACCTATATGAACATCATCAGGTAGTTCACTAAATTTGGAAAAAATCAATAATTTTTGATCATTTACCAATTTTTAAATAAAAATTGATTATTTTTGATAGGTTTACCAATTTGAGAAAAACTGATACCTAATTTTTGATCAGTTCACTAATTTTGAGGAAAAATCGATAATTTTCGATCATTTCACTAATTTTTTAAAAAATCTATAATTTTTCTTCAGTATTACTAATTTTGTGGAAAAATCGATAATTTTTTATCAGTTCACTAATTTTGGAAAAAATCAATAATTTTTGATAATTTCACTAATTTTCAAAAAAAATTGATTATTTTTTATCAGTTCACTAATTTTGTGGAAAAATCTATAATTTTTTATCATTTCAACAATTTTTAAATAAAACTTGATTATTTTTGATAGGTTTACCGATTTGAGAAAAGCTGATAATTTTCGATCATTTCACTAATTTAAAAAAAAAAATCGATAATTATTGATCAGTTTACTAATTTTGGAAAAAATCGATAATTTTTGATCATTTCACTAATTTTTAGAAAAAATTGATAACTTTTCATCAGTTCACTAATTTTCAGAAAAAATTGATCATCTTGGTGCAATTAACTAATTTTTAGAAAAAAAAATCTGTAATTTTCGATCTGTTCACTTATTTTGGGGAAAAATTAATAATTTTTCATCTTTTCACTGATTTTCAAAAAAAATGATAATTTTTGATCATTTCACTAATTTTCCAAAAAAAATTATTTTTGATCAGTTCACTAATTTTCAAAAAAAAATTGATTAATTTTTTTACAGTTCACTATAATTTCAAAAAAAAAAATATTATTTTTGATCAGTTCACTAATTTTTAGAAAAAATTGATAATTTTTGATAATTTTACTAATTTTCAAAAAAAAAATATTTTTGATCAGTTCACTAATTTTGAGGAAAAATCTATAATTTTCGATCATTTTACTAATTTCCAAAAAAATTCTATCACTTTTGATCGATTCGCTAATTTTTAGACAAAATGATTATTTTTCATCAGTTTACTAATTTTTAGAAAAAATTGATCATCTTGGCGCAGTTAACTAATTTTCAGAAAAGAAATCTGTAATTTTTGATCAGTTCACTTATTTTGGGGAAAAAATTGATAATTTTTCATCTTTTCACTGATTTTCGAAAAAATTGATAATTTTTGATCATTTCACTAATTTCAAAAAAAAATTATTTTTAATCAGTTCACTAATTTTCAGAAAAAATCGATAATTTTTGGTAAGTTTACCAGTTTTTAGAAAAAATGAGTAGGTAAATTTTTGGTTCAAAAATAATTGAAAAATCGATTCTCAGTGACCATTCATTCACTGATTCAAAAACGTAAAATTTTACAAGATTTGGCTTATCCAGGTTTAGGAAAGTACCAGCCGAATTTACTTACCGCTCCCACTTTCAAGGTGTCGTTGTATCTTTGCAACGAAACGCTAACATGACCTCTTTTCAGCACAGCTTTTGAAATTTGATTGATACAGAATAGCGTGGTGTTTACGCTAAAGTCTTCGGAAAGCGTTTTGGTCAAAGCGTTGGATAAACCTCGTTGAGCAAGAACGCCATAATGATTAAGATTTTCTTCTCTCATCAGGCGTTTGAATGTTTCCGAAAATTTTTCATTGCTGAAAAAAATATCCTCAGCGTCACCTTGTCAAATGATAACTCAGCATCTCTGTATACTGTTATATCAAGATATCAAGATGTCTAATAGCCCTTCAAGTCCGACTTTTGTCTTGTTTTTCTGTCAAAAATATCAGAATGTCGTGCTTTCAATTTCTAATTCATTCTTTTTTTTTTCAGAATTTATAAATTAGGCCCTTCATTCGAAATTTTTTCTATTGAGTTTTCTTTACTTGATAGATACAAAAAATGATCAAAAAATAAATTACCCTCCCCTCTAATCGTGAAATGCGGGGAAAATATCCCGTTCAAGTCCTATTTTTAATTCATTATGAAATGAATAAATGATGTTGGACATCTTGCTACAAGATCTAAGTATCTACTTATGAGAAAGGTCGCAGAATTTCCTCCTCGAAATATGAATGAAAGATCCGTGTTGAAAAATGGTTTAGGCCTTTGCGAACAAAATTTCGTTTTTCAATGAATTTTTACTTGTGTTTTAAATGGAAGAATTTTTTTCTAGAAAGCCATCATTTGATGTGACCTAGTGATATTTCATTTCGAGAGAAAGAAAAAATATGATACACACATTTTGCCTAACCAAAGTATTGCAGGGACTTTATGTACCATATTTCATAAAATATTGAATATTTCCAATTTTGGCTATTTTTATTACTCCTTCATGAATACAAGCTAGGCAAAAATATGATTTCCTAGAGAAAAATTTCCTCTTCTAAAACACATGTAAAAATCCATGTAAAATCAAAATTTTAATCGCATAGGCCTGAACCTTTTTTTCCAGAACGAGCATCTTGCTATCTGACATTTTGTTATTCGCATCTTGGTTGACTATTAGGCTACTTTTTTTTGGGGGGGGGGGGGGTCTCCGTCCTTATGAGGTGGAGCTAATTTATTTAATTTTTTTATAGCTCTTAATTCACTTACTTCGTAGCAATTTGATTGAGTCGTTGTAGAAGGTATTTTCGTATTTCGAACGCGCTACGAGACTGTAACGATTTCACCAGGTGCCTTAAAGTTTGTTCGCTTGGATCGGCTTCGATGAGAATATCAACGGCGATAACCCTACTACTGCTGTCGTATTTCTTATCTTTTTGGTAGTAAATTCTCTCCATGGCTGATAGCACTTGGTTATCCCATACAGAAGGCGGTAATGCGTATAGTACCTTCAGAGCATTTACGCTCACACTGCAAAATGTGAAAATTTCCTTAATTATGAATACCTATAGGTACCTATACGTACTGTAAATTAGGACCTAGAAAAAAAAAATAGTCTCGAAACGAGCACTTACGATCGAGTCCCGTTCAAAGCGTAATCTAGCAACAATGATTTTGATTGCGGATTCCTCAGATTCTTCAATGATCTGATGTATGTAATCTTGCAACGATCGTCTTGTTCGCATTGGGACAGTTTCTCTGTAAGAAAAGAGTACACGTCCAATGCCTCCTGCATAGTAAAAAAAACATCGATACAAATCAGAATTGGATAGTTTTCCAATAATTCAAATGTTTCATAATTTAAAAATTGGTCGAAAGGACACACACACACAATTGAAGTGTCTGCCTAGAAATCGCGTTGAAGGTAGATTTTTTGGTTCAAAAAGTCGAAATGAAGCTAAAACTTGATTTTTTAGCTAACAGCAGCATTCTTGTGAGTGTTTTCAGGAGAAGTATAGAAATCGATACTGGAGAAACTCAAAATTACGTTGGAAACTCGAAAAACCCGAGGAAAATTTTTTAGGCATTAGCAGGTCTGAGTCATCATGATCATGTATGATCTTGGCAGGCCTGGCTTTTAACAATGGAAATATATTCAAAAACCTTATTTTTATCGACCTGCTCATGTCTGAAGATTTTCCCCTGGAAAGGGTGAAAATGGTCGAATTCGAGTTCAAGAAGTCGTTATTTGGTAGATATCTAATTTCCAACAAGTTTGATGAGAAAAAATTGAAAATATTTTTGCTGAGAACCCCTAATTTGTGAATTTTTGAAAATTCACCTAAAATAGATATAGGTACCTATTAATTGGGCAATTAAAATTTTGACGGCGAAGATTTTAGATTATGCTTTTTCCAAAAATCGAAATTCCGTTCAAATTGGCGTCGAACGTTTCAAAAGGTTCCCTTCATTAGGTGTTCAAAGGAGTTGACTGCCAATTTCTCAGCTACTTACTTCATTTGATATTTTACGCGCCATCTCAGTTAGACATAGCAGTAGAGATCCTAATAGTTTTTCGTTGCTCGGTTTTTGATTTATAATATTCTTCAAATCTGTTCAAAAAAAAAAAAAAAGAAACACTGATGAGTGAATCAGGTGCATTTATCGAGTTTTATGACATTCGTGCCGAAACTCAAATGTAAGATAATCGATTGCTTGGACTTATTTTTTTCTTGCTGAAATTGATACTCACCTTGGATAAATTGGACTTTCGGTTTCCTGGCGACAGATAATGACCATAAATATCGTTCGACAGTATCCAGTGCTGTAGGTTTGACAAAGTTGAAGTGTTTCAAAACTGCATTATGAGCTTGTAACGTTTGAGCTGATCCCAACACATCCATAAATTGTTCGCTGGAAAGGATAACAAGATGACGGTTATTTTATTAATCTTTTTCTAGTTCAAAAAACACCTACACTTGGTGTATAATATCAAGAAAAACCAGAAAATGACATGAAAGAATTCGTTTTTCACTTTCAGATCCATAGTAGCTGAATTTTAATAATTTTTCTGCTAAAGTCGAGAATTTGCAACATTTTCCTCTAGAATTTTCCAATTTGACAATTGATTTTTCTCCCTCTTTTGGCCCTGACAGGATTTTTATGATTTCTTTTTTTTATAAAATGTCTGTGTTTTGGAAAATTATTTCAAAAATAACGTAATTTTTCAATTTTTCAATTTTTTTAAACCAAATCTTGAAATTTTGATTTTTCTGTCTAACTTTGCCATCAGAAAGTTTTGTAGAAATCCTGATTATTGAATTTTAGAATTGTTAGGCACCTTGAATTGTTTTTATCTTGCTCGATTTGTATTACATATTTATTTACAATATCTTATCAGAAATAAACTACCAAAAATATTCTGTATAAATGGGGGGGGGGTATGGGGTATCTGATGCAAGAACAATTTTGGAAAAATAAAATTTTAAAATTTTTTAAAATCCAGCAGACATCTTGCTAATTATTTATTTGGATAGAGGATGGCACTTACATAATTTCTTCGTTTTTCTTATTCTTCAATATTTTAGTGATTTCATCTTCTGATGCATGCTGGACGGACCTGAGTACTGCTAGGAAAGCCGATGCCGATTTCACACTGCCCAAGTTTCCTTTTTTCAAAAATTCTCGATTTTCTTTGATAACTTTTGGTAACTGAAATATGAATTTAATATTTCAATGGCTGATTATCGAAAAATAGCACGAGATGGGTGTAAAATAATTTACCGATTGAATGATATATTGAATGGGCACATCGATTATATACAAGGCTTCTGGTTTCAAATCTAATCGAAGCTTTGTTAATGTTTGGCTGATGACTTTTTCAATAGAGTTGTATGGTAACATGTTCACGTCTGCTTTTGATGGACTAGTATCTGTAAAAAAATCGATTTATTATGGCTCCTTGGGTGGGTGAAGAATATAGGCATGCAGATTATCTAGATTATTTCAATTTTTTGTGAGGTGTATATTTGAGAAGATAGGTAGGTATACAATGTGGAAATATTTCGCCGAAAATTCTGAGTCAGATTTGGTCAGAGACCTGGAATGTTTTTGAGCAACTTTTTTGATATTTACGTAATTTTGAGTAATTTTTGTAATGGTATTATCGCATGCCTACTTCCTTTCCCATATTTTATAGTTTTGTAAAACTAGGTAGGTAAGTAGATAGGTACCGATCAAGTTGAGATCCAAGGTAGCAGTAGCCGATGCCCCAATTTCCTGTTTCATATAAATACTCAAATCTACGTTTTCTTGCAACGTGGCTCTGATCAAATCGCTCATTTTCTCGTCATCGAATTGGTAGAGAATTTTTCGATTTATATTCGTACTCGTTCCTAACATCTGCAAAAATACGCCCACGTGATGCGAGGTTTAGGTATATTAAACGTATTGTGAGCAGAAGAGATGCTGGCTCGTATCAGTTTTTGGTTCATCAAAAAATCACTAAATCCACTTTTCTTGAAAAATTTTTCTGTAATTGGTGAAAAAGGAGAACCCAATAAATTTGAAAAAAATTACTTTCTAGCAACTACCAAAATACACATTGAAAAAATCAATTTTGAAAGCAGTTTTTTCAAAGCTCAATTTATGTGCTGGATTTTTTATTGAAATATTTCGGTTCGTTTTTTTTTTTAAATTTGTAAAGCTCAAATTTTTGGAAAGTTTTAGAAAAAAATTGTTTCAAAAATTTAAAAATATTGACCAGTCTGTAAAAAATTCTCGAGTTTTAAAATTTTCCTTCAATTCTGTAAAGTCCAACTTTTTAAAAATTACTCAATTTTTGGAGAATTGCTCAATTTTTTGAAAAATTGTTCAATTGTTCAATTTTTGGAAAGTGTTCAATTTTTGGAAAGTGTTCAAGTTTTGGACAAATGTTGAATTTTTGGAAAATTGTGCTCATTTCTTGAAGACGTCCTCAATTCTTAGAAATTGGGCAATTTTTGGAAAAATTTTCAATTTCTAGTAAACCCGTCTAAACTTCTTGCTTTTGAAAAAAATTAGGTGAAAAAATACGTGCGAAGTGATAATTGTTCGTTAGGTACTTTTTGATGAAATATGAAATTACATCATTACCCTTCAAGGATTTTTTCAATAGTTACACTGGAATATCGATACTAAAATGAGAAATGCCTAGATCCTTACTTTCTCAGGATGTTGTTTATCGGGTAGATGCGAAATGCAGTTAGTTTTGGTTTTTAAAATGGTTTTCATGTCGACGAGTTCGTAAGTAACGGAACATAGGCCGCATACATCCGATTCTTCCACGTGTACGTGACGCTTTCGAAACTGAAACAAACCCCAACATGTCGAGAATAAAATATAATCCAGGTATAATAAATTAAGATGGGATTTGTGCAGTGGGAATTTTTCAGGTAGCTGGTAGTTATATGTATTTACTTGTAATAGGCTGGCAATGGATTTTTTCATGTTTCTCAGCGATACATCTTCTTCCGGATTGAGATAAACGTTGACGATTTTGAAATTTTTCCAGTGAACGAGAAATATGTCGTTTTTCAAGCCATCCAGCGAACGGGCTGATTGCTGCGCGAATTTCCATGTCGAATTTTCTCGATACTCAATCGGTGTAATTTTCAACGAGTCTGTCTGAAAAATTGAGGAAAAATATTGTAGGTATTTTAAAAGTTCTATTTTTCAAACTTCTAAATTTTTATAAACGTAAATTTACAAACTCTGAATTTTTTTCCTGTAAATTTTTCAAAATTCTAATTTTTTTCAACCTAAATTTTCAAACACTGAATTTTTTACTGTAAATTTTTCAGGATTAGAATTTTTTGCTCAGAATCTTTCAAACTTCTACATTTTTTCAACGTAAATTTTCAAACTCTGAATTTTTTCATTTTTCCAGTAAATTTTTCGAACTTTAAATTTTTTCAAGGTAAATTTTCAAACTCTGAATTTTTTTCCTGTAAATTTTTCGAACTTTAAATTTTTTCAACATAAATTTTTAAATTCTGAATTTTTCTCCTGTAAATTCTTCTCTCAAAATTTTTCAAACTTCAACACTTCTATACGTAAATTGGAGTCTTCTTCCGATTATTCTGAAAATTGAAAAATACAATCTTAAATTATTTTTCACAACTACATTGAAAATAATGAAATATACAATAAGAATAAAAAATAAATGTCCTTATTGTATTTTTCATTATTTTATTTTCGATGTTGTTGTTAAAAATAATTTTTAATTGTATTTTTCAGAATATTCCTGAAGAAGACTCCAATTTCCAATTCAGAAGTATTGAAGCTTAAAAAATTTACAGGAAAAAATTCATAGTTTGAAAATTTACGTTAAAAAATGTGGAAGTTTAAAAAATTTGAGGAAAAAATTTTAGATTTTAAAAATTTGCGTTGAAAAAATAAAAAATTTTGAAGTTTAAAAAATTCGAGTTTGAAAGTTTGTTGAAAAAATGTAGTAGTAGAAGTTTAAAAAATTTTGGACTTGAAAAATTTACATTAAAAAAATTTCAAAGTTTGAAAAATTTACTGGAAAAAAGGAAAAAATTTAGAGTTTGAAAATTTACGTTGAAAAAATTTGAGAAATTTACAGGAAAAAAAATTCAGAATTACTAAATTTACCTTGAAAAAAATTTAGAAGTTTGAAAAATTCTGAGCAAAAAATTTTGGATTACAGACGATCTTATGATCGAATGATCTAGATCATGCCTACGTCTGGTATGTAGTTGGGAAAATTTAAATTCTGAGTGATCTTCACTGATTTTACCCTAAAAATTGCTAAAAAAAAATAATCTGTTGGACCAAATCGGTGAGTGGAGAAGAAAATTGCACACGACCTTATCAGAAAAATACAAATTCTGAAGGAACCCATTGAGAGGAAGGCAGGCTGAAAAATGGTCATCCCTAAATCGAAAAATATCTCTTTTTGACCTCCCCTCATTCCATGAGCAAAAGCAATTTTTTTTTGGTGTTTTTGAGAATGCTCAGGGAGTATTTTCATTATGTTTCTTTGCCTCTCTA
This sequence comes from Pseudococcus viburni, assembly GCA_033439095.1. Lineage (NCBI taxonomy): Eukaryota > Metazoa > Arthropoda > Insecta > Hemiptera > Pseudococcidae > Pseudococcus > Pseudococcus viburni. The sequence goes on from JAVBJF010000137.1 coordinate 815,891, forward strand.
GAAAAACCTCTGGGTAAACTTTTTTTTCAGCACTAATTCGCACATCAATGATAATAATGTCAAATTTTGTGATACCAACACGATGACGATCAGTCGATCACGTAGTGTCAGCTACTCACTCGTATTACAGGTCAATGACCGCCGTGCTGCTTCACGCCGGCATTGGCCTTGACCATGAACTTGGTTCACATGCAAATATGTCGCAGATCGCAGAGATACGCAGATCAATAGGTATCCTAAATTTTAATTGTAGGCCTGACTCACTCGTAATTGAAGCAGCTTTTCCAACCGATCATCAGGATTTTGCCAAATAACAGAAAGTCGTACATTTCCTGTCGTTCGAAATGACAGATCGCTTTCTGAATTGGTTTTGTTGACTTCATTGATTCTTACGGTACTCTCAAAGGTGTACACTCGGTTTCCGGCGACGTTGGCGAATAAATCCGAAGAAACATTGCTGGAACTCGAGTCAGCGACCGTGTTCGCTAAAGGCAGCAGCAGCAACCATAGTGACAGGGCTGTTGAATAATACGCGATCAATATTCGAACATTGGTTGGCATTCTTTTGCATTCTTGCTAATCCGAGTACGCGGTATAGAGCATCAAAATTCAACACTCATTTTTCGCCGACGGCAACATCGATCATCGCACCAGCGCGCACCGAGCACTGCTACCGTTCCGCCGTACTTTACACGATTGACTATCGACTGTATGACTATGACGATATGACGAAGACCGAGCAAAGAGCAAACCAGTATTCCGGTAAACGCGTTCGCGCCATGGTGCGATGGCATGTTGCACGATACAGGAAACAAGGGGCTTCGACTTAGGTTGAACCTGTTTTCCACTCAGACCGAAATACCGCACCGAGACGACGCGAGCTGCCCCATCCACCTTCCAGGTACCAAGGTTTACTTGGGCAGAAGTGGCATTTGAAAGAATTCTTCGATTTCGACGCCCTAGGACTGAAATGGTCCAAGTGCCACCTTTTTCAAAAATTACGTTTTTATGTGCTTTTTTTCTGAAAAATTCATTTTTCTAGTTTGTTCAGTACTTACTTAGTTGTTTTTTGGACTTGGAATGGTCTATCACTTTTTCGAATTTTCATTTACCTAGTTACTTGAAAATTTTCAAACGAGAAAAGTAATTAGTCTACAGTCCAAGAGGCAAAAAGTGTTCATTGAACGTGCATTTTCGCTGGACAAAAAATCAGTTGGTTTGTCGTAGGTATGGGTCTCGTAGTCCCAAAAAACCGCATTTTGGATTTTTGCCCTGGTACAATAGGGAGCTGAGGCCTGAAAACCCCCTTTTTTCCAATTTTTAAATTTGACCTTGGACAAAAATTTTTTCATATTCTGGTAGCAGACACTCCCTCGACTCCAAATATTTTCACATCCCTTGGGTCACGGGCACAATGGGGTTCTGGGCCCCCCAAAGTGTGATTTTTTTCCAAATTCGATCATTTTTGGCACAATAATGCCTCTGTGTCTGTACACGTCATGCGGTATGCTAGATAAAAAAAAACCAAACGCAATGTATTCTTTGGTTCATTCCGCGTCCAATGAGCCAAAGTTTGAGGAAAACTGTTGGCACAATAGGCCGTGGTTGAATTTCAAAGTTTTGAAAACGCACGATCCCCCCCCCCCCCTCATTAAAAAAAGCTATGAAAAAATATCTGAAATTTGGGTTGCGACCTATCAAAATTGGTTAAAATTTCACAAGCAGAATGAATTTATTGATGAAAATTAAATTTGAGCAGTTTTAACCCATTTTGAGCCCCAAATTTAGTCGATTTTTGAGTATTTTCAAAAAATTGACATGTGACCTACGAAAGTGGGGTAGAATTTCAAAAAAAATTCAAAAATATCATCCAAATTTTTTTTGAGCAACTTTTGAAAATTTTGAGCCTCAAATTGAGTCATTTTTTGATCAATTTAAAAAAATTGGCATATGACCTACAAAGTTGGGTTAGAATTTCGCCAGAAATTCAAAAATATCACCCTAGACTTTCTTTGAGCAACTTTTGAGAATTTTGAGCCTTTGATTTAGTCTATTTTTAAATAAACTTATCAGTATGGACGATATGGATAAAAATTTCATAGAGAAAGCAAAAATAAAAATCGAATAATTTTCCGAATGAAACAAAACCCGTTTTTTTCAACTGAATGGAATTGATTTGAATTTCTTATTTTCCTTTTTATTAGTTTAGATAGATCATTTTTTCACATTCCAATAAAATATTTTTCGCTTAAAATAACTCACTTGAAAGTTGTTTTAAAAAGTTTTGGATTACATTTTAAAATCTTTGGCAAAATTCTCTCCCTTTTTCGTATGTCACAAGTCAATTTTTCGAAGTTAATCAAAAATTGATTCAGTTTAAGGCTCAAAATTCTCAAAAGTTGCTCAAAAAAAGTTTTGGGTGGTATTTTGGTGAAATTCCATCCCACCTTCATAGGTCACATGCCAATTTTTTAAAATTAATCAAAAAATGACTCAATTTGAGGCTAAAAATTCTCAAAACTTGCTCAAAAAAATTGGATGATATTTTTGAATTTCTGTCGAAATTCCATCCCACTTTCATAGGTCACATGTCAATTCTTTGAAAATACTCAAAAAAAAATCGACCAAACTTGGGGCTCAAAATGGGTTAAATCTGCTCAAATTTTATTTTCATCAATAAATTCGTTCTGCTTGTGAAATTTTAACCAATTTTTATAGGTCGAAACCAAATTTCAGATATTTTTTCATAACTTTTTTTTAATGAAAGGGGCAGGAAATCATGCGTTTTTAAAACTATGGAATTCAACCACGACCTATTGTGCCAACAGTTTTCCTCAAACTTTGGCTCATTGGACGCGGAATGAACCTAAGAATACATTGCGTTTGATTTTGGCAAAACATCGCACTTTGGGGAGCCCAGCACCGCATTTTGCCCGTGACCCAAGGGATGTGACAAATATTTGGAGTCGGGGGAGTGTCTGCTACCAAAATGTGAAAAAAATTTTGTCCAGGGTCAAATTTAAAAATTGGGAAAAAGGGGGGTTTTCAGGCCTCAGCTCCCTATTTTACCAGGGCAAAAATCCAAAATACAGTTTTTTGGGACTACGAGGTCCATACCTACAACAGACCAACTGATTTTTTTATCCAGCAAAAATGCACACTAATTTCGATTTCTAGAACACTTTTTGCTTCTTAGACTGTAGACTAAATACTTGGTATGTAAAAAAATTTAATTTTATATTACCTTGATCTGCTATCACCTAATCAATAGGTACTTTGAATGCGAGGTGAGACACTGTTTATTTTATTCACGAACACACTCGACTGAAAATGCGAAATAATATGTACTTAAGCGTACTTATCAGCGACGCATATTATACCGATGATCGACTAAATAGAAAAAAAAAAATCGCATTTCTGATCACCTCACCCGGTACTCGTAATCACAATGCGAAAGTTACATCTACCCGTATTACAATTAATTGAAGTAGGTACGATCCCGATCTTGACTCCAATATAGGGGTATTTTGATAAGACCTGGAGAAAGTTCCCGTACGTTCGAGTATCAAAATGGGGACCGTCGAATCAATACTCAAATGTGTTTTTCCACATTACATAATTAAGAGAGCACAAATTACCAGCTTCCTGTTCAATATCTGATATTTTTTTCATTGATCATTGGCCACTTGTGCTTCAGGTACTTTTTTGTTTTCGCTTGAAATTATTTTTGAGCTATTCTGAATTCGAAGTACCTACATAGCTGAGAATGGCGAGATATTACAATGCATGGTGTTCTGGGGCGATGATTTTTAAATTTTTTAAATTTGATAGAGCAGGGTGTCTACTGACATTGAAAAAAAAACTAAAATTTTTCAACGAAAACCAAGAATTCTTGACAATTTTCTCTTTTCTAAATTTCTTCGTGGAAGGATAAAAGAGGGGTATTTTTATTGGGCAAATTTGAAGCAAGAAAAATAGTGCAAAAAAGCAAAAATAATCCAATTCAGAATCAGTTTCCGAAAAAAATTAGATTTAGGTACCTATTTTGGATATTTCCTGAATCTAAATTTTGTCTCACTTGTTTTACAGATTTTTGTGTGGATTTCGCAACAATTACGTCGAAGTCAGAATTTTGCAAAAATTTTCTATTCTCGCCTCTACATGCGAATTTCTTGGTCGAGGTCGTCGTATCAGCTTTGCTAGGATCTTTATGCTTTTCTCAAACTGGATTTTTTAGTCATCAGGGACGTACCCAAGGAGGGCTCAGGGGGCTCAATCTCTCCCTGCTAGGGGGACACTGGAGGGTCAAATCCAAAAAATAAGTAAATATTCGAACTCAGGGCCCTCAAAAACCTATCAAACGATATGCCGCACGTTATTTTTCATTTTTTTGAATTTTGTCCCCATCAAGGGGGCTGAAGGGGGGTTCAGAGGGGTCGAATCAAAAAACTAAGTACATATTCAAAATCACCGCCCTCGAATTAGTGGTAATCGATGGGTTACTCCACTTTTTCGATTTTTTTGAATTTTGGTCAAAATTGTGGACCCCTCTACCCCCCAGGGGTTCAGAGACTCCATCTTGAAAATTTGTTGGTTGAAGAGAGGGTGAAAAGCACTACTTACAGTAATTTTTTCAGATTTTTAAATGGTAGCTTTCATACTTTGTTTTTGTCATGAAAGTTGAGCTTTCACTGCCAAAGTTCAACTTTGAGCTTTTCAAAATGTTATTATCGCGTTTGAATCTCCTATCAATTCTCTTTCCGACCCTGCAAACAGTGTTCTCCCAAGTACCACCTATCTCGAGATATGAGCCTTCAAAGTTGAGCCGTTTTGCTAAAAATCGCAATTGCATAAAATTTTCGAGGCCTGCCCCCCGCCCCCTTGTGGGTTAGAAAAAAAATGATCATGGTTTTGTGAATAGACCACCAAGGGGAACTCGTAAAAAAAATTTGAGCGAAATCGGAAGACCCGACTTCATTTTTGGTCCGTTTTAGTATGGAATAGCCCTTAATTTTCTTCATTTAATTTTGACCCCCTCCTCCATTTTTTCTCAAAATCTGAGCCCCTCCTGTACACAATTTCTGGGTGCACCTATGGTAGTCATGTACCTACTCTCTCAATTATAAATCAGTGAAAATTATCGAAAATCACTAAGAAACAGCCAGAATTGCAGCACAGGAGAAAATCAGTGAAATTTTTTTCACTGAAAACAAGTCAGTTAGAAAAATCACTGGAAAAACAGTGAAAAATCACTGAAAAGTCAGTCAAATTTATGAAATTTGCTGAAAAATCAGTGAAAATGTTTGAAAAATTAGCGAAAATTCGCTGAAAATCAGTGAATTTCGCTGATTTTTCCAGTGCTGTAATTCTGACTACCTACTTATCAGTGACTTTTCACTAATTCAGAATGAGAGATATTGTTCTATCCTTCAATTTGACTGTCCTTTCTTGCGATAAGCTGCGTTGGCTTACATTGACAAAGCTTTATTAGAAACGTTCGAAAGTACATTTTCAAGAAATTTCCTCTACTGCTTTTCACGTTTTTGTAAAGTGAAGTTCGTTTCCTTTCTCATTCCAAATAGTTCACGATTTTTCTGAAAAATCAATTTTTGACCTCCGGCACCAGGCTCGATTTTCTTTGCCTAATTCAGACTATTTCTAAAATTCATTTAGAATCCTTATTTTTTTGAAAACGTGTAAAGTATACGTCTTCAAAAAGCTGCGATGAGAAGAAATACCATGATGCCCTTGAACATGATTTTGTAAAAAAAAGGAAGGAAAGGAAACAGAAAACAAAAATAAATTATTTGCTTTTGAAAAAACTTACTTTCATTTCAAATTGAGATAAGGTCACGAAAAATTCCTCAAAAGGTACGAAATTTTTTATCGAATTAAAGGGAACCTTGAACACATAATTAAAAGGAAAGAAGCAAATTTTGAAGACCTGACGGGTGATGATAATCGTAATGTGTAATGAAAGAGACGATGAAATGTAGCGATTTTTTAAATTCGAGTGAAAAATTAAATGTGTCATATTGAAATGCGAAATTGTGAAAAAATGTGTGAAATTGTGGATTTTTCAGAGGGAATCGAGGATTTATTAATAAAGAAACGAAATAAATAATTCGAATAGCATACCAGGTACCAAAAAAAATTGAAATTTATTAACTATCTCGATTTTCAATCACGATTACATTATATTAATATTTCATCAACTAGCTCTTACCTACTTATGAAATTCAAATAAGTAGGTAACGTCGTACTACAACGTACATACGTTTAATATTGTACATTATTATAGGTACTTACCTACTTATATCTAAGGGTATAAATAAATCTGTACGTTGAGAAAAAGTCAAAAAGACAGTGAAAAGAAATCTTGTCGACATTTTCTCAAAATTGATTAGCCTACTCGCCTAAAATCGATGAAATGTTCGAAAAAGTGATATTTTCTATCCACTTAACCGATCAACAACTCCATTCGTGTACATTAGCAATAGGTAATTCTACTGGCGACTATGAAGTCTACGTTTAAGAAGTACCTATTGAGTAAGCACTTGAAAATTTAGAAATACGATCAGTTTAAAATTTCGATCGAATCGTATTTTTCAGCGAAATGGTATCGGCAACGAGGTCTTTTTTTGTTCAAAATACTCATTTTTGAGAAAATTTGCGAAATTGTGTTCAGCAGTTTTTCGACTGGTATGTTGAGATGTCTATTTGAAAATCTAACGTTCGGTCGGAGAGAATGGAAAGTAATACAATGCTGCTTTTGGTAAGAATCAAAGCTGGGCTTCCCGGACCGAAATTCGCGCTGTAACAGAAAAAAAAACAACAAAAATAGATATTGCGTAAATTTATACGTAAGGTTGGTATGCCCAATTGATCACTTTTTTCATCTCGGATTAATTTAATCGCAATTTTTAAAATTTTAGGTTGTCCAATTTTTAGTAAAATGTTCGAATTTTGGATAAAAATTGTTCAAGTATTGAAGAAAACAGGTCACGTTGAAAAGATTTTTCGAGTTACGAAAATTCTCCATAATTTTAAGGAATTGTCCAAGTTTTTAAAATTATCCAATTCATAAAAAATCTTCGAAGTGTTGGAAAATGGTTGATTTTTTTTTAAAAATCATGGATAAAAATTGTTCAGGTAGGTTTTGAAAAAAAATTAACTATGTTGAAAAATTTCTCGACATACAAAAATTTTCTAATTTTGTGAAGCTGTCAAAAGTTTTGAAGTGTCCAATTTTTTAAAAATTGTCGAAGTGTTGAAAACTGTTTAGATTTTTTTAAAATTTCCAGTATTTAGAAAGATGTTGAAGTTTTGGGTAAAAATTATTCAAGTATTAAAAAAATCATTATGTTGAAAAAATTTCTCGAGTTACCCCTAATTTGGAGGAATTGTCCAAGTTTTAAAAATTGTCCAATTCTTGAAAAATTCTATAAGTGTTGAAAAATGTTTCAAGTTTTTAATGAAAATTGTTCAATTAAAGAAAATGATGTTTAGAAAATGCCTCCAGCTATAATAATTTGCTCAAATTTGGAGAAATTGTTCGAGATTTTATTCAATTTTTAAAATATTGTCCAATTCTGGAAGAGTGATTCAGTTTCTTGAGAATCGTCCAGGTTTTTGTTAGTTCTCCAATTTTAGGACAGTTGTCCAATTTTGGGACAGTTGTCCAATTTTGGGACAATTGTCCAATTTTGAGACAGCTGTTTAATTTTGAGACAGGTGACCAATTTTGAAACAATTTTCCAATTTTGAAACAATTTTCCAATTTTGAAACAATTTTCCAATTTTGAGAGAATTTTCCAATTTTGAGACAGTTGTTCAATTTTGAGACCGCTGTCTAATTTTGAGACAGCCAGGTGTCCAATTTTGGGACAGTTGTCCAATTTTGGGACAGTTGTCCAATTTTGAGACAGTTGTCTAATTTTGAGACAGCCAGGTGTTCAATTTTGAGACAATTTTCCAATTTTGAGACAGGTGTCCCATTTTAAGACAGTTGTCCAATTTTGGGACAATTGTCCAATTTTGAGACAGCTGTTTAATTTTGAGACAGGTGACCAATTTTGAAACAATTTTCCAATTTTGAGAGAATTTTCCAATTTTAAGAAGGTTGTCCAATTTTGAGACAGTTGTTCAATTTTGAGACAGCTGTCTAATTTTGAGACAGCCCGGTGTCCAATTTTGGGACAGTGGTCCAATTTTGGGACAGTTGTCCAATTTTGAGACAGCCCGGTGTCCAATTTTGGGACAGTTGTCCAATTTTGGGACAATTGTCCAATTTATGGACAGTTGTCCAATTTTGGGACAGTTGTCCAATTTTGAGACAGTTGTCTAATTTTGAGACAGCCAGGTGTTCAATTTTGAGACAATTTTCCAATTTTGGGGCAGTTGTCCAATTTTGAGACAGTTGTCCAATTTTGGGACAGATGTCCAATTTTAAGACAGTTGTCCAATTTTAAGACAGCTGTTTAATTTTGAGACAGGTGAAAAAATTTTGAAAAAATTTTCCAATATTTTCCAATTTTGAGAAGGTTGTCCAAACTTGAGATAGTTGTCCAATTTTGAGACAGTTGTCCAATTTTGAGACAGTCAGGTGTCCAATTTTGGGACAGTTGTCTAATTTTGAGACAGTTGTCCAATTTTGAGACAGTTTTCTAATTTTGAGACAGTTGTCCAATTTTGGGACAATTGTCCATTTTATGGACAGTTGTCCAATTTTGGGACAGTTGTCCAATTTTGAGACAGTTGTCTAATTTTGAGACCGCCAGGTGTTCAATTTTGAGACAATTTTCCAATTTTGGGGCAGTTGTCCAATTTTGAGACAGTTGTCCAATTTTGAGATAGTTGTCCAATTTTTGGACAGATGTCCAATTTTAAGACAGTTGTCCAATTTTAAGACAGCTGTTTAATTTTGAGACAGGTGAAAAAATTTTGAAAAAATTTTCCAATATTTTCCAATTTTGAGAAGGTTGTCCAAAGTTGAGATAGTTGTCCAATTTTGAGACAGTTGTCCAATTTTGAGACAGTCAGGTGTCCAATTTTGGGACAGTTGTCTAATTTTGAGACAGTTGTCCAATTTTGAGACAGTTTTCTAATTTTGAGACAATTTTCCAATTTTGAGACAATTTTCCAATTTTGAGACAGGTGTCCAATTTTGAGATAGGTGTCCAATTTTGAAGCGGTTGTCCAATTTTGAAACAGTTGTCCAATTTTGAGACAGTTGTTCAATTTTGAGACAGCCAAGTGTCCAATTTTGAGATGGGTGTCCAATTTTTGAACAGTTGTCCAATTTTTGAAAAATTAAGTTTTAGAAAAATTCCTTTATCAACATTAAAAAATTCATTTTAGTTTTGGAAGTTGGGAACATCGTACAATTTTCAGAAAAATATTGTCAAATGTTTCAAAAATTCTCGTTTTTCAAAAAATATTCTTTTTTAAAAAACCTTCCAATTTTTGTGAAATTATGGAATTTTTCGATTTATTAATCCTAATTTTTTGGAAAATTGTCCAAGTTTTAGGGAATTTCCCAAGGTTTGGAAAGTCGTCCAGGTTAAGGGAAAAATTGTCCCAGTTTTGAAAAATTGTACAGTTTTAAGAAAATTACCTAATCTTTATGAAATTCTCTAGTTTTCTAAAAATTTTCAAATTTCTCTGTCTTTCGAAAATATTTTTGAAAAAATGAGGATTTTTCATAATTTTTTGGTTAAATTAGTTCATTGAGGTATCTTTTTGTGAGGTAGTTCTGATCCCTCCGTATTACCGTAAATTATCAAAGGCAGCAGGTATCATACAACTAAGAAAAGCTATTCTTTAGAAAAATATAGCTACTAACTCGGTAGAAGTTCGCACAATCGTGCCTCCTTGGAGCGAATACACTTTGATATTCCTCTGCAGCCAATTTTCGGTGGCCAGCTCTGCCGAGGGGGTTTCTATCGTAGACTGCATCGAAATAGCGAGCTTGTTATTTTCATTGGCCGAGTACAGCATCAGCACGCAAACAGCCTTTTGACTATCTGGCGTCCCCGTCTTGACGGTGGATCTGATTTCTAAATCTCTCAGGCGGCCTACTTCGATCGAATTGGAACATTTACCAGGTTGCAAGTACAACAAATGTCTCGTGTTCAGTTCAATATTCGAAGAATTATCGACGAAACGGGATGGCTGATAAGGGGACGGAGGTAGGTAAGCTTGTGGCGTGTACGTCGGCGGAGTATAGTCGAAATTTTCCAAATTTTGCGAATGTGGCGTTTGGTATGGCGACTGAAAAGCGTTCGAAGGGTACGACGAGGATGGCGACGATTGCGCGTGCGGAAGTACCGAAGATATGGCTACTGCCGCAGCTGCGTTGGGAGAAAATGGCGACGATTGAGCTGCGGGGGCCGAATATGGCGACGATTGAGGTGCCGGGGCCGAATATGGCGACGATTGAGGTGCCGAGGCCGAATATGGAGAGGATTGAGGCGCGGGGGCCGAATATGGCGACGATTGAGCTGCCGGGGCCGGATAAAATGGTTTCGGCTGGTTGGCCTGGGGCTGTTGGAAAATGGTGCTGTGAAAATGCGCCGTTGCTCCATTACCGGCCCCACTGTTCGTGGAAATCAGTTCGGCTCCATTGGGTATTTGAAACGGAATAGCTTTGAAATCGTCTCTTTCGCCGAAATCGTTGTTGAAACTGACGAAATCGTTGAAAGCTCGATCGATGTCCGACCCGTCGTCGTCGTCCTGGAAATTTCTCCCCATCGATTTGGTCGTCTTGACGTCTTCGTCGTGCTTACGCGCGAACCAATTTATCGTACTCGTGTTGGAAAACTCGTCGCTTGGAATCCAGTTTTCGGCAGCATCTTTTGAAATGGCTGCAGCAGCCGAGACGATGTTACTTCGCACAGTCAGACACAATAAAACTCGTAATAACAAATTAACTGGGGTGAATTTTCGTCCAAAATACATGTCAACAAAAAAGGTGCTCTATTTTGATAATGGCACTTGCACTGGCACTGGGTTTGATGGGTGTAAAAAATTCACGACGGCGGTTGCGACGATTCGGATCACTAAATGAAGTCTGGTCGCGGCGCGTGCGACCGAAGTAACGATTCGGAGAAACTTCAGCACTGGACTGAATTATAGGAATGCCATCGACAACGTTATATAAAAAAAGCATCATGAGGGTTCTGCGATGATAAAGCTTCGCTACCAGACCCACATGTAAATAAATATTATTCGCGAGTACGTCGATCGTGTGTACTCGAAGTGAAAATATGCAACGTTCACATTTGCGTGAAACATCGACTTGTAAGTTGTAGGTCTGTGGTCTACATAAAGGCAGAATAGGATAAGCTGAGAAAATGAAAAATTCTTCGATTTTGCCAATTTTTCGGCTTTTTGAAGTGCTTAGTTGAATTGAAATTCCCCTAGAAAAATTTTCACTCCTCGAAATGCTTAGGGGTTGAAGTAGGATGCCCCAAAGTAATGCAATTTTGAAGAAAAAAAACGGTTTTTGGTGTTTAAACATCCAAAATTACGAATACTATCATTTTGGAACGTCTTAGCACTGGAAAGATGCGATTTCAGATGCTGTATCTCGTGGCTTCTCTCTCATTCCGAATCAGTGAAAAATCACTGATAGCAGTCAGAGTTATAGCACAGAAATTCAAGTGATTTTTCACTGATTTTTCAAAGAATTTCACAGATTTTTCAGTGAATTTCATAAATATCACTGAGCTTTTAGTGAATTTTCAATGATTTCCGGTGATTTTCTTTCACTAACTTGCTATCAGTGAAAAAATTTTCACTGGTTTATTAGTGTGCTGCAATTCTGGCTGTTTTTCAGTGATTTTTGATAAATTTCACTGATTCAGAAATGAGAGAGTTGTTTGGTTTTTTAATCGAAGGTCATTTAATCCCTTGAAAGGGCTGTATGTGAGTTGATTCCCAAAGAAATATTTGTGTAAAAACACAGGGGAATTGATTCCCATTTTTTTTTTTTTTTGGAGATGTACGAATTGATTTCCCCTTTTTCAAGAGTGAATGTGCGAATTGATTCCCACTTTATTTTCGAAAAAAGGAATTTTTCAGGAGAGCGAATTAATATGCACAAAACGTTTCTACGACTTAAAATTAGGTTCAGCAAATGTTGGTTTGTTTCAAAATGTGGATTTGGGGCCTACAGAGCAGGTTTCACTCCAGTTATCAAGAATTGAAATGAAAAATTTTCCCATCTGGGTGCGCTTATGCTTGGGAATTTTTTAATCGCAGTTTCGGAAATAAAATTTTACGAAAAAAACAATGGTGTTATTTATTTTGGATTTAAAAAATTATTTCAACACCTTTTTTGTGTTTTTTTAAATAAAAAGCTCAAAAACTTCGAAGATCTGTGATTTAGAAACATATGGGAAAATTTTTCATTTAAATTCTTGAGAACTGGAGTAAAACCTGCTCTGTAGGCCCCAAATCCACATTTTGAAACAAACCAACATTTTGCTGAACCTAATTTTAAGTTGTAGAAACGTTTTGTGGATATTAATTTGCTCTCCTGAAAAATTCCTTTGTTGAAAGAGGTTGGGAATCAATTCATATATACGCCTGAAAAAAAGGGAGAATCAATTCGTACATACTTACCACTGAAAAAAATTGGGAATCAATTCGGACATTTCAAAAAAAAAAAAAAATGGGAATCAATTAGAACCTTTTTCAAAGCTGGGAATCAACTCACCAACTCCCCTTGAAAGATGCAGAGAAGATTTCTTTTCGCCGGGGCAGTTTTTTTTACCATCACGAAACACCACGCAGCAACGTTTTTTCTCCCAAGTCCAAAAACGTTCAAATTTCCTCAATTTTTTTAATCCTAAATTTTTTTCCAGTATTTTTTTGAACTTTGGATTTTTTTCAAACTTAATTTACCCATTTAAGAAATGTTTTCTTGAAACGTAATCCAATTCTTGAAAATTGTTTTCACATTTTTTCAACCTTCAATCATTTTTTTCTCAATTTTTCTCAATTCTAAAATTTCTTCTCAAAACTTGAACCCATCCTCAAATCTTTTACTACTTAGATAAAATGTTTTCTAGATATTTTACTACTCTAAATTTTTTTCGCACTCTGAAATTTTTTTCCTAAAATTTTTTCTTGAAATTTCGCAAGCTCTAAATTTTTTCTTGCAATTTTGCCAACTCTCAATTTTATTCTACTTTCTACTTTGAAATTCTCAAAGTATTTTCCTAGTATTCATGGGCTGATAGACCAAGTAGTCTGAACCCAAATAAATTAATACCTGATAAAAAAAAAATAGTGACAAATTTTTTATTAAAATTTAGTAGATACATACAATTCCCTAAAAAATTTTATCACCAATAACTTTTTTCCGTTTTTCCCACTCTAAAAATTTTTTCCGAAATGTTTTCCAAAGCATATTTTTTCACCTCTTTTTCTGACTCCAAAATTTTTTCTCCATTCTTTTCCAATCTTAAAATTTTTCCCCGACATTGTTTCGCGCTCTGAAATTTTCTCTCGAAATATTTTCTCAAAACTTTTTTCAAGTTCTAAATTTTTTCTTTCCCCGAACAAAAGCGGTGACATCACATGTGAAAAGTATACAATTCAGAAAATAAAAAGTTTAAGATGAATTTTACTATCGAAAAAATTTTTGAAAAAAATTTTAGAGTGGTTTAATTTTGAGAAAAAATATCCAAGTTTGAAAAATAATAATGAACTTTCATACAGTTGGGAAACATTTGAAAGTTGATAAACATCGAGAAATAATTTTATTAGAATTTGAAAAAATCTTTAAAAAATGTCTTCGAAAATTTTAGCTTGAAAAATGCCGAGAAATGTGACAGAAATTCGAAGAAAAATTTCAATTTGGAAAATTTCCCAAGAAAATGTCAAAAATTCGAAAAAATTTTGGGAAAATATTTTACGGTTGAAAAAAAAATGAGACGAAATTTTTAAATACCGAAAATAGTTCAACTTGGGAGAAAAAACATTGCTGCGAGATGTTCCGCACCTGTTGAAGAAAAATGTCACCTCATGAAAAGAAATTGTCCTTCCGGCAAATATATTTGGACAAGTGTAAAAAAATTTTTTTTGAGACTTTGAAAAAAAATATCCACTCAAATCGGGCACAGAAAGGGGTAAACTGACCCGCTGATCACGAATGTGATATTGGTTCTCTCTTGAAATTCGTCGTTTTAAAATGTTCATCGAAATTCATTGGCAAGAACACCATCCTAAGCAAAAATTGAAATTTCATGGGAAGGAATGATCAGAATAAGAAAACTAAAATCAGATTTGTGTCCAGCAAGTCACATTACCCCTTTAGGTGTAGCTCATTTGAGCCAATGTTTTGCTTTAGGTCTCAAAATGAATTTTTTTGCCTAAAAAAATACAGATCCGAGACCTTTTCTAAAAAATTGAGGGGTCAAATAACTTTTAATCAAGAAACCAAACCTGCCACGAGATTCAGCATCTCAAATCACATGTTTTCAGTGCTAGGACGTTTAAAAGTAATTGTAAATTTTGGGGCTTGAAACACCGAAAACAGAGTTTTCTTATTTTTCGAAAATGGATCTACTTTGAGACATTCTAGTCCAGTCACGAGTTAATGGGGGGGGGGACTAAATTTTTTTTGAGGGATCCTCAACCCAAAATTTATAACACAAAACCAAAAATTGGCGAAATTGAAGAACTTATCATTTTCCTGGCCCACCCTAATATAAGATATAAATTTTATTATTTCACAGAATCATCTTTCTTATTTGTGAAATTTTTGGCACTCTGGGTTGTCTGAGCTCGGAACTACTTCTCGCTAGAATGAAAACTGCTGCTCCTAAAAATTTTTGAGAAATTGAAAACGATAAAAAAAATCTATTTCACCAATTTGATAAATTTTTTAATTTGAATGATTCGAATTAATGATGGATGGTTGATAACAAATTGAGCCACTTATCAGTCATTATTTGCAAATTCAAAAATAATTCACGATTCTATAAAAAATGAATTTTTTTGATTTCTAATTACTATTTAAAATCACAATAAAATTAGTCCAATGCAATAATTGGACATGAGAGCCGAAAATATTGCCATCAAGCGAAATTCGACTTCCTAGTTTTTGGCATTTTCGAACGAATTCAATTATGTACTTGGGCCACAAGCCGGCGGGCACATCGGTATCACGGTTTCGAAAAGTTCGATTTTATCTTCAGATTGGCCCAGAATATTGGCCGCTTTACAAACGTACTTTCCAAATTGTCTTTTCTCGATAGTGATAACTCTAACTACGGAAAACGTTATTTCATCGGTTGTGGTGAAATGAGATACTTCGTAGTGCTGATTGTTCGCAATAGGTACGTCGTTTTTATACCATACGATGGCCGGAGGGGGATAAGCTTCGACCTGAAATCAAATCACCATTGAAGAAGTCATCGGAAATGCATCGTCAGGTAATTACATTTACGTACTTTGCATTCTATATCCATATCATACTGCATTGCTTGACCGACTCGTTTTCGCGTCGCTGTTACGACGGGTGCGAATTGCACTTCGACAGCGATATTTCGTCTGGCACCGCGGCCTACTCCGTTGTCAGCAACGCAATAGTAGGTACCTCGGTGTTCTTTATTGACGGATTTTATTTTCAACATGTTTCCGCGAAAGATCGATCCTCCGGTGGGTAACACGGCGTTGTGATCTCTGCGCCAGAAAATAGTAGGCTGAGGATATCCCCCTGCGTAGCATTCCAACGTTACTGATTGTTCTTCGGTTACGATCAAAGATCTCGTCGAGTTATCGAATATTATCGGAGGTCTGCGTATTTGCAGCTCGACTTCGGCAGATGACTGTGAAAAAATATTACGTTAGGATGGAAATTGTAATCAGTTAATTTATACAGGGTGTTCGATGAGTGGTCTGATATACGTTATTTTTGGATGTAACTAGGTCACACCAGGTGCTAGTTGAAAAAAAAAATAGATGAACATGTTGCCTATCTTGAAAACTGAACGGGCAGATGCTGTTTCCAGAAAAAATGATGTAAAAATTTCTTCTCAATCATGGAAATAGTTGAAGGGTACAGAAAAAAAACAGCCAATTACAAAAATTGTACATTAGAAAAGGGACTTAGATGTAACCTTTTTTAAATTTTCGCCTAATTCTTTTTTCTAATATCCAATTTTTGTAATTGCATGACTGGTTTTTTCCCTGTGCCCTTCAGTTAGTACCTACTTTGAAAACTGATCAAAATTTATTGTTAAGACTTTTTGCCTAACTTCGAACTTGAAGGGGATACAAAAAAATTTATTGAAAAAAATTCTAAAGAATAATCTTATCGAAGGAATGCATAGTAATGGTGGTACATTGAAAATTGAAGGAATTTTGTTCCGAAGACTTTTTCCTAACATCAAAAATGAAGGGCTACAGATAATTCAGAATAAATGGGATTCGAAAAATTTTTAAATTTTCTCAATTTTTAATATCTGTAGTTCCTTTATTTTTGGGAGATGTTTTTTTCCAAGACTTGGAAGAGTACTCTCTCATTCTGAATTAGTGAAAGGTCACTGATAAACAGTCAGAATTGCAGCACAGAAATAAATCAGCTAAATTCACCGATTTTCCACAAATTTTCGCTGGTTTTTCAAATATTCTCACTGATTTTTCTACTGATTTCTCAAATTTTACTGCCTCTTCAGTGAATTTTCATTGATTTTCCAGTGATTTTTCTCACTGATTTGTTTTCGTTGAAAATTTTTTCATTGATTTTCTCCTGTGCTGCAATTCTGACTGTTTCTCGGTGATTTTCGATAATTTTCACTGATCTATAACTGAGGCAGTAGTAAACGACTCCGAAAATCCCGAATTGGCCACATTTGTGTTTCTCATAATCATATTTTCATCAGTAATTTTTTTAATTCAACTTTTCTTAAAATTTTCCCAACTTTGATTTTTTTTCAATTGTTTTTTATTTCTTTCAACAAGGGAGGTATCCCAACTCAAAGTAAAATTTTGAGTCCAAACAAAAAAAAAAATCGAAAGTACATCATAACAGGACATCATACCCAAAATTCCAGGTGCTGAAGTTCATTTATCGATTTTTGGCGAATTTTTGAAATTTCAAAATTACCTCCGCCTTGGGAAATATGAAAATTTGATCTAATTAACGAAAAAAGCTGAAATTTGGTATATACCCTATTTTCAACCTCCGGAATTGATTGGAAGTGGTTTCGAGAGGTTTCGGAGCCACCAGAAAATTTTGGAATTTTCCAGCGCAGGGGAAAAACTTATAAAAATGGTCCATATGCACTTCAGCACCAATAATCGCAGATTATCCATATTGGTGACCTATTTGATCGATTAAAACACAATTTTCCAAAATTCGTAACTTTGAGCTCAAATTCACATTTTTGGGCAAGAAATTTTTTTATGTGCTGGAAAATTCCAAAATTTTCTGGTAGCTCCGAAACGTCTTGAAACCACTTCCCATCGATGTGGGAGATCGAAGATAGGATATATACCAAGTTTCAGCTTTTTACCCAGTTACGTGTGCAAGGGGGATATTTTGGAATTTTTTCCAGAAAAATATCCTGCCCAAAAAATGCAAATTTGAACTCAAAGTTACGAATTTTGGAAAATTGTTTTTCAACCGATCAAATAGGCCATCAATATAGATAATCCGCGATTATAGGTGCTGAAGTGCATATGTATGGGACATTTTCATGGGATTTTCTCCAGCTCTGAAAAATTTCAAAATTTTCTGATCGCTCCGAAACGTCTCAAAATCGCTTCCATTCGATTCTGAAGGTTAAAAATAGGGTATATACCAAGTTTCAACTTTTTACCTCGATGTATGCGCATTAGGCGAATTTTTAAATTTTTTCCATGAAAATTTCTTACCCAAAAATGCGAATTTGAACTCAAAGTTACCAATTTTGAAAAATTGTGTTTTAATCGATCAAATAGGTCACCAATATGGACAATCTGCGATTATAGGTGCTGAAGTGCATATGGGCTATTTTTATGAGCTTTCTCCAGCGCTGGAAAATTTCAAAAAATTTTGGTGGCTCGGAAACGTTTCGAAACCCATTTCAATCGATTTGGGAGGTCAAAAATAAGTTATATACTAAATTTAAGCTTTGTTCGTTAATTAGATCAAATTTTTATATTTCCTATAGCGCAGGCGGAGGTAATTTTGAAATTTCAAAAATTCGCCAAAAATCGAGAAATGAACTTCAGCACCTAAAATTTTGGATACGGGGTCCTGTTATGAAGTACTTTTTATTTATTTTTTATTTGAACTCAAAATTTTACTTTGAGTTGGGATATCTCCCTTGTAAATAATTTATACTTATTGGGTTGAAAAGAAAGTTTGAAAAACATGATGTTGAAAACTTTTTTTTAAATTCAATGTCATTTTCAAGTTAGAAGAAATTTTACAGAAATCTAAATTGGTAAAATTCCAACTCTAATTTTTTTTCAATTTTTCAATTTTTAAATTCAATTTTTTCGAAATTTTTCTAATTTGGATTTTGAATATTTTTAAATTTATAGTTTTTAAAAATTCTTTCATTTTGAATTTTGTTTTTGAAAATTTTAGAAATTGTCTCGTTTTTTTCTGCGTTCAACTTCTGTAATTCTAAATATTTTTCAATTTGATGTTTTTCAAAATTTCTTTTGACCAAATACTTAATTAGAGAACAATTTTAAGACAAGAAATGAAAAAATTTAGAATTGAAGAAACTGAACTTGAAAATTGAAATAAATTCAGACTTGGATCGTTGAAATCCCTTTTGTGGCAAAATAACTGAGAGCTAGTTAAAAAATGACAAATTTCGATAATCGAACGTTAATAGAATGGTGTTGTAAATCGAAAGAACGAAACAAGAATCACTTGGAAAGAAAGACTTTTCCAAATCATAGAGAATAACAACTCCCCTGATGGGAGGGATGTCTGTTCCCTTGATCAGTTGATTTTTTTCAACTTTTTTTGAACAAATTTTATCGTAGCCCCTTCAATTTTAAAGCTAGGCAAAACGTCGTGAGAGCAAAAATTGTTCAGTTTTCAACGCACAATCTATTTCCTTGATAAGTTTATTTTTTTAGAACTTCTTTTGAACAAATTTTCTCGTAGCTCCTTCAATTTTAAAACTAGGCAAAAAGTCACGAGAAAAAAATATGTCCAGTTTTCGCATTTCTGTCCATTTTCATGGTTGAAAAAATTTTTACGTTATTTTTTTGGAAACAGCATTCGCCCCTTCAATTTTCAAGATGGGCAACATATTCATCTGAAGTGTTTTTTTTTTCAGTAGTTCCCGGTTATATCCAAAATTGACTTATGACAGATTACTCACCAAACATCCAGACACCTATGGGTTGTTTATCAAATGAATTGTGTGGTTACCTTGAGCGAAACGCTGACGGTTATTTGACACCTGTAGAGGCCGGCGTCTGTTTCTTGGATATCTTTTATGATCAAAGTATAGCTTGATTTTTCCGGATCGTGGACAGTCTGGAATCGCGAATCTCGAAGTATCATCGTAGAACCGCTACTGATCGGAATACCCTCGGAAGTTTTGGTTTTTCCCAACTGCGTCCACTGTACCGGGTACTGCTCGACGTATTGGACGATACATGTTAATTCGGCCATTTCGCCGATGTTCTT
Organism: Pseudococcus viburni; assembly: GCA_033439095.1. Lineage (NCBI taxonomy): Eukaryota > Metazoa > Arthropoda > Insecta > Hemiptera > Pseudococcidae > Pseudococcus > Pseudococcus viburni. The sequence goes on from JAVBJF010000137.1 coordinate 835,548, forward strand.
GATTTGTTCTTGACTAATGTACGATATGGTCGGAGATCGTTGACTTAACACCGAAGTTAAAAAAGCCAAAATTGCCAAACGCCACATGATTTAGGTTTAAAAGCACGAGAATATGACTAGAATTTTAGCATTTGCGGAGGTAATGAGATCGACGAGACTAAACACGAGACATGAAACTAATAATAGTTGATTTTTTGTTACAAGATTAGGTACCTGTACCTGTGTCTCCGAATTGTAATAGTTTCTCTACGGGGATGAAATTCTAAAACCGGTTTCGAAGGTGGAGTTAGTGAGTCAGACTGGTGTTATTTCACGGTATGTATGAATGTGTCTTTTATCGGAAGTGCAGGCATGATTCGTACAGAATGTTGGCAGCGACATCGAATTTCAAATAGGTATATGAATGTAACTTGCCAGTGGATAATGGATTCAGGTAATTACCCGTATCTACAGGCAAAATACCCCTTCGTATCCAATCGATAATTTTTTATTGGTATTTTTTTCTTGAAAAGTGCAAAAATACACCTCTTGATAGTAAAATAATATGGCCATCACTTTTTCTCATTGAACCTCCCGGAAAATATATGCCTCAAATATACAGGGTGTTCCATGAATCGTCTGCCAAACATATATTTTTTCGGATATAACCGGGTACCACTAAAAAAAAACTTGGGATGAACGTGTTGCCAATTTTGAAAATTGAAGGGGCAAATACTGCTTCTAAAAAAAATCACGTCAAAAAAATTTTTCAACCATGAGAATGGACAGTACTTTGAAAATTGAGAAAATTTTCATCTCACGACTTTTTGCCTACCTCTAAAATTGAAGGGCTGCGAAAAAAATTGTTCAAAAAAAATTCGCAACAAATGAACTGATCAAGGGAATCGATAATACGTTGAAAACTGAAGAAATTTTGTTCTGTAGACTTTTTGCCTAACATCGAAAATGAAGGGGCTACAGACCACTCAAAAGAAATGGGCTTCAAAAAATTTTCAAATTTTCTCAATTTTCAATGACCCTTAGCCCCTTTATTTTAGATGTCGGGCAAAAAGTCTACGAAATAAAATTTCTCCAGTTTTTAACGTACTATCCATTCCCTGGATCAGTTTATTTTTTGAGAATTTTTTTGAACAATTTTTTTCGTAGCCCCTTCAATTTTAAAGATAGGTGAAAAGTCATAAAGTAAAAATTTGTTCAGTTTTCAAAGTACTATCTATTATCACGATTGAAAAATTATTTTGATGTGATTTTTTCAACAGTAGCATTTGCTCCTTCCATTTTCAAAATAGGCAGCATGTTTATCCCAAGTTTTTTTTAGTGGTACCCGGTTTTATCCGAAAAAATATGTTTGGCAGACGATTCATGGAACACCCTGTACATTGGGATGAATTGAAAAAAATGTTTATTATTTACCTATTCTGGATTTTTAAAAAACATGATGAGGTAAAAGTAGGTAGGTACTAGTCTCGAAATTCACTTTTTTTTTGTTATGAAATATAAGTGAAAAGGGTGAATTTTGAAACTTTAATCAAATCTATCGCGAAAGGGGTATTTATCGGGGTATTTTGACCTGCTGAACACGAATATGGAATTGATTTTTTTATTTGGTCATTTCTTTCACTATAAAACGCTCAAAATTTGAAAAATTTGCTAAAGTAATAACATTTCTGTACGGTTTTTCACGATTTTTGACTCTTAGTTCAAAGAAATGGCCAAAACCAAATGCACAGAAAAATTCTACATAAAAAAACGTATTTTTTAGTAATTTTTTCAGGGTGGTCGCTCTTCGCTTATGTGATATTTTTTACGATTGAAAACTTCAAATGCCCGAAAAAACGCGAAGAAATGTACCAAAATTGTTGAAAAAATTATAACAAATACACCTCTATGGGATGTAATTTTGTGCCAAAGAACAGAAAATTTCCTTCACTTCCGTTGAAATTAAAAATTCTTGAAAATGATGCAATTTTATGGCAATAGCTCCGAAAGGGGGGGGTTGGGGTTCAAAATTTTGTGAAAAATGATTTCCAGTCAATATACACCTCTTGAGGTGTTTAGGAGCCCAAAAGTGCCTGGGGCCAAATTCATCCCTTATCCGGACATACCCTTTCATTTTTTTTGAGAAAAAATTATGAAAATAGTAATTTGTAAGAGAGAAAGTAACATTTAGAAACCAAAATCGAAAAAAGTAACCAGTTATGATTCCATGGTACTCCCAAAATCCGGGCGGGGATACAAATTATGATTTGTACCCCCCCCCCCCCCCCCCAGTTCATCACATATGGAATTTCAAAACATTATAGGTACTAAGAGCCCAATTTTTTCAATACTTCGCCTTCGCAATGAATTATTTGAGGCGACAGAGTGAAAAAAAACGCTCCTTTTTTCTCCCTCCCCCGAAAATTCGTCTGGTATTCCAAGTTTCAGTACTCGCTTCGTACCCTCTCAAAAAAAAACGCTTTCGACACCACTGATTGCCAAAGCAGGATCCTACACTGAGAAAAATGGAGAATGAAAAATGAATAGAAAGTGTTGCAAAAAATTATAAATTTTATTCAAAAAAAATAAATTTTATTCAAAAAAAATAAATTTTATTCAAAAAAAATAAAGTTTATCCAAAAAAGAATAAATTTTATCTAAAAATAATAAATTTTATCAAAAAAAAATAAAGTTTATCCAAAAAAAAATAACGGGGCACCATTCGCAAAATTAGCAATTTTTATCAAAAAAAATAATAAAATTTATCACGAAATTTGGGAAAATAAAGTTTGTCAATTTTGCGATAAATATTATTATTTTGCGATAAATATTATTATTTTTTGAATAAATTTTACTAATTTTGTGAATGGTGCCTTTTTATTATTACGTTTAATAAAATTTATTTTTTATTTTTTTGAGTGTACCTTCACTTGAAGCTAATCTATTAAGGTTTCGACGACCATAAGCAGGTGTTTGAAATTTTTAATAATTTTTTTATAAAATAAAATTCGACTTTTATGAAGATTGCAAGAATTGAAATTCAGTTGGCAGCACTGTCATATTTTTTTTGAAAAATGTTATCAACAATTATTCTCGGTAGCTGAAATTTTTTTGGCTTGATTTTGAGTTGTTTGAGTGAGCAATTTGAATTAATTAAAATCGAGACCCAGTTTCGAGATGAATGATTCAGGGAGATGTTGAATCTTGAATTGCTCTTTTTTAGTCCGTGATCGCGATTTCCAGCCTGTAGTGCCGCCCAATTATGGCAAAATGCTGTATTTTTTTGAAAGTAAGGATTCCACTTTGAAATCTTTTAGTTCTGCCTTTCTGAACTAGGTTTGAAAATTTTTTCGAAGGTATCACATTCAAAGTAAATACCTCGCCAATTTCCTTCAAAAATCCAGTATTTTTCTTCGACAAATGTGTACTTTGTTTTTTCATTGATCCCAAACTGTGCGCAGGATGTGCTCATCGTCTGATTCAATATCTGAGCCAAAAAAGAAACAACAAAAAACGTCAATTTTATGCCTATTTTATATTCTTCGAATGTCGAATCTTAGCTAACGATACGATAATCGCCAAGTTACCTTGGTATCAATAAAATTCGTTTACCTGCGAGAAGAATATCACCGTGATGGTCAGTTTCTGTTTGGTCACGAACGTGCATCCTGTATAAATTCGCACCCAGTCCTGCGAACATTCGTTCAGTTGTAAGAGCACCAATCACAAAAATCTAGAAAAATAAGAAACAAAACAAGCCTGATATTAAAGGTTATTTGAAGTGAAAACGAAAAAAAAAATTGTACAATAAAAACAGAGAACGTTATATAATGAAAACGAAACGAAAAAATTGAATCTGAAACGATAACAAAATGGAAAATAATTTTTTTCGTTTTTTATAACATTATGAAAAACGTACGAAAACAATTTCGTCTTGCCATAACTGAAAAAACGTTACGGGTTGAATAAGTCAAGCCAAAATTGGTAAAAATCAATACGATCTGGGTTGCGAGATTGTCACACACCACTGCAGCGATAACTGGTTTCTTAAGGGTTGTTTGAGAGCAGGATGCTGCGGGGGTATTGTATGGTCGCCGATTTCTCGTGCATGTCCTTGACTGTTGTGCTCGCTTACGTATTGTTCTGTAGTGGCACGTTATTTTATTGTTATCATTAATGAGGTCCAGTGTTGGGATATCGTGGGAAAGGCTTTAGCAGATTAAGATGAATGAATCAACCCGAGACGTCTTCTTTCAATTTTTGTTTTCTAAAAATCCATTAATTACACTGAAAAATAATTTTTGACCCAAAAATGGCACTCTCATCCCTCTACAGGCAGGGTGAACTTGAAAAATTAGATTTTTACACTTTGTTCGTCATTTCAGACATTTTTAAATTAAATGAAGTGAAATTTGAAGAGTAGTTGAGGATATTGCATGTGATTATCCAGAATTTTTAAAAGATTTTTTCGACTCCAAAATGACCTAGAATTGGGTTTTGAAAGCTTAAAGGCATGTGAAAATTTCAATTATGAATGAAAAAAATTTCGAGAGTTGAATGTATTCTGTACCCACTTGCCCACGTGAACTTTTTTTAGATTTTTTTCGGCCGGTGGCACTCTCTGAAATGCTCAAAAAGGTGATTTTCTTTCATTTTTTGGTGAAATTGCAGAGAAGAAATGGCCAAATTGAAAAACTACTGTTAAACTCGTGTTCGGCATGTCAAATAACTTTTGAATACACAGGTCGACATTTTTAAACTTTTGAAATGATCTTTGAGGTTTGATGGGTGATTTTCATAGTACTTTTTGCGCTGATCACGAAAAAAGCAGTGAAAAAATTCCATCGCCCAAGGATTTTTCACAATTTGAATTTTTCGTTTAACGGGTTTTTTTCTTTTTTTGATAACTTTTGACACTTCAAGTCAATTTTCTGAGAAAAGGAAGGGTTCTACGAAAAAAATGAATGGAACATAAATTGTAGAGCGTCAAATTTTCTATTACTGAAGACCAATTAATTTCTTCTTAGGAGGCTTAGATTTCGAGATATTTTAGCTCAAATTTCAAAGTTTGACTTTTTTTAAAATTGAAAATATCTCGAAAATTAAGCCATTTAAGAAAAAACTAATTGGACTTCAGAGGTAGAAAATTTTACGCTCTACAATTTATGTTCCATTCATTTTTTTCGTAGAACTCTTTCTTTCCTCCGAAAATCGACTTTAAGGGTCAAAGTTACATAGAAAAATGTAAAATAAATTTTCAATAAAAAATCTTCCAATTATAAAAAATCCTGGCGTAATCGAGAATAATTGACTCGAACATGGCACTAAAAAATATATTAGAATCACCTACCAACGAAACTTGAGTGGTGGAGAAATTTTAAAATCAGCGCTACATTTTAGACTGAAAACAGTGATTAAAACAAGAAAAATAAAATGCTGTTTTAAATTTAATGGATAATTATTATATCACTTTTCACGCTGATCACCAGAAAAATGGTGAAAAAATTCCAGGACTTCAGGATTTTTCATAATTGGAAGATTTTTCGTTGAAAATTTGTATTACACTTTTTGATGTAATTTTTGACCCTTTAAGTCGATTTTCTGGGGAAAGAAAGGGTCCTACGAAAAAAATGAATGAACCTTAAATTGTGGAACGTAAAATTTCCTACTTGAAAAATTCGATACGTTTTTTTCTTAGGAGGCTTAGTTTTTGAGATATTTTCAATTTTAAAAAAAAGTCGAACTCTGAACTTTAAGCTAGATATCTTGAAAGCTAAGCCTCCTAAGAAAAAACTAATTGGACTCTAAAGATAGAAAAATTAACGCTCTACAATTTATGTTCTGTTCATTTTTTTCGTAGGACCTTTCCTTTCCTCTGAAAATCGATTTCAAGGGTCAAAAGTAATCGAAAAAAGTAGAAAAACCGTTAAACGAAAAATTTAAATTATGAAAAATCCTTGGACGGTGAAATTTTTTCACTGCTTTCTTCGTGATCAGCGCGAAAAATACTATGAAAATCACTCATCAAACCTCAAACAGCATTTTCCATGTCGACCTGTGCTATTTGAGGGAGTGAAAAATTCACTTTTTCGATTGATTTTTCCTGACCAATCGAAAAAAGTGAATTTTGAAAATTTGATCACAATGATCCAGAAAAGTCTGCTTGTCGGGGTATTTTAATGCGCCGAACATTAATCCGGCATTAGTTTTTTCATTTACTCATTTCTTCTCACTTAGAACGCTCAAAGTTGGTAAAAATCCGAGAAAATTATGAATTACGAATACAGCATTGGTTTTTGCCTCGTGTGTGATTTCATTACCCGTTTTAAAAAAATCAAAAAAAAATTCCGATTAAATAATTTTGTAGGTAAGTATAACAAGATTCCAATTCTGTTTTCACAAAAATAATATTCCAAAACTTTCAAATCTTCTGCAAATCTGAAATAAAAAATTGAAAATTTAAATATCAGCAAAACTAAATTACCTATGCTTCCTCAGCTTTTGCTCCAAAATCTTCCATAACTTCCACCCTTCGCACATCCCACCTCAATATCATTTTCTATATTATACTGATCAATTGAAAACTTCAATTTTTCCTGTTAAATTCGAAGACAATTCCGTTGAATCAAAAATTCGCCCAATTTTTTGGCCCTATTCTACTCAATAAGCTGCAAAAACTGTCTCTAGTAGAAAATATTTATTTCAAAATTACACAATATCAGATAAGTAAATTGTAAAAAAAAAATCGTTTTATCGATCATCTTTGAGAAACTCGCGTAGAAAAATCGCATGTACTTAGTAATTTATTTTCGTCGAACAGATACCAAAGGCAAAATTTGCACGGAAAATGCATCAGACCTCAAACTCGAAACTGTTTCAAAAATGATGACCAATTTTCTTTCATTAATTTTTAGTTTAAATTTTCTTAAAATTTCGATTTTTCGTTTTCTTCTTCTCCTGAATTTTTCAATTTAAATGTTTCTATGCTGAGAAAACCATGACAATGCGAACCTGGCAATGAGAATTTTCGCAGTGTAAAAAAAAAGTCAGGGAAAATAATAAAATGTATAACTTATTTTTCTCATTTGTTCGAATCTTCTCAATCGGCATATTTCCAACTTTGAAATTTTGTACGTTTTAAATTTTTATAATTTTCCTGAATTTTTTTTGGCCGGTGGCAACCTCTAAAATGCTCTAGAAGGGGGGAGGGTTCTTTCATTTTTTGGTGAAATTGCCGAGAAGAAATATCCAAATCGAAAAACCAATGCCGATAAAAAATAAAACAGTCTGAGAAACCTATGAAAACGCGAATCTGATAATTATTATCAGGTTCACATTTTCATAGTTTTCTCAGACTGTTTTATTCCTTATTATCTATTTTTTCCAGATTCGAATATTTTCAGAATTAAACTTTTTCTTGCCTCGGAAATTTTCTATGTTCCAATTTCCATAATTTTCTCAACAAATTTTCATTCAAGATTGAATTTTCTCAACTTGAAATATTTTACTTTCTCTCCTCCAAAAATATTCTTCAGATATTCTTAATTTTCTCAATATTTCTTAAATTTTTCCAAACGTTTGAATTTCCAAAATTATTTTTCCAACTTGAAAAATTCTCTTAATTTTATTAGAACCAAAGATGTTTGAAAATTGATACCTAATAAAATACACATCTCGTAAAATTGGAAAAATAAAATCTGAGAAAATTTAAACCAAAAATCAACCATTAGGAAAATTATTATTAATTTTTCGAACGTCGGCAACCAAAAATAATCTTCCATCATTACAAATACATTCGAACGATTCAGTCTTTTGCAACATTTGGAGCTCGTTGCCTGATTCATTTTCCTCGTAAATTTAGCCCGTGATCAAACAGATGATCTTACGTATTATTTTATTCCTAAAAAAAAAATTAGAACTCATTCCTTAAACGAATTAATATTAAATAACGATGCATTCTGGCGGTGTCGGTGCTCGCTTCCGATCTGGTGATACTTCTGAGCCTGGGCACTCTGTAACATTGTGCGAAGGTAAATTAGAAGGTCGTGTAGGTATTCGTTGGAAATTCAGATATGATAAACCCAGCGTATAAATTATCGGTAATTAAGATTGAAATAATTATCAAAGTTGGCGAAATAATACGAGGTTATCGACCAGAATGCGATCGAAGAATACGTACGTACGAGTACGTTATTCCGATTACCTACCTATTGAAATTATTCGTTAAAAGCTATTTTTCTAATAAAACTTCGCACCGATTCGTCGATAGATAAATAATGCATTTAAAATGTCGCAATCGTATTCAATCAATGAATAAATTCAATTGTAGGAAAGTTTCGTGGTCCAAAGTGCAACGTGGGTAATTAATTTTCAAACCATACTTAGTAAGTCTAGGTACCTATTGCGCGGTAATTATTGAACCAATAAGACTAGGTACTTACTATTTTGACATCTATTGCCAGAATATCCGGTGCCGGAACATAGACACTTGAAACCGGGATAAGTTGTGGTCTGGGAACATTTGCCTCCGTTGTAGCATGGATTTTTAAAACATATATCGGTTGAATCTTTAGTATTCGTTTTACACTCGATTCCTGCCGAATGAAAATTACAATGAAAAAAATTCTCTGAAAATGAGAAAAATTAATTCAAAAATGAAAAAAAATTTGAAAAACTCACCGATGATGGCGAAATTCAAGATGAAAATTGCCAAAAAAATGTATCTGTTTGGTAGAGCCGCTTCCATTTTCATAATTACTGCGTTTCACACCCGACACAAACACTTGGAAGCATTACATTCGAACTACAGTAGATGTATGTAGCTGTACGAAGCAAGTAAAAAGTAACGCTCTTATCAAAATTTACTTCCGGGTAGCGGAGGGATTGCGTCCTTTTGATATACGATTCTATCTGAACATTATCAACGTTAATTGTTATTCGTACTCGCGTACTCGATCGTGTAACGTAGTTTGCTGACTAAATAGTTAATAAAATTAAACGGCGACTAGTCAAAATCGAAACTCGACAAATTTTTTTTTCATTGGTGGGGAAAAAATAAACAGTAGACCGCGTACGAGTGCGCTATACAGAAACAGTGAATGATTTTAAATAAATGAGGGCCCGAGGCTATTAATAACCACATGGTTAACGATGCACTGGTCTGGTGCTGGAGATGTTCGGCATATGGTGCTAATTTCGTCGATTCCTGGTGCATAGTTCGGAGAAATGATACGTCGCGCTGTGACTGTTGCAGCATCCGAAAACAGATGGGATCGAATCGTATGCATACCGAAATAGGACTATAACCTTATATACTGATTCAATGAAAATGGAGGAGTGAAATTTTCTCAATTCCTATGCTGGATTGCTCCAATATTATTGAAGATCGGCATGCCCACTTTTTGGAAATCCTGAAAATCCTGGAAAAGGGAGGCGATTTTTGAAATTTTGAAAAATCAGGGAATTTTGAAAGGTTGTGTGGGTAAGAGGTGAATTTGCCCCCCCCCCCGCCGATTTTCGATCTAACAACCAGTGGCGATTTTGGGAGGAAAAATTTGAGGAAGTCAAAAAATTCAAAGAAGCTTAACATTTTTTAAAATCAATAAAGAATTTTCTGATGCGAATTTACCAAAAAACCAGACAAAATAAGAACAGATTCACGTCTTTTGTATTTTCATTAGGTACTTACAAAGAATTTCTTCTGACTCAGTGGCGTAGCCAGGATTTTGTCAAGAGGGGGGGGGGGCAAGAACGAGAATTTATGTCAAATTTTCTGTAGTTGTTTTGAAACATAGCAAGTATTTTTTCACTACATATTTTCAGTGGCGTAGCCAGTCTCATTGGGGGGGGGGGGAGGTCAAAGCTTTCAAAATTTTTTGAGAAATTTTAAGTAAATTTTTAAAAAATTTCAAGTTTAGCCCTCCCTCCCTCCCTCACCACAAAATTTCTTTAAATTTGGAATCATTTTCATAAATATTTAAGTAAAAGTTGCAGAAAAATACTTAAATTTTGGAGCAAACAACTTCCATGCCAATTATTTTGACCTTGAAAACCAAAAATAATGACAAATTTATGCAGTGGCATTGGAAGCTTATATTTCAGAAGGGTACAAAGAGGGTATGAAGACTTGGATAACTAGAAGGTTTTAGGGGAAGGGGTTAAAAGGGAGCATTTTTTTGCAATATTGCCTCAATTAGTTGATATAATTATGATTTTGTTCATGCCCGAGCGAAGCGGGAGCAAAGCTTTGAAAAAATTGAATTTGTAATGTTCAAAAAAGACGTTTTTTTGCTCAAAATTTTTTTTAAAAAAAGGCATGAGGGGCGATCGCCCCAGTCGTCCCCCTTGGCTACGCCACTGTTCTGACTCATATTTTAATTGAAAAACAGAAGTTGAAAACTTTTTTTTTAAATTCAGCCATTTTTGAGTTTCAAGAAATCAAGTTGGAAAATTTTTTAATGGATAGTAAAATGTTTTTCAACTAGACATTTTTTTTTAAATTCAAAGGCTCTGGTGCAATAAGGGGGTCATTTGGCCTCAAGTGGAACTTTGTAAAAATTCTTACGCCATTCGATTTGCATTGGTAGAAGATGATTTTAGAGCGCATGAGCAAATTTTTATTTCACCCCCGGGAGGCTGGAGACCCAAAATACGCGATTTTCAAGCTAAAAACTTTTAAAAATTCTCTCTCCGCGAGTTTTCAACCGATTTTTTTCAAACTTGGCACATAGGTAGAGGTACTAGGGGGGAGTGCTCTAAAAATTTTTCAGATTTTTCTGACCAATTTAATGACCTTGAATTTGATTTTGAAAATTTTAAATTGCTCTGGGGAGCACATGCATTGGTGCTGTCTCAAAAATTTTTTCAAATTAAAATTTTCCAATGTATTTCACACTTTTGAGAATTTTTCCAGATTTTTTCAAGTGGTGCAAAGTGGTAAAACATTCAAAAAACTGGTGTAATTCATCATTTTTGTTGCTTAAAATCATTGTTTTTCATCAATTTTTCATTTTTTATAGGTTCTTGCTTTAAATATTATTATACTAGTCGTGACCCATTTCGACTTTTATTCATTATTGTCAATTTTTGGTGGCGAAAAACAGCAGATTTTCGCTGAATTCGAGTCAAATTCACAATTTCTCATTTTCTCAACCGAATACCTGGCCGTTAATACTCGTAATACTCGCCAATTTTAGGGAAGTTCGGGCGTTTTGAAATATGTACATATCTCCCTGGGCTTACGTACTAAACCTCCCCTTTCTGCTATTTTTTTTTTTGGCTAGAACTTTTTTTTTAGCTAAAATGACCATATCAACAGTAAAATGAATTGGACAATAGAAAAAGCTACCAGGCCACATATGATGTATTTTTTTCGAAGGGAAATGGGAAGGGGAGAAGGAAGAGTTGTTCAAAAGTTGCGTCTCTGCTTCGAAACAGTAAAAATTTCATTTCTTGGCTTCATCCTTACTCCTTCCTCTGTCCTCACATGATTTGAAAATCTAAATAATATGTTCAAAACCTTTTCTTATATGTTGAAAAATAATTTTATTTTATTCAAACCAACAAAATTGATTTGATTTTTTTCAAACCAAAATTGATTTTTTTTCAAACCAATTTTTTTTTCAAACCAAAATTGATTTTTTTTCAAACCAAAATTAATTTTTGTTAAACGAAAATTAATTTTTTTTCAAACCAAAATTATTTTTTTTTCAAACCAAAATTCAATTTTTTTCGTGCCAAAATTGATATTATTTTCGTGCCAAAATTGATATTATTTTTTTTCAAACCAAACTTGATATTTTTTGAAATCAAAATTTAATTTTATTTAAACCAACAAAATTGATTTGATTTCTTTCAAACCGAAATTTAACTTTTTCGTACCAAAATTGATTTGTTTTTTTTTCAAACCAAAATCGATCCAACAATTACTTATCGTGATCTTCGACTATCCATGAGAACAAATGAAGCATGGAATTTGAGAAAGGCCGAACTCCCGAACTCTGCTTTTATCAATTTTTACAACACCACAAATAATTTGGGTAAGAGGTGAATTTCGCCCTCGCTTTGATTTTCGATCTAAGCTCCCCTCCTTCGAATGTATTTTGACGTAAAAAAATTCTGGAAAAATTTTTGATTTCCTCTCCCTTTCAGATTTATGGCCAACAGAAGTAAAGGAAATTGTCTGTTCTTTGGCACAAGGTAATATCTCGTAGAGGCGTATTTACGATAATTTTTTCATAAATTTTAGTGCACTCCTTCGTAAGGTCGTGGCCATTTGAAAATAGGTATTAATTGTAAAAAGGGCCTTGATAGTGAAGTTTGGTCACGTTTTGAAAATATTCCAAAAATGTGTTTTGAACCTAGATTCACCACAAGTATTTACTTTGTGGCTATTTCAATATCGCATGGGGGCATGGGCCAAAAATCGCGAAAAAAACGTGCAGAAATCTTATTTTAGCAGGGTTTTTTTGCGAAAAGACATGACCAACTGAAGAAAATAACATTAAATGCGTTAATTTTTTGACGTTTTTTAAAATTATTTTTCTTTATTTTATATATAGGTATTTTTTAAATTATTAGATATCATTCCTTAAACGTAAATTTAAATCGAAATACGCCTGAAAGGTGCCTACCTATGTACAGTAAAACGGGGTGACGTGGACCTACGAGGTGAAGCGGTCCACTTGTTGAAATTTTTATGTTTTTTGCCAAGTACTCCCTGAATTTTGCACGTAGCGAACTCTAACAAAAACCATCGTGTAGGTCTCGCTTCGGTGAACATTTTGCGTAAAAAACATTTGGGTTTACGATGAAATTAAGGTAAGTTAAGAACCGTTGAAATCAAAGCAAGAATTACTGATAATTTTGTTAAGGCGTAAACTATGGTCTGCAGAAGGAAATAATAATTGTGTCGCCAATATAAAGTTAATCAGGGTTGTAGAGAATTTTATGCTGATCATTTTGGTAAAAAAAATTTTTCATTTTAACGATTCTAATCCGAAATAACAACGTTTTTATGAATGAAAACAACTATATTTTAACAGTTTTAATGCAAAATAACGACATTTTCATGAATGAAAACGACAATAGTTTAAAAATACTGCCGGTAAGATATCATTGCACTTACGTAACTTTGTTATCAAAGCACCAATATGCATTTTAATCAAAGTTAGGACCTGCAATATTTTTGAATTTTTGTTTTCATTCATAAAAACCTCGTTATTTCGGATTAGGATTCTTGGAATGGAAAACTTTTTTCACCAAAATGATCTGTATAAAATTTCTAAACCCCTAATTAACTTTAAACTGCTGAAACATTAAAAAAAATTTTCTTAGGCCATTTTTTTCAATTTATCAAGTAGAATGAAGATTTTTATGAATAAAAACATCCATTTTTGAGTCTTTTATTCGCTGTGGTGAAGGAGGGGGGGAGGGTATAATATTTTTTCCAACTTTTTTTAGGTCTAAATTGACCAAGGATTTCATTGGTGCAAAAAAAATGGGGTGGTCCGCTTCACCCCAAACTGGGGTGAAGTGGTCCACACCTTTGAATTCGTCTCAAGGTCACATTTTTTTACCAAAAATGTTGATTTTTTCGGTGAATATTCCTGAAATATGGGCCTTTGATTTAATACCAAAACGACTTCCTAAAGTTAATATAGGGCAGAGATATTTTTAAAAAAAGCTGAAATTGTATCCACTTCACCCCGTTTTACTGTATTATATTAATTCAAAAATAAAAAGAAGAGAAATGTACGTAGTGTTCTTTGTTGATTCGTAAATCGAGAAGAAATTAAAAACCTTTTGTTTACGACAGATACAGGAAATTTTTTTCAAATACGATGAACCCGCGATAAAAACACCTACAACCGTTACATTATGGTGACTTCCTACTTACAATTATTAGTATCTCCGCGAACCACCTACTCTCGTGGGGGCAGTCAGAACCGATAATCGCCGATCAGCAAGTATGGTTGCCTATCACATCGTATTTCAGGGGCATATCTCGACTGTTTTATTCATTTTATCTGAAAGGAGGGTAATTTCTTTCATTTCAGTGGTTTCAAATGGTTGCCTATCACGTCGTACTTCAGGCACATATCTCGACTGTATTATTCATTTTATCTGAAACTGGGGTTATTATTTTCAATTCGAGAGTTTCAAAATGTTTGACTAAAAAATTCAAAAATTTTAATTTTGAAAAATGGCCAATTTAGATTACTGAAGTTGTACGAAGGCATATTATCTTCAAAAAAAGTTACACAGCATTTAGCCTGCCTACTTTTGTTTTTGGAGGAGTAAGATTTAAAGTACCGACTGGATCGGGGTTTTCCAATTGCCCTGTTATGATACTAAAACACCGAAACGTAAGCCGGATTTTTATTACCTATGAGAAACCGAATGATTTCTTTGATTTCCGGCGTGATATTCCGAGTCGAATTCATTTTTGGAACTATTTCTAGTACTTGATGAAAAAAAGAATGGCCGAAAAACCACTGACTGGGATTTCGACGATGCTATGACCAAATTTTTCCAAGTTCAAATTTTTCATCTCTAAATTTTTCGATTTCTTCAATTCTAAATTTTTTAAAAGCTATATCCAATTTTAAAATTTTTCCACCAGTAAGATTTTATTAAATTTGAATTTTTTTAGAATTTTTCCAACCTCGATTTTTTTATTTTTTTTTCAATTTTTTCCAATCATTGAGTTGGAAGAAATTTTTAAAAGTATATGATTGGAAACCTTTTTTAAAGAATTCGAAATGGAAAAAAATTTGAAAAAAACAAGGTTGAAAAAATTTTAAGAAAATTTAAATTAGAAAAATTTTAGTTGAAAAAATTTTAGTAAGTATTAAAAATTTTTTCAAATTTGATTTTTTTCAATTTTTTCCAAATTCATATTTATTAAATCAACTGTTTCCATTCCAATAATTTTAAAATTTTTCTTCAATTTTTCTTTCAACTGTGAAATTTTTCTAGTCGAAAATTTTTAAAACTTTTTTCAACTTCATGTTTTTCAATATTTCTTTCAACTCAATAAAGTGATTAGAAGAAATTCTAAAAAGTAATAAAAATATGACATTGAAAATTCCCCCCCCCCAAAAAAAATTGCTAGGGCGATTTTAAGCCAAAAAAAGACGAATAGTTCAAACTTGAAACTTAATTTTTTAAAAAAAGCTTACGCTGAAAGCTCAGGGCTTAATTTTAAAAAATCTCGACCTAATAGCTTGAAGCTTAAGGCTTAAAGCTGCCTTACCGCCCCTTCAGGAAAGTGATATTTTTACAATGTCGTTTTACGATCTAGATGATCTTTTCTGCTTCCTCCTCCCCTCACCACCTTTTATTCAAATTTTGAAAACAAATACTGTTACTATTAATCTAAAACTTCAAAAATTTCACTTTTATTTTTCAAATCGATCCCTCAAAATTTAAAAATGAAAACCAAATATATTACGAATGATTTTAATGTTATACCTACTTGATGAGTGGAAGTGGTGGAAATCAAACGGAAGTGTAATCCTAAACCCGTTTCACACTGTTACCATTTCCCACGAATGCGAGAGTTGATTAATTAACAATCACAAAATTTTTCTATACCTACTCGAATTTGAAACGTATTATTTTCTTCGATAAAATTTTCATTCATGACCAATTTTTTTATATTAGGTATCTATTTCGCCGTAAAATAAATTCAGAAAAGGAATCGAAGTAATGCTCTTTTTTGAATTTAGTGTACCTCTATGTAGTATCTCCCTCAGTGTACTTACATCTGCCCCTTAGAGCATGAACATGTAACGCATTTTGCTCTTGTAACGACATTTCGTAGAGGGGAGGCAATAAGCCAACCGTTACTCGTATTGTTTACCGCGCAGTTTGTGCTTAAAGGTAACCGGTGGGGAATTAATTACGTATACTCTTGAGTATAAAACTGGAAATGATATTTGATAGGAAAGTGCATGTACCATTGAGAAATTTTCAAATAGGTATTGGACAGGAATTTACCAAAGAGGATTTTAAGATCAATTTTCAATAATTTTTTCTCATTCGGCATCTAAATTTAAAATTATTTCGTGAAAAAGTTCATTAATTTTTTTTCCAGTTTCTTTAAATTAACCATTTTACGAAAACAAATTATAGGTAATTTTTTCAACCAGATTTTCATCTGAGAAAAACTCTCATTGGAGTTGTATTGTTGGGAAAGACCATCTGAATTTTTTTTCCTGATTTTGAGTTCAGGAGCTCGAATAAAAATGGTACATTGTTTTACCTCTCTGGAACATTACCATGACTGAACGTGGTTAGGAGGAGTGCTAGCTTGAATCGGTACCCCAAGTTATATTTTGTTTTCGACTTCTAACGTATATTTGTTACGCAAACATTTACTAATTTTTTTCTTATTTTTTCTAATTTTATCATTATTTTTTTACCAATGTGAAAACTCGACGGAATGATTTTTTTGAAAAAAATGTCTTGTGATTTAAACCGTTAATGGTGGTGAAATTTGTGTCGTTTTATTCATTTCCGGCGGAGATTCCAGTTCAACTTTATATCAATCGTAGTAAGTGGAAAAAATATTTCATAATTTTCAAAATTATGTGTTTGTGAAGTGTGAGCAGATTTTAAAACATGAGCTATTTCATTTCTACACATGAAAAATTTTCATTTGAAACAAAAAATTTAAAAAACAATTTGTTAAATTAGAAGGTGGATGATTTTTTTTTGAAACCTTCCTGCCCCCCTCCCACGTCCATAAAAATAAGATATCCAAGCATTTTTTATTCTTCAATAATAATTGTACAACTGTTCATCAACATAAAAAGGAAACAAGTTGTTTTTTTTTTTTGAAAAAATTAAAAAAATCGAAACGCCGAACTCTTGGTAAAGGGCAGGGGATAAAATATTAACCAAAAAATTCAAAATTTTTCCACGAATTTTTTAGGTCATTTTATTCCAATTTTCAAAACCGGTTCATCAAAACACAAACGATGTTGAAAAAACTGCACCCTGTTACCTATTTGTTATTTGAACAAAAAATCGTACTCTTCGACGGCAGTTGAATTGGAAAATGGATGATTGGCAATTTTTAGTAGACTAGATAGGTAATATTCGTTTGAAAATTTAATTTCCTAAATTCATAGAATAATTTTTCTTCTTTAAGAATAATTCAAAATAATTTCATCTTGTGCACTTACATTGGATAAATGTATGTACCTAGTCTAGGTATCTACCAAATGGGACATTTAAATTCAGAAATACAGGTTTTCAATTTTTTTCCAGATAGGTGGCTACGTTGTATTTAGTCCGCATTATGACATATTTTATTATAAACTCGTGAAATCCGTCTTGACCCGCATAAATTTGAAAATAACGAACTAAATTATGCATGGAGTTGATTTTTCTCGTGAAGAATCCTAAAAAAATATATTTAAAACTTAATAGACTAGAATTTGAACAGTTCTTGTTTCATGGTGAAGGACAATGCAATAGGTACTTGATAAGTATTCGACGGTTATCTGAATGTGAGAACTCGCCTGAGTGCTCTCCATTGGCGTGACTGGACCTTCTGAGTAGGGTGTGCCTAAACTTTTCAAATTGAATAATACTTTTTTTTAAAACAACGAGATAATTTGAAAAAATCGAATTTTTCAAAATTGAAAAGTTCTTTATTACGTTTTCCAAAACTTTAAACGATTCTCCAAAAACTGAAAAATATTTCTAAATTTGGACCAGTTTCTCTAAAATTGAAAATTTTTTCGAAATTTGAACAATTTTCTAAAAATTAGATGAATTTGGGATGAAAATTTGTTCCAACTTCATTTCAGCCTCAGAAATGAAAAAAAAATCGCGGGATGAATTTTGAATAAGAATTCATCTCAACCCAAGAAGGTGAAAAAAATGGAATTTAGGATGTAAATTCATTACGAATTCATCCCTACAATTGTCTAAAACTGGGATTATTTTCCCAGATTGTCTTAAAATCAAACAGTTTTCCAGAAAATTAAACAATTTTCCAAATACTGGCCCAATTTTCGAAAATGAAAAAATTTTATAAAAAAATTTTGAAATTAAATATGATACGTACCAACATCTTGTGTTTTGTTTGTCTGTTTATTTCTCAGAATTTTACAGTTTTCTCAAAATTTAGATGTTTTCCAAAAATCTTGTAATAATTTTTCATAAAACTGAAAATCTTTACAAAACTCGATCTAGTTTTTCAAAAATTGAGAATTTTCTAAAATTTGAACAAAGGGTATAGCCGGGTTTTAGGTGAATTCGGCCCCCGCTCCGATTTTCGATCTAACCCCCTCAGATGGTGTACCTTGATGTAAAAAAAATTTAGAAAAATTTTTGACCCCCCCAACCCCTACCATTTGGAGTTATGGCCATTTTATTGCATTATTTTCAAGAATTTTTAATTTCAATGGAAGTGAAGGAAATTTTCTGTTCTTTGGCATAAAGTTACATCTCGTAGAGATGTATTTACGATAATTTTTTCAACAATTTCGGTGCACTCCTTCACGTTGTTTCGGCTATTTGAAGTTTTCAATCGTAAAAAACACCATAATACCTAGTTAAGCGAAGAGCGACCACTTTTTAAAAATATCCCAAAAACGCGTTTTTTAACGTAGATTTACGTTACGTATTCACTTTTGGCGACTTTGATGCACCAAGGGCCGAAAATCGCGAAAAACCGTACAAAAATGTTGTTTTTTTGGCAGATTTTTCAAATTTTGAGCGTTTTGTATAGAGAGAAATGATTTAACGAAGAAACTAACGTCGGATTCGTATTTAGCGGGTCAAAATACCCTGATAAACACCCTTTTCGCGATTGTTTTGCTCAAAGTCTCAAAATTCACCTTTTTCACTGATTTTTCATGACAAAAATAGCGAATTTCGAGTCTAGCGAATTTTATAAAAAAAAAGTGTCTCCGGAGAGAAAAAAATTGAAAAATCTGGGAGAAGTAGGGTGTGTTAAGGTACACTTGGCTTCCTCAGCAATCACGCCTATAGTGCTCTCTCATTTCTGAATCAGTGAAATTTATCAAAAATCACTGAAAAACAGTCAGAATTTCTGCACAGTAATAAATCAGTGAAAAACTTTTCACTGAAAGCAAGCCAGTGAAAGAAAATCACTGAAAATCAAAGGAAATTCACTAAAAACTCAGTGATATTTACGAAATTTACTGAAAAATCAGTGAAATTCTTTGAATAATCAGTGAAAATCGCTGAAAATTAGTGAATTTCACTGATTTTTCCTGTGCTGCAATTCCAACTGTTTATCAGTGATTTTTCACTGATTCGAAATAGAGAGTGCCTACGAGTAAGATTCGAAATTTGGAAAATGAACGTAATCTTAGGTCCATTTTCGAAATGCATTTTCACTGATTATCTGCTAATTGTAAATTTTAATTGAATTTTTTTTAATCCAAAAACACGAATTAGCTGAACCCTCACAATCTTACTCTCTCATTTCGAATCAGTGAAAAATTACTGATAAACAGTTAGAATTGCAGCACAGGAAAAATCAGTGAAATTCACTGATTTTCAGCGATTTTCACTAATTATTTGAAGAATTTTACAGATTTTTCAAAAAAATAACTGAGTTTTTAGTGATGTTTCACTGATTTCCAGTGATTTTCTTTCACTGACTTGCTTTCAGTGAAAAATTTTTCACTGATTTATTACTGAGCTGCAATTCTGACTATTTTTCAGTGATTTTTGATAAATTTTACTAATTCAGAAATTATCGAGTATTAATTTCGTTTTAAAAAAAACATCCTCGTATTAAAATCCATATGCTGGTTTCGAATTACCTCTTTCTGCCAAATATTTATGCCTATAAATTGAATAGTGGTGGAACAAACGTAACCGATGGCTTTGGCTCGTGCCACAACCATTTCATTATGGGTGTAGGTACTTTTTCCGTTACAACTTCTTTGTATTTGCTTATATTCGGAGACGTCAAAATCGCTCCCGTACGATCCTACGATGATGGCAATCGCGTGCCAGCTGTCAAAGAAAGCAGCTGCTGCATCGCTTATTCAACCTAGCCATAGTACCAAGTCTCAGTAGCCCTGTACCCACCGCTGGCGTAATATGCACTTCCCTTCTTCCGATCTTTTGATAGTAAATATCCGAAACTTGTGTTTGGTGCTTGGAACATTTAATCAGCCAACGTATTAGTTGCGAAATTGTCAATTTGTGTGCGAACAAAAATTAGAAGTTCGGTGGGTGTTTTTTATACTGTGGGATGAGAAATTATCTGTGACTGGAGCTGACTTTTGATGCCAGTAGATGTACTTTTGGGTTATCAATTAGTAAGTACTTGCTTGTTTATGTTTCGTATTTTTCTCGAGTATATGTTTATTTTGAAAGTTTGATGTGATGAAAATTATTTTGGGATTTGATGATATTTTTTAACTACTTCGAATAATTTTTATCAATTCACGTGCAATATCCAGGAACGATTCTTTTCTTTTTTTTAAAGTAGTGCACTGATTTTTAAAATGAGATGATTTTTCTGAAGTGATTCGTATTTGTGTTGTGAGGTCGTACTGGTTTCCGGATTTTTGAATTGCCCATCTCCGAGAGAAAATGAAGTGGGGTTTATAGAAAGGGGATGTTTTAAAACCACTTCAGTCAAAAGTTTTAGTTGCCCAACTTGGATTTTCGGCTTTTGGCAAACGTTTGGAAATTAATAAATGATTTTTTAAAGCAAAAATGTGATTAAGGTGACTAACAGGCCTGCAAGTCCTGCAACTGTCCTGAATTTTGCTGATGCGTCCCGATATTCTGATTTTTTCAAAAATGTCAAGAAGTCCTACTTTTCTTTCATTTCAATCAGACTCTGAAATTTTGAATTTTTTCTCCTCCTTTTTTCAGAATTTTTTAATTCTTTTATTCATAGCCGCACCCAGAAATTGTGTAAGGGAGGGGCTCAGATTTTGAAAAAAATGTGTGTGGGGGAGGGGGTAAAAATTAAATGAAAAAATGAAGTAACCTGTTATTTCAGTGGGACTGTTGTCAAATTTCGATTTCGACGTAATTGTTGCAAAATCCACACCAAAATCTATAAAAAAAAAACAAGTGAGACGAAAAATGAATTCAGGAAATATCCAAAATAAATCTGATTTTTTTCGGAAACTGATTCTGAACTGAATTATTCTTGCCCTTTTTATACAGTTTTTCTTGCTTCAAATTTGCAAAATAAAAAGACCCCTCTTATATCCTTCCATAAAGAAATTAAAGAAAGAGAAAATTGTTAAAAATTCTTGATTTTCGTTGAAAAATTATTAAAATTTTAGCCTTTTTTTCAATGTCAGTAGACATCCTGGTTCATCAAATTTTAATAATTCAAAAAACATCATACTATTTTTTGACATTTTTATGATGAAAAAATCTCCTTGCCGAGCTTGAAAGGGGGCTTGAGCCCCCTGAGCCTCCCCTTGGGTGCGCCCCTGTTTTTATTTGAATTTTTTCTCCTCTGATGAAAAGAATTAAAACATTGTTGACTTCTTCTTTAGCCTGAAGTTTGAAAAATTTGAAGGTGAATAATTGAAATGAAAAACAATTTCGACCCCATTCTCCCAAAAAAAATCTTGACCTGTTTGAAACATTTTAACAATGAAAAATTCAAATTCAAAAGGTCATTTTGTCTCCCCTCTCAAAAAAATCGCCAAATGTTTAAAAAATATCCTGCTTTTTTATTCAGGAATTGAGTTGGACATGTTGGCAATAGTTTTTAAAAAGTACTGAAGTACATAGTACTTTTTCACAAAACTTGCTGAAAATTAGGTCAATATCAAATATCGACTTCCCAAACTCAAAATTGACTTTTTCGAGCCATTCTGGAGCATCCAGCTCTAATTTTGATTTCTTATAATCTTTCAAATTTATTCAGCAGGGCGTTCAAATCAACTTTATCAACTGAAAATCTATTTTCCGTTTCCTTTTCACTAATTTGATGAGAAAATTCATATGTAGGTAATATTTTCCTCGATTTAAATTTTTTTTCTAATTTAAAAGTTGCTCTAGAATGGACACTCGAATTATGGGCCTGGCATCTGGTGCAGAAGTAGATTTTTTTAAGCAAGTTGAAAGGATCCGAACATTAGATTTTTGGCTCCTCAAGTCAATTTGGATGATTCCTGGAAAAATTCGAATTGCACTCCGGGAGTTGGGAGTGTAATACATATTTGATTGGAACCTAAATTTTATCAAGTTTGGCGAGAGTAAGAACCCCCCCAAAAAAATCTCCTTTCTTTCAATGATCGCCCCTTTTTGAGGTCCCTAGCTCCATGTTCCTTTTGGACTGAGTCCTGAATTTTTGGGGGGGAGGTCCCACATCCAAAATAAAACACCTTACTGATTTTCGTTGAAATCCGGATTTTTTTTTCAATTTTGATTTTATTTTGAATCAAAAGACATAAACAATCGAAATTTTTGTAAGTACGAAAATCATGAAAAAGTTATAATTTTTCTTAGTATGTTATAACATGGAAGGAGGGGGGGGGGGTCTGAAAATTGAAAAAAATTGATATCTGTTGCATGAGTGGACTCAAACGACTTCAACATCGGCGCCCATTTTGCTCAAGAGCAAGCTGTTCAGACGATTTTCTAAAACATTGACAATTTCTCAAAACATATGTACGATTTTCTAGAAATTGGACGATATTTTCCTAAAGTCGAATGATTTTTCTATAACTGTGATAATTTTTCAAAGGGTAAAGCCTCATTAAATTGCATTTTCGAATGAACTTTGATTTCTTGTGACTTGATTAAAGTCGAAATAAATAATAAAAATGCCTCGAGAATCCCTTACCTAAAATTAGTAGGTATAGGGTTTCTTGAATACCGCGACGTACCGTCTACAATCAAAGCAATGGGCGGTACCAGGTGAAGGGTGATTTATTTCATGAATAATATTATAATTTGTATACTGGCGAAACGTGTTCAACTCGAAACATTATTTTGAATTCCAGGCGCGCCCGCAGCGGGTAGCGGAGGTAGCGGTCGCTACCTCATAAACCTTTCGATTTTTTTTTTATTGGTACATTATTAGGGATGTACGTTAGGATAGTTAATATTCAGGATTAAATCCTCGAAATTCAGTTTTATAGTCATAAAAAATCAGTGATAAAAGTGAATTTCGACATTTAGAGTAAAATGATCGCGAAAAGGGTGTTTATCGGGGTATTTTGACCTGCTTAACACGATACGACGCTAGTTTTTTCATTTGGTTATTTCTTTCTGTATATAAAATGCTCAAATTTTGAAAAATCTGCCAAAACAGCAACATTTCTTTGCGATTTTTTGCGATTTTCGGCTCTTGCGCCAACAAAATCGCCAAAACTGAATACGTGACGTGAATCTACGTTGGAAAACACGTTTTTAGGATATTTTCAAAAATTGTTGAACTTCGCTGTTAAGGTCTTTTTTACAGTTGAAAATTTCAAATGGCCAAAACCTCATGAAGGAGTGCACCAAAATTGATGAGAAAACTATCGCAAATACACCTCTACGAGATGTACCTTTGTGCCAAAAAACAAAAAATTTCATTTACTTCCCTTGGAATTGAAAATTCTTGAAAATTATGCAATAAAATGGTTATAGCTCCGAAAGGGTGGGGGGGATTCAAAATTTTTTACAGAATTTTTTTACATCAAGGGGCACCATTCAGGGAACTTCCTCTTGCTACCTCATCGGAAAATCCTGCGGGCGCGCCTGTTGAATTCTTGGCGTTATAAACCGAGTAACTGGGTGTTTCTTTTAAAAGCAACTATCTATTTAGGTACGTTCACTTCTCTCCCTCAAAATAGCCAGTCAGCAAGAGCAATTCCCCTTTTAAGAAAATGTTGTTTTTTTTTAAATTTTAAATTTATTCGGGTTCAGACTAGAAATCAACTTTCCAGCTCTCTCAAAACTTTTTCCTTGCTTTTGTCCCATTTCAATACTTTTTTCATGGAAAAATTTTTGAAAAATTGCAATCTTAGCAAAAGAAATTTTTTGTTTTTTACAGCATATTTTTTCAAAATAAAACGTAAAATTGAAATTCCGGGCCCCCAATCAGTTCCCAAAAAATGAGAGCCCGGTGCAAATGCTCCCCTGCCCCTCTCACCCTCCCCAAAAATAGCTCAACTTCCATCGCCATTTTTCAAACCTCAATTTTCAAATCATCTAATACTCTATTCGTATCTTCAGATTGATCACCACCTCGAATAATGGACAGACGCACCAACTGCTACCTAAATTCAGCCTACACCAACGATTACGACGACTACATCGAAACCGAATCCCAGCTCAGCTTCGACAGCAAAGGCCTATCCTACGAAAGTGAAAATGAGACCTACGTAGATGAATTCCTCGACGACTACACCGTTTGCTACTCGGAAGATACTCGTATCCCTACAATCGAACCTAGGACCAACCGAGCCGTCCAAAATTGCTCGCAAAAATTACGCTACGAAGCCATCAGCGGAGATACGTTCACCGATACATCGTCCTTAAAACATGATCGGTCCAGACTGACCTCGACGCCGAAAAAACAAACCAAGCCTCAAGTAATATGCAGCCCATCGGGTCGAAAATTACCTCACCGGAGGACTCTCGTCCGAAGTAGATCCGTCTGCATGCCGGGCAGAAATATAGAAAATTCATTCGTCGAAAATAAACACCCTTCGGCCAATATCCGCAGAAGTAAATCATCCCTAAGTCTGAGTAAACAAAGATACGAAGATAGACCACGAGATCACCGGAGCTTACTGAAATCATCCAATTATTCGAATTATCCGCGAGGTGTCACCAGGAGCAAGAGTTTCCATAATTTTACCGAACCTGTGCATCGAAATATTCGCTCCGTGTCTCCTTTTCAGATACGTGAACGAGACGCGGACGTTTATGGTTCCAGACGAAGCAATCAGTCATTTCTGCGCCGACCTTATGATTTAAATTCGTCCTTTTCATCCACCAGACCGCTCGTATCGCAGAGAAATACCGCCGTTATATCGCCAATTTATAAAAAACCAGCTCCGTACTCGTTCGAGCTAGATTCAACGTTACGAAATGCTTTCACCATTGCGGCAGATCGATCTACGTCGTCGTCCTGTAAAAGTTCATGGATACAGGTGAAAAAGCAAACTGTACCATTGTGTACCTTACGTTCCTCAGCTATCACTTTATTAATCAGCGGCACCCTCAGTTGCCTTTTCTGCCTGCATATTATTTCAATGAGAGGTAGAAGTTACGAGCTTAGTTTTAGTCTTTTATCTGGGTTTGTGGCACTTCTGTTGGGATTTCCTTGTTTAAGATTTCAAGAATGGCAATGGTTGCCTAATCGAAATTATGTTTCGGGGTATGTCGTTTTGAGCTTATTTAGTGTAATGCAGACTTCTGCTTTGTGGATTATGGATCAATGTCCTGATCTGGAACCAGAATATTTAGATTTAATTCGAGGTGTATTATATGCCCTTTCTGGCTTATCTTTAGGTATTGCTTTGTTAGGAGTGTGTACGTCGTGTTGCTGTAAATACCCTCCTCCTGATAATAGGGTAACCCACGGAGTGCAGGGGTTTACAGTTTGATGTGAAATTAATTTAAAAATCAATTTTATCTGGAATTCGATGAAAATTCACTTATTCGTTTTTATACATTTTTTTGTTAGTGTTATTTGTAAGTTTGCATTGTGATATTCTGATGAATATTTTTTTAATGAAAATATTGATATTTTTTGAAAATATTTTAAGATCATTGCTCAAATCTGTAATTTTAACCTATTATATACGAAAAATGTACATACTTACTTATTTGCTACTTAAAAATCTTGAATGCATGAGCTTACTAGTTACTATACATTATGATCTACCAAAGTAGATTATAGCTCAAAAAAAAAAAACAATTGTTAGTCAAATAAATTTATTTAATTATTTTTGATCTTCTCCTTTTTTGGGTAAGTAAGAAGAATTCAAAAAAATAACACAGGGCGACACGAATTTTGTTTTTGGGTTCTCATTGCCAAATTGCCAAATTTAGGTTGCTTTTATGTAACTAATAAAGGAAAAAATATTTTTTTTGATCAAAGTTTGCTTGGGGGGGTAGGGGGGGGGGGCCAAAAAACTGATTTTTCGAGGTCAATAAGCCTGAGCATTACAAAAAAAAATTGAAATTTTTTTTTTTGGACTAATCTTGTAGGAAATTTTACGGCGAATCCAATGCCGTAAACCGCAGACCTCTGTCTCTTTTTTAAAAAAAGTTACAGCTCATTCTTTCCAAAATTTTGTGAAAAAATCGCATTTTTTTGTTTTTTTTCGCAAAGAAGTGAAATTTGAGAGAAAAGTAAGGATTTTAAGGCCATAATGACCATGGTGAGAGTTGTAGGAAATTTCACGGCAAATCGAATGCCGCAAACCGCGGACCTCTATCTCTTATTGAAAAAAGGTTACAGCTCATTCTTTACAAAATTCTGTGAAAAAAATCACATTTTTGTGCCTTTTTCGCGAAAAAGTAGTGATTTTTTCACAGAATTTTGTAAAGAATGAGCTGTAACCTTTTTTCAATAAGAGATAGAGGTCCGCGGTTTGCGGCATTCGATTTGCCGTAAAATTTCCTACAACTCTCATCATGGTCATTATGGCCTTAAAATCCTTACTTTTCTCTCAAATTTCACTTCTTTGCGAAAAAAAAACAAAAAAATGCGATTTTTTCACAAAATTTTTGAAAGAATGAGCTGTAACTTTTTTTAAAAAAGAGGCGGAGATCTGCGGTTTGCGGCATTGGATTCGCCGTGAAATTTCCTACAAGATTAGTCCAAAATTTTTTTTAAAATTTTTTTTGTAATGCTCAGGCTTATTGACCTCGAAAAATTAGTTTTTTGCCCCCCCACCCCAAAGCAAATTTTGGAAGCCAGGATTGAGCAAGGTGATGTATTTTGATGTCTAGAAACAGAATTTCGGCATGAGAACCCAGACACAGAGCAAAAAAAATTTTTGTCGCCCTGTGTAATCAATTTGAATTTTTTTAAATTGCTGAATGAGAGATTTAGCCTCGAACTCCAATATTTTTTCATGTTTTCGGTAGAGAATTATCTCGTGAGTTATGAGTTATGAACCCTCAGATGTTGGATGTCCCAGTGAAGCCACCTTTTTTCCCAGTTCTGTGGATGTCTGATTCAATATTCATTAAACCAAGATTTCAAGTCCCAATTTTATAAATATTTCCATTTTCCTCATACAATTATCCAGGTTAGAATTTTCTTAGAACTGGTTTCAACTCCACGTCCAAAAAATTTTCAAGATAGGTAGTACTTCGACTTTTATTTGAGCTCAAATTTTTTTCATGTTGAACTTCAAATTTTTTTGAAATTGTTTTCGTGTCAATCTTTCTCGTTATTTTTCCAGGTTTACATTTTCTTTAAATTTTTTCCAAGTTCAGATGGCATCACTTCCAGTATTTTGATGAATTAGGGGTCATTGTAAGGCATGGGGGAGGCAGATCGGAAAAGTAAAATGATAATCGAGTTCACAACCCTCAAATTAGTAGAAATCTATATGCCGCACGATATTTTCATTTTTTGCAAGGGTTTCTTAAAATCTGGAGGATTAGGGAGGGGGCACTAAGGGGTCTAATCCAAAAAATAAGCAAATATTCGAACTCAGTGCCCCCAAAAACCTAACAAACGACATGTCACTCGTTATTTTTCATTTTTTTGAATTGTGACCTTATCAAGGGGGTTGGTAGGGGGGTTCAGTGCGGTCGAATGAAAAAAACTGAGCGCATATTCGAACTCAACGCCTTCGAATTAGCAGAAATCGATGTGCTACATCATTTTTACAATTTTTTTTGAATGTTTACCAAAATTGAGGACCTCAATGCCCCCTAGAGGTATTGAGATCCCACCTTGAAAAGTAATTAAAATTGGTATAGAAATACATAAGAAGTTTTCCTTAAGTAATTTTTTCCGATTTTTAATGGTAGTCCTTAGCTTTTGCAATTATCATGAAAGTTGAGCTTTCGTCACAAAAGCTCAGCTTTAAACATTTCAAAATGTGATTACCAATTTGAATTTTCTTTCAATTCTCCATTAAACCGCACCAACAAATTCATTTTTGACTAAACCAACCTCGAGATATGAGCCTTCAAAGTTGAGCCGTTTTGCAAAAAATCCCAATTGTACGAAAATTACGAGAGTCACCCCCCCCCCCCCAGGATTAGGATCGAAATGACGGTGATTCCTTCATTAGACCATCGAGGGGAACTCGTAAAAAAATCGGAAGACTCAAGGTCAAAACCTGCTCGAATTGACATGGAATGAGCCAAATTCAAATTTTCTCATTATTTTTTCCATGTTAGAATTTTCTTAGAACTGTTTTCAACTCCACACCCAAAAAATTTGCAAGATATTAAGTACCTACTTTGACTTTTATTAAGCTCACATTTTTTCCATGTTGAACTTCAAATTTTTTTAAATTGTTTTCGAGTCAGATCTTTCTCGTTATTTTTCTTTTCTTTTAATTTTTTCCACGTTGGAATTTTCTCAGAATATTTTTCAACTCCACGCCAAAAAAATTTCAAGATGGTATGGATTTAAACAATGTTTTTAAATTTCACTTTGAAGGAACCCGAATTTTTTCACGTCGAACATGAAATTTTCTTGAAATTGTTTTCATGCCAATTTTTCTCGTTTTTTTTCAAATTCAAATTTTGTCATAATTTTTTCCAAGTTGGAATTTTAGATAATATGAGTTTGAAAAAGTTCAAGTTCAACTTTGAATTCAATTTTTTTTAAATTGTTTTCATGCCAATTTTTCTCGTTTTTTTTTCAAATTCAAATTTTGTCATAATTTTTTCCAAGTTGGAATTTTAGATAATATGAGTTTGAAAAAGTTCAAGTTCAACTTTGAATTCAATTTTTTTAAAATTGTTTTCTTGTAAATTTTTTTTGTTGTACGAAGTATTTAATATAATTATACGAGTCCTCGAAGGTGTAGAGAATGACGTCGTGATTAGATTCAGCTGATACATATATCGTAAATTAATACCACCTAATCAACCCTTTTGAGTACCTAATCCAATGATTTGAAGAATTCGAATTTTTGACAGCGAAGCAATTCAGTCTTTTTAATGAAAAATAGTCTTTGTAACTGAGAGCTTTCAGGAAAATGTGAACGAACTAGATGGCAGCACCTTACGGGCATATAAAATTTCCCGCTAAAAATTTTCTCTAAATTCAAACCAAGTTCAAATTTTTTCATAATTTTTTCCCGGTTAGAAAAAATATCAACTTTAAACCCAACTTTTTTTCACATTGAACATGAAATTTTTTTGAAATTGTTTTCGTGTCAATCTTTCTCGTTATTTTTCCAAGTTTAAATTTTCTTTAAATTTTTTCCAAGTTCAGATGTTTTTGTAATTTTTTCCAGGTTGGAATTTTCTCAGAACATTTTTCGACTCTACGTAAAAAAAATTTGAAGATAGCATGCATTTAAACATTGTTTTCAACTCTAACTTTGAAGGAACCCAAAATTATGAAATTTTCTTGAAATTGTTTTCATTTCAATTTTTCTCGTTATTTTTCCAAATTCACATTTTCTCATAAATTTTTCCAGGTTATAAAATTTTCTTAGACCTGTTTTCAACTCCACGTTCAAAAAATTTTCAAGATAGTGGGTACCTAGTTCGACTTTTATTTGAGCTCAAATTTTTTCCATGTTGAACTTCAAATCTTTTTGAAATTGTTTTCGAGTCAATCTTTCTCGTTATTTTTCCAAATTCAAATTTTCTCATAATTTTTTCCAAGTTGAAATTTTTAATAATAGGCGTTTAAAAAAACTCAAGTTTGACTTTGAATCCAATTTTTTTCACATTTTCTTAAAATTGTTTTCTTGTCTATTTTTCTTGTTATTCTTCCAAGCTTGAATTTGAAACGAAGTATTTAATAAATTGGTATCCTCGTAGGTGTGGAGAATGAGGTCGTGTTTCGTATCAGCTGATATATCGTAAATAAATACCACCTTATTAACACTTTGGAATATTCTAATGATTTGAAGAACTAGACTTTTTCACAGCGAAGTAATTCAGTCTTTTTAATGGAAATAGTCTTCGTAACGGAGAGCTTTCAGGAAAACGACAACGAACTAGATGGCAGCACCTCACGGGCATATAAAGTCTCCCGCCAAAAATTTTCTCTAAATTCAAACCAAGTTCGAAATTTTTTTGAAATAGTTTTCGTGTTTATCTTTCTCTTTATTTTTCCAAGTTTACATTTTCTTAAATTTTTTTTCAAGTTCAGATGTTTTCGTAAATTTTTCCAGGTTGGAATTTTCTTAGAACATTTTTCAACTCCACGTCAAAAAAATTTCAAGATAGTATGTATTTAAGCAATATTTTCAACTTTTAACTTTAGGGGAATTAAAATTTTTCTCACGTTGGACATGAAATTGTCTTTAAATTGTTTTCATGTCAGTTTTTTTCGTTATTTTTCCAGATTCAAATTTTCTCATAATTTTTTCCAGGTCAGAATTTTCTTAGAACTGTTTTCAACTTCGCGTCCAAAAATTTTCAAGGTAGTACTTTGATTTTTATTTCAGTTCTAATTTGTTCCATGTTGAACTTCAAAGTTTTTTGAAATTGTTTTCGTGTCAACCTTTAAATTTTTTCCAAGTTCTAATTGTTTCGTAATTTTTTCCCAGTTGTAATTTTTTCAGAACATTTTTCAACTCAACGTCAAAAAAATTTCAAGATAGTATGCATTTAAACAATAAGGAACCCAAATTTATGAAATTTTCTCGAAATTTTTTTCATGATAATTTTTCTCATAATTTTTCCAAATTAAAATTTTCTCATAAGTTTTTCCAAGTTGCAATTTTCGATAATATGCGTTTAAAAAAAATTCAACTTCGACTTTGAATCCAATTTTTTTCATATTTTCTTAAAATTGTTTTCTTGCTAATTTTTCTCGTTATTCTTCCAAGCTTG
Source organism: Pseudococcus viburni (assembly GCA_033439095.1). Classification (NCBI taxonomy): domain Eukaryota; kingdom Metazoa; phylum Arthropoda; class Insecta; order Hemiptera; family Pseudococcidae; genus Pseudococcus; species Pseudococcus viburni. The sequence goes on from JAVBJF010000137.1 coordinate 866,496, forward strand.
AATTTGAAACGAAGTATTTAATAAATTGAGATCCTCGTAGGTGTGGAGAATGACGTCGTGGCTCGTTTCAGCTGATATATCGTAAATAAATTCCACCTAATTAACGTTTTGGAGTATTCCAATGATTTGAAGAACTATAGTCGAGCTAACTTAAGAAGGAGAGCGCTCAAAACGAAAAGTTTCTGTTTAGTGGCCAAAGGTTTTTTTTGTATCAATGGTAATTCGAGGTACATCACCATTAGAAATCCATATCAATTCAATGTAGAAAAAGTAACTTCAGGATAACTGGCAAAAAAATCACCTATTCATGAAATTATTCCCTATTTCTGACAAAAATAATACTTATTTTGTAATATTTAGTATAATAATTCAAATTATGCTGTTTTTGGTGTTGTATATTTCCGTTAGAGTGAAAACGTACCTCAAATTTTCGAAATATTCAGCCACTAAACAGAAACTTTTCGTTTTGAGCGCTCTCCTTCTTAAGTTGGCTCGACTATAGACTTTTTCACAGCGAAGTAATTCAGTCTTTTTAATGGAAATAGTCTTCGTAACGGAGAGCTTTCAGGAAAACGACAAAGAACTAGATGGCAGCACCTTACGGGCATATAAAGTTTCCCGCTAAAAATTTTCTCCAAATTAAAACCAAGTTCAAATTTTTTCATAATTTTTTCCAGGTTAGAGTTTTTCATAGTATGCATTAAAAAAATATATCAACTTTAAACCCAACTTTTTTTCACATTGAACTTGAAATTTTTTTGAAATTGTTTTCGTGTCAATCTTTCTCGATATTTTTCCAAGTTTAAATTTTCTTTAAATTTTTTCCAAGCTCAGATGTTTTTGTAATTTTTTCCAGGTTGGAATTTTCTCAGAACATTTTTCGACTCTACGTAAAAAAATTTCAAAATAGCATGCATTTAAACATTGTTTTTAACTTTGACTTTGAAGGAACCCAAATTTATGAAATTTTCTTGAAATTGTTTTCATGACAATTTTTCTCGTTGTTTTTCCAAATCAAAATTTTCTCATAATTTTTTCCAAGTTGGAATTTTTGATAATATGCGTTTAAAAAAACTCAAGTTTGACTTTGAATCCAATTTTTTTCACCTTTTCTGTTTCCTTGTCTATTTTTCTCGTTATTCTTTCAAGCTTTTTAAAGCGAAGAATTTTTTAATAAAGTGGTATCCTCGTATGGTGGAGAATGACGTCGTGGTTCTTTTCAGCTGATATATGGTAAATAAATACCACCTAATTAACACTTTGGAGTTATCCAATGATTTGAACTTTGAAGAACTCGACTTTTTCACATCGAAGTAATTCAGTCTTTTTAAAGAAAAATAGTCTTCGTAACGAAGAACTTTCAGGAAAACGAGAACGAACTAGATAGCAGCACCTCACGGGCATATCGAGTTTCCCGCTACAAATTTTCTCTAAATGAAATCAAGGTTCAAATTTTTTCATAATTTTTTCCAGTTTGAAATTTTTCGTATTATGTATTAAAAAAATATCGACTTTGAACCCAACTTTTTTTCACATTGAACTTCAAATTTTCTTGAAATTGTTATCGTGTTATTTTTTCTCGTTATTTTTTCTCGTTATTTTTCCAAACTTGAATTTTCTCTAAATTTTTTCAAAGTTCAATTTTTTTCTCACTTTTTTCAACTTCTAATTTTCAAAAAAAAATTGTCGACCCCACGTCCAAAAAATTTTCAAGTTAGTATATTTTTCCCAAAAAATCGAGTTCGTACTTACTCTCTGCTTTCTGGGATTTCAACTTTTGATCTGTCCTAAATATTTTCAAGTTGAATTTTTTTCAATTTTCTTTTCAACTTTGAAGAGTTTTTCTCCGAAAAATTTTATTTTTAAAAAAACCCTGAGAAGTCGTAAAATTCAAAGAGAATATATCTTGGATTTTGACAAAAACTAGTGAGATATAGTTTACTTTTAGGAAGGACCTCAGGACCTCATAAAAATTTTCTGACCCCCCCCCCCTTCACCCAAAGGGTAGAGGGAGTGAGGTAGCCTCAAATCAAGGGTAATAGATTTGGAAACCTCGAGTGGCTTCTCTAAAAACTTGCGATTTGATTTTCTACGCCTCTCTAAACCATTGACCTCATAAACTAGACACTTTTTTTTGCCATTTACAAGGAGAGGGGGAGGTGGAAAAGTTGCAATTTGATGAATTTTTTATTCTGCCCAAATTCAAATCGCTTATTGAAACACTTCAAAATCAAACTAAAAATTGTTTGGGTCACCTAAAATGATATTATACGGATTTTTTTGAAAAAATTCGTAGCAATATAACTGCTTTTTAATTCGCGCAAATTTTAGAAAATTTCAATTGGCAGCTCGCTACAAAAATCTTTCAAAAAAATCATTCAAATTTATTTCAAAAACTTCAAAAAAAAATTTGGCTCGCTCTTCAATTTACTGAATGAACAACTCCAATTTTATAAAAATTACGCGAATTAAAATGCAATTTGCACTGCTCTGATGAAATTTCAAGTCATTTTAGGTGACCAGAAAAATTTTTGGTTCGATTTTTGAAGTGTTAAGCGATTTGAGTTTGGTAAAATTTAAGAATTTCTCAAATTCATGATCTCTTGACTTTTCAATCCTCTTGTGAAGGGCAAAAGGTGGTATGAAATTTTGAAGTCAATAGTTCAGGGAGGTATAGAAACTTGAATCTCAACTTGGGGGAGGGGGAGGGTGACCGAGGTTCCTCCAAAAGTGGTAAGTACCGGCGTTTTTTTTCGAAAATGATCCCTTGATGCACTCTAGTCCCCTTGTCCTTTGAGCAGGAGGCTCAGAATTTTTTTAGGAGGTCTCCCAATCAAAGTAAACTTTTTCTCCAATTTTCGTCAAAATCCAAGTTTCTCACTCCTCCCAAATTCTTTTTCATAAAAGACAAACAAAAATTGGTATTTTTCAAAATTTTGTCATAAAAGTAGTTAGTTTTCGCTAAAACGTGTAATTTTTTATGAAATTTCTGTTTTTTTCTGATAAAATTAATATACCTACGTAGGCGAGAAAGAACAGCCCGAGCATCTAAAGCCATCATTGAGTAGAAATACCAATACACCGGTAAATATCTAAGTACCTTTATAGCAGAGACGAAGTCATCTTTTCGAAACCCCTAATACGATTCCACATACGTGTACTTAATGAAATTACCGGTACACGACGCAAATATGGAGTGAAGACGAAAGCAGGGTGAATCCAGGTCTAAATGGTATTCCGATAAAAAGGAACTGAGAAGTTGTTAATTTAAAGTAATTAAAAGCATACGTACGCCTTTTAACTACACCACGAGGGGGAAAAAATACTCCACTTTGTATTAAATGCTCGGGAGAATTTCATTACAAAGGATACATTACGTCGCGACGTTCGCCGAAGAGTCTGTTATTTTTAACGACTGCGACGATGACAGACACCGCCATGCCACGTTCAAATATCAACATCCATCTCGTTCGTTAATCCTTATAATCAACCTTTGTGTTTTAATTCGGACCTCTGCTGTTATTAAAGTTTAATCCAGTTTTTCATTTTAGTCGGCCACCTCCGACGATCCGTGTTTCGCGGGCTTTTACCTAAAAAGCATTCTGTCATTCGGAGATGAGAGTATTTTTCAACATTTTGTACATCCGATGTCTTTTTGTTTTCGCATAATAAATGAGCGTAATGACAGCTGCTCTTTTGTAGCGGCTGTCTGCGATTACTTACGCGACCAGAGCGAAATTATTTTGTGAAAAATTTATCCCACCTTGGGTACCTAAATAATATGTTTGAAAAATGATGATGTGATATGTCACGTCGAGGTTGAGATGAAAAAATTTTACGTTCGATAATTTTTTTTGACTCGGGATTTTAAAGGTGTGTGCTGTGTTTCCAATTGGTCACTTTTAGTCGTTATTTTTACTAAAAAGTCACTCGAGCTGCTTTTCAAAAAAATATTTGCTTTAATGAAATAAAAAAAAGTATATTGGAAAAAGAAGACGAATTTTCAGATTTTGGTTGACATTCTTGGTAAAATTTTTCAATCTCGATTCGCTCGGGGGCGAATTCATTTTGGAAATTCTTGAAATTCCGGAGAGTACCTATCTCAAGGTTTTGACTCACTACTCTAAATGAACCAAAAACGACTGGAATGAAAAATGGTCGTAAATACGTTGAAACTTTTTCAGACTTCAATATTTTTGAAAAAAAATTCATTTTTGAGGAGTGGTTATATTTTCCATTTTGAAATTGTTTAATTTGTGGATAGAAAATTTTGCACTGATTTTTTAAATTGTGGTAAAATTTTGAAAAAATTGTTAAAGGGTATGGCCTGGTGCGTTTGGGCTCCTAAACATCCCAAGTGATGTATATTTTCCGGAAAAAAAAATCACCAAATGAAAAAACCAATCCCATATTCGTGTTCAGCAGGTCTAAATACCTTGATAAACACCCTTTTCGCGATCGTTTTACTTGAAGCCTCGAAATTCACTTTTTCGTCATGAAAAATCAGTGAAAAAAGACAATTTTGAAACTTTAAGCAAAACTATCGGGGTATTTTGACCTGCTGAACACGAATATGGAAGTGGTTTTTTCATTTAGCCATTTCATTCAGTCATTAACAACAAAACGTGTATTGGTATTGGTATTGGTATTGGTATTGGTTTTTAAAACATTTTGGTTTTGGTATTGTTTTGGTTTTGGTTTTTCAAACGTTTTGGTATTGGTATTGGTATTGGTATTGGTTTTTCAAACGTTTTGGTTCTGTTTTTTTTTCGTTTTTGTTTTGGTTTTGTTTTTTTGTTTTTTGTTTTCTAATTACATGCGTAACAACAATTCAACAAGTATAAAAATTTCAACGCCTGGGATGAACGTTTTTTTTTTAAATTTAATTTCATTCAACGAAGACTCTGCGTACTATAGAAGAACAAGAAAAAATTTTGAAGCTGAAAAAAAATTGAGAAAAATTTCGGGGTTGGAAAAAATAAAGAAAAATTGTAGAGTTGAAAAAGAAATAGTTTTAAAAATTTGAAGATTGAAAAAATTGAAAAAAATTTAGAGTAGGGAAAATTTTAGAAAAAGATTTCAAATTGGATGAAATTTCGAGAAAAAATTTCAAAGTCGATGAAATTCATGGTTGAATTGAAAGAGAACAAAAAATTTAGAAAAATTGAAGGATTGGAAAAAATTAAGAAAAAATTAGTTTGGATGAAATCGCGAAAAAAAATTCATAATTCAAAGTCGAAAAAATTTAGATTGGGAACAAATTTAGAAGATATTTCAATTTCAAACTACGTGTATGTGAAATTGTGATTGTGAATGTGAATACGACCGTGATGAAAATTTTTGATTGACGATGTGATCATCGGATCTCCGCGAACGGCGTTTCTGATTGGCAGATTACCATAAAGTGGCGCATCGTTAGTGTATCCCGCAAAATCGCGACTGAATTTTAATTTTATAGGATTTTTCACCGATTTTGCATTTTTTTCGCTTTCGATTAACTTTTTGGATAAAAATTGTTGGCTTCACGCATGATTACACACAGCTGATATGGTAATACAAGCGGCTGAACACGATAACGCACAAAAACAAATGCGATAATCAAACAAAACAAAATGACGTCAGACAAGGACGCGACGACGCAACGTCATAGGGACGCAAAAACCGAAAAAAACGAAAAAAAACAATACCAAAACAAAAATTTTTTTGGTATTGGTATTGGTATTGGTATTGGTATTGGTTTTTTGAACGTTTTGGTTTTGGTTTTGTTTTCATTTTGGTTTTTTCGTACGTTTTGGTTTTGGTTTTGGTTTTGTTTCGTTTTTTTGTGTTTTTTAGTGTTTTTTTTTCGGTATTGTTTTTCGGTTTTGTTTTGTTGTTAATGACTGATTTCATTCTGCATAAAACGCTCAAAATTTGAAAAATCTGCTAAAAATGACATTTTTGTATGGGTTTTCGCAATTTTCGGCCCTTGGTTCAAAGACACAGTAAAATTTTCAATGAAAAACGTTTTTTAGTAATTTTTTCAGGATAGTCGCTCTTCGCTTATGTGGTGTTTTTTATGATTGAAAACTTCAAATAGCCAAAAAAGCGTGAAGGAATGCACCAAAATTGTTGAAAAAATTATCATTAAATACACTTCTATAAGATGTAACTTTGTGCCAAAGAATAGAAAATTTCTTTCACTTAAGTCGAAATTAAAAATTCTTGAAAATAATGTAATAAAATAGCCATCACTCCGATAGGGAGGGGGTAGGAGTCCAAAATTTTGTGAAAAAATTTTTCTAGTCAATATACACCACTCGAGATGTTTAGGAGCCCAAACGCACCTGGGACCAAATTCACCTCTTATTCGGCCATACCCTTTTTGAATTTTTTCAATGTTTAATATTTTTGAGATGATTTTTTCGTGTTTTTTTGAAATATCTCATTTCAATTCTTAAAGAATTTGGAAAATGTTGAACTTTTGAATGAAAATTGTTCAAGTCTTTATAATATATCGTCAATATTTTGAACATTTTCCAAGTTTCTAAAATTCGTTCCAGCTTAAAAAAATATCACGAAAATTGCCTAATGATTAATTTTTTTAGAATAGTTTGACCAATTTTGGAAAAATTGTCTAGTCGTACACAAGTTGCGTAATTTTTGGGAAACTGTCCAAATTATGGAGAAATTTCTCGATAGAAAATTGTCAAGGTGATTGAAAAAAGCTGCTCCTGTTTACAATTTTCAGAAAATTGCTGCAGTTTTTTAAAAAAATTCTTCGTTTTCTCAAAAATTGTCAATTTTTAAATTTTTGAAAACATTTTTCACGTTTTGGAAAAAAATGTTTCGATGTTTAGAAAATCATAACATTTTAAGGAAACCTTGCAAGTTTTAAAAAAATCATAAATTTTTAATAACTTGTGGTTTTTTAAAAAATTGCTAGCCATTTATGAAATTTATGCAGTTTTTAGAGAATGTCTTAGTTCTAGTTTTAGAAGGCTCTCATTTATAGAAAATTATCCAAAATTTGGAACGTTATTTAATTTTTGAAATGCTGCGCAATTTTTGAAAAATTATCAATTTTTAGAGCCATTTTCTTTAGAAACTTTTGTAGTCCTAGTAATGTTATTTCAAGTTTTGAAAATATCGACCAATTTTTAGAAACGTTTCCAACGACTTGCTCTAAGGGTTTCAAAAATTCAAAAAAAAAAACCTTATTCCTCAGCATTTTTAAAAACGAAAAAACAAAACAAAAACTGAATTAGTAAAATAGTAGGTAATAAACAAAAACAACCCAATTTTTTTCGTTTTTTTTTTTTTTTTTTGGAATTTTGGTATCAAAAAGTTTATTTGAATTCATTTTTGAATCTATGCAGGCCTGTGGTGTGATGAGAGGGTATAAATTTTTAAAATGAAATATTTAGGGTACAAAAAACTTAAGATCTTGATTAAAAAAACCGAGGTTTTATAGAGAAAGGAGAAATATGAAACTGAAAAATGAACCTATCATTTTTTTTTCGTTTCATGGGAACATGACTTAATGAAATAGGCCTATGAATGTTCGTTTTTTATTCCAGTTTATGAAGAAATTAATTGAAAAACACGCCATTTTGCCCATTTCCTGCTCTTTAGATAAATTTTTCGAAAAATTTTCGACTTTTCATCGTTATATTTGATTACCTAGGTACTACGTATTCACATTTTTACTTTTGATAAAAATTCGATAACGAAAAAAAACATTTTTAAAAAACGAAAACGTTGAAATTTCACTAAAAACGAAAATCGAAATCGTTAAACAAAAACAAAAGCAGAAACGAAAAGCGAAAAATTTTTCGTTTTTGAAATCCTGCTTGCTCTTGAAAAATTTGGATGGAAAAATGCACGCTGAGATGATAATTTTTTATCTCTTTTAAAAGATTTAGGTCACTGAAGTCACTTTTTCAAGGGAGTCAATTCAATTGGACACACCAAACATTCCAGAAAATCATTTTTAGATCTCAAACAAATAAAAATAATTTAAAATTTAATTATAACACACAAAAATGTAAATTACCCATCAATTAAATTGATGTGATGATATTAAATTAGTTGAATAATCCCAACATTTAGGCGGCAAAGGGGTAGCACAGCAGTATTGCTGATACGAATAGTAACTTCCCGCAGCACTGGGAGATAACTGCTGAGAATATGGTGCAGCGTACAGCTTGTTATCATAATCCGATCCATATTCTAAGACGGCTTGCAAATGTCTTATGTAACGAATCGCCATTCTAGAAAGAAAAATCCATAAAAGAAAAATTCAAGATATTACAAAATTCATGAAAGAAAAATAATTACCGCAGCGATTCTATTTTTGATAACTTTTTGCCAGGTGGCTTGCATTGAGGCAGTCTTTCGCGTAATTGATCGAAGGCTCGATTCATATCTCTCATTCTGGTCCTCTCACGATCACATGCTGACTTTTTATAATCTAAAATGTCACAAGATTTCAATATGTGAGTTTGAAAATTGGTTCTGAAATACAATACTTACCTCTTTCAGATTCGAAATTTTTGGGACGAGAATTCAACGTATTTCTCTCAAATTTACAGAACTGCGATGGTTCGTTAGTTTCAGTCGAATCGTAGTTCAACGTATTCAGCAACGAAATCGAACTTTTATTGTCTTCTTCGGGAATACTTCTCATATTCGGTTCTTCTGTTAAAATTCTATTTACGTACATGATTCGTGGAGTTTCTTCCAACAAAATGTGCTGAAAAATTCGAAAAAATTATTTCATTTGACGTGGGGTACGATGTTCGAATGTGTTTCAACGTGAGCTTAATTTAAATTGCTCGATTTTCATCAAATTACACGGGTATGACGAAAAAATCGTGCATAGTTTTCGAGTATTTTTCGAGTAACTTTGGTACTTTTTTCATAGAAAGTCAATTTTTATTATTTTTTTTAAATTGAATAGTTACTATTGATTGTTTTTCGTTACAAAAATTTACTTTTTTGACTCGAAAGGTGATATTTTTTCTCACTGCTAAGTGTTTCTTTGCTTATTATTTATTACAGGCATCATAGTGGGTCACTTTTTTTAGGGTGTTTGTTACTTTTTTCGACTTCAGTCAATTTTGGTTACTTTTCACGTCTAAAAGGTCATTTTGGTTACTTTTTTCCTCTCAAAAATCAATTTTTCTTCGCACTTCCAGGCAAAAATTCAATTTTCATGTGGAAATTGCCATTTTTCAAAATTCTTCAGGAAAAAAATTTTAAAAATTGATTTTTGCTAGTTTGTTTGTTGTTTTGACGAAGGAATTGTCCATTCTCTGGAAAACCTGGAAAACCTGGACAACCGGGAAAAATCAGGGAATTTTGTGGCCTATAAAATTCAAGAGAATTTTGGAATTTTTTAAAAATCCAAAATAGGATAAACCATTTAGAAAAGTGCTTCTTTGCTTATTTTATTATAATTTTTCAAAAAAATTTGCACTCGCTTCGCTTGGGCTCAACACGTTTTTATGTTTCCATAAACTGATTTTTATATTTTATCTCCTCATTGACTTTTTTATTTAGAATGGGATTCGTGATTTATAAATTTAAGGCATGTGTTTTTCATTGGGGAGGGGGATAAAATGTGAAATTTTTTTGAAATTTTCATTCGCTTGTTTTGGTAGAAACTCTGGCATAATTTGTTTCATTTTTCAAAACTTAATTTTACGTTGGGTGGGTTCAAAAGTTTTCAGAATTGAATTTGAATTTTTTTAGGCCCGAAGAAGAGTATCTAAAGATCTCGTAAAAAGTATCCCCATGAATTTTATATCATTTGCATGCAAAATTTCAGGATGTAAGTTCATCAAGTGAAAAATTACTCCCCCTCCCCCGCCTGCACAAGTTTACGAATATCATATTTAAAAGGTCTGGAAAAATTCGAAAAACTGGTCTGGAAAACCTGAAAAAGTCAGGGAAAATAATTTCTGAAATATAGTGGAAACCCTGAATAAATAAAATTATTCAGTTTTTCAGTTGATTTATCTTTGATATGTTATCAGAAAACAACAAAAAATCCCTCCCCCCCTCCAAGAAACTGTAAAAAATTGCCCCCGAAAAAATTGAATTTTCGGTTACTTTTGTTACTTTTAGGTCACTTTTTGGTCACTTTTTGGTCACTTTTTGGTCAAAAAAAGTTGCTGAAAGTTACTTTTTTCTTCAAAAATTGCGCTATGATGCCTGTTTATTATGAATTTTTTGAAAAAAAAACTGTCCTTGCCACCCTCTGACATTGTTCTATTTTGAATCAAAAAAATTCCTTTTAAGATATATTTCTATGAAAATTCTTTGTAATTGTAAGGAGCTGGGGTGGTGTTATCTTGACTCCCTTGATTATGACGTTAAAAGAGGAGGAAGAGAAGAAGAAAAAGAAATTATTGGTCACATTTTCGAGATGTTTATATGGTTGTAATAAATTCATGAGTTCAAATTTCGGTCGAAAGAGTTGAAAAATTGTTCAAAATTCGCCAGAAGTCACAAATTACTCGCATTGATGACTAAAACACAAGAAAAAATATTTTTATTTTTAGTTTTGATTGCCTCTAATGCAAAAATTTCATCCTTGCTCCTCTCGAGCTCAATAATTTTGCGTAAATATTTTTCAAAAAAATTAATGACCTCAAAGATTTAAAAACTTTTTTCTATTCACAAAAAATCATTTCTCCAAAAAATTTCTGGGGCTTGCTTGGAATTTATAAATTGAAGTACATAGTAATTATGAATTGAAAAAAATCAGAATAGTCATGAATTTTCGTTTTTTTTTAATTCAATTAACACCTTGTTGAATCAGTTTACTTACACATTGTTGTTTACATTTTAGTTCGAAAGAAATCAAATTTTGAAGCCACGTTTTTGGGAGGAATTGTGATGCAAACGTAGCGATAAAGGGAACGAAAACTGTGTTTTTTTGTTTTCGATAGTATGACGTCATGAAAAAGCAAACACAAAAAGTATACGAAATCTGGGATTAATTTTTTTTTTCACTAAACGCTAAAATTCTATATAAATTTGTTACATTTTTTAAACCTGAGAAGTCATCTACAAGTTTTTTGGGGGGAGGGAGGGGGATTTTTCAGAAATATACATGAAACGTGGAATAAAAATTCAAAATTTATTATCCGTCGTTACTTTTCTATCCAATAAATTAATTAAATTCAAATCCTTACCTCTTGTTTAATTTCATTGTTCATTTTACGTCGCTCCATGCTGCAGAATTTTTCTCACTATGAAACCACCTAACACACCAAGGTATACTTTGAAATCGCAAAAACCCATATCATTTTGGTTGGTACGATCCACTCGCAACGATATATTCATTTGGAATATTTCGACGAAACATTCGAAAAATTTTCTCCTTCGTTACACTTGTTCAAACACAGGTTAAAAAGTAAAAAAACAATACTTTGTCACATATGCACATATGTTATTAATTGAAGGTAGGACGGGCGTAAGTAAACTAGATGCCGCAATAAAAAAGTAAAAAAAAAACAATTATCCACCTGAAGGTAGCGTACCATTTTGGAAAGGGGCACAAGTGAGCATAGTTCCTTCATTACAATGTATTGTTACAGCACGTGCTATCAATTTACTATGTGTTCGATTCCACTTGTACTTAACCGAATTTGCTCTTGTGACTATGAAGTGTGTGAGAATTTTGCGGTTTTGAATTTTTGAGGTGAAAAATATGTTTTGGATTTTATTTTCAAGATCGAAATCAAAAAAAAATCTGAAAGACAAGTGATTTATTATTTTGGTAATATTTATTTAAAAGATTGTGTTACATTGAGATAGTAAGATTAGGCGCGAAAATAGGCAGCAAAAGTGACGTTTTTTAAGGAATTTTTCAAAATAATTTGGGAGTTGATTTATGCCGACTGAGGTAAAAAAAACTGAATTCAAAAGTAAAAAAATTATCATTTTTGAAACATTTTACGAGTCAGCATTGCCCGCTTGATGAGAGAGATTTCTCTATCCCCACTTCTGCGCCTGATAGGTACCTATGTGAAAAAGTTTGGAACAGCAACGGAAGCAATCGAATTCGTCAAAAAGAATTTGCCATTGTCGAAAATAGGTCTCTGGCTGAGGCAGGGCTGGTGGAACAGAACAGAACAGAACAGTATGAACAAATAAAAACACTAAAATTTCTGTTTTCGCGGAACAATAAACGGAACAGAACAAAATAATGTTCTGAACAAATAAACGAGAACAGAACAGAACAGAACGTATGAAAAATATTGTTTTGTTCTGTTCAGAACAGAACAATATAATTTTTTTCTGTTCGTAAATTTATAATTTTTCAGAATTTTCAAGTTTTTTTGAGGATTTGGAAATTCCCCCTTTCCCTCCTCACCATGAGTCCAAGCCTAACATACCAGAAAACCATATTTTCTCACTTGGACATCAATTTATCAATTTTTAAAAAATTGAACAGAACAGAACAGAACATAACAAAAAAGACCAGACCAGACCAGAACAGAACAGAACAAAACAGAACAAAACAACTGGAACAAAACCAGAACAGAACAAAACAATTTGTTTAAGGATTCGTTCCAGAACAGAACAGAACAAAACGACGTTTTGTTCCACCAGCCCTGGGCTGAGGTATCGTTATTTTTAATTTTTAGAGTACGTTTTGGGAACAAAAATAACCGAAATCCACTCAGAATGAAAAATATTTTTGAAAGTTATCTTTGACGATCCGCGAGGCAGAGTTTGCGATTTTTAACCCCTGACCCCAAAAACTGGAAGTGAGTTCTTTTTGGGAGGGGTCCTAAAATCTGTCCGGGGTGAAAAAATTTCTGAAATTTTTACCAGCCATGAATATCGATATCATCTCGTAACATATCCAAATTTAAACTTCCTAGCTCATCCTCACTCTTTTTTGGGAGCCTAAATATGACTTTCCTGCCCAGAGGTTCAAATAAAGCAGAGGTCAAAATTTTCCAAGTTGGGTCGAATGATACCCCTGATGTGACCTGTGAGGATTTCCACATTTCAGACCCTTTTAGATCTGTTCTGAAACAAAAAAATTGAAAAAACTCGTCGTTTTGTGGAGGTTTTCTCGTCGTGAAATTACTTTAACAAGCTTACAGTCTATACTAATTGATCTTAAGGGGAAAAATTGTGCATTTAGGGTCTATAAGGGTCACTGAGGTTCCTTTTGTAATTTTTGGCTTTCGACCTTAAAAACTGGGAGGGGTCCTTTTTGACAAGAGTCCTAAACTCGGCTTGAAGTCACATAATTTTCTAAAATTTTAACCACTGGGAAGTATCAATATTGTCTGTGACATATCCAAATTTCAGCTTCCCACCTCATCCCCTTTGCTTTTGAAATCCCAAAACTTGTTTTTTATTAATTAGAATAGAAGTTCCAATTTCCAAACTAAAAATTCGATTCTCATATTGCGACTCTCCTGCTATGACTTTTATTTCTATTTCGTAATAAATTTACGCCTAGGACACCAATTCTGATATATTTTGGAAATGAACGAAAAAAATTCAACGAACATTGGTTCCCAATTCACAACTTGTTGAATAACTGTGTATGTACTAGGGTGAAAAAAAAAACACGACATATCTTGGATTTTGACCAAATTTGGTGGGGTGGTTTACTTTGAGAGGAAGACTTCCCCCAAAAAAAGTTTGAGCCCCCTAGAAACAAAAAGAGGGGAGCAAGAAGTGTTCAAAGTGCACCTCCTTTTGAAAAAGACGTTCTTTTAGGCGAAAAATAATCAATTCAAAGTCTATATAAATTCTGTATTTTGGAACTTTATGATTTGAGAACTTCTGATTTACTGCACATTGACAGTACAATTATGAAAATTATCGTTCATGTCTATACTATTTTCTAAAAATTTCAATTTATTCAACTCCAAAAAATTTTCCCACCCTGGAAATTTCTTCCTTAAAATTTTTTTCAGCTCCAAGTTTTTTTTTCAATTTTCATTCACCAACATTTTTTCATTTACTGATATTTATATAAACTCTCAAGTGTATAAAATTATTAAAATTCCATTCTTTGATTTGAAAATTTTTTAAAACTTGACATTCCCTCGAATTTTTTTACCTTAATTTGAGAATTTTTTTCAAAATTTTTTTCAAAATTTTTTTATTCTAAATATTTTAAAGCAGCAAAAATGGAGAAAAAATTGGAATTTTGAAAAAAAAATTCCAGAGCTGCAAAAATTGAAATTTTGAGAAAAAAAATTCGAGAGCTAAACAGGTTTGAAAAAATATTCAACATTGAAAAATTTTCCAAAGTTGAAAAATATGTATTTTTGAAAAAAATACCAGAGTTGAAAAATTTTTATACCAGAAAAAAAATTGGAGGGAGAAAAATTTCAGAGTCGATGAAAATTTTTATTTCAGATGAGAAAATTTCAGAATTGGAAAATATTTTTGAGAAAAATGTTTAGGGTTGAAAAATATCCTCGCCCCCACCCCGGGCTCTACCTCCCAGAGTGTGAGCACCTACGGAGAAAAAAATGATCCACCGGCCCTGCTGGTATGCAGTCTGAGTTTTGATCGGAGAAGGATGACGATGGTTTAGGGTGATGTAGAAACTCAAATTATTTCATCTTTTAAGTGCTAAGAAGGCTTCTCACACAAATTAGAATTGACTAAAAAACACAAAAAATAGCGTTTTTTCAAAAGAAGGTGCACTTTGAGCACCCCCTGTTCCCCTCTCCTTGCCCCTAGGGGGCTTAAATTTTTTTTGGGAGATCTTCCACTCAAAGTAAATCACCTCGCCAAATTTTGTCAAAATCCAAGATATGTTTTTTTTCTCACTCCACCCTACTGAGTAGGTACTTACCTACCTAGTGTAAATTTATGCAAAAAAATACTGCTTACGAAAGTATTTTTTTTACTCTTATAAATCAACAATACATATACAGTACAGAATTGAAGAAGGAAATCGAATATATTACAGTTTTAAGTAACCGGATTCAATTCCGGCGAGAGATCAAATAAATACCTAGTAAAAAAAAATTAGGCTAATTTTATTCAAGTACATGCCATTTTTCTCAAATAGAGGAAGAAAAACAAAGAAAAAGTAAACTCTTAACTATACGCATGTGTTCAAAGTCCAAGTATTACAGCAGTAGCCCCCCTCCTTAGCACCATAAATGAATCGTTTCTTTCCAAAACGTGACCTGCCACAAACAGTAAATTTTGAAAAAAACTGTGAAAAAGAGTGATATCAATTTTGTGAGTAAAGAATTCATTATTTTTGGGAAATCTTTTTTTTTCAAAAAAAGATTTTATTAGGTGAGGTGGGGAGGGGAGGGGCTAAACTGAAAATGTTATAGAATTTTTTGAGTGACTGATCAAAATTGATATTTTTCGACTCCCAGGATCTATTTCTGAGGTTATTTTGACTCCTGATCCTAACCACGAGTCCATAAGGCAGGAAAGAAAGCTCAAATTAAAATTTGACTCAAAATGAATCTCTCCATCAAATTACTGAAATAAAATAGAGTTCAAACAATATTAACCTCAATTTCGTCGAGAATGTTGCCGGCACGTTTTGGAAACAAACGATTCAAATGCGCAATACTCTAAATTCATCTTGCTCCGTAGAGCTTACATTGCTTAAGACAAAATAAAAAAGAAAAGAAAAAAGAGAGAAGAAACATGATCACAGCTCGCTCAGTCGTAATATACACAACATAGATAGTCCATGCAAAAGGTACATTTCCAATACTTAATCTAGGAAAATAAATAACAATGGAAGACTCGAGAGCTGACAAGCC
Source organism: Pseudococcus viburni (assembly GCA_033439095.1). Classification (NCBI taxonomy): domain Eukaryota; kingdom Metazoa; phylum Arthropoda; class Insecta; order Hemiptera; family Pseudococcidae; genus Pseudococcus; species Pseudococcus viburni. Next base: position 882,266 of record JAVBJF010000137.1, read on the forward strand.
TACATCTGCACTTCGAACAACGCCTTGGGGCCATCAGCTGACGATGAGCTACCAGCCAAAGGACTACCGGTTAAAAAAGGATTGGTACTTCTTACAGGAGCTGCTCTGGTTGGTTTTGTATCAATGGTTAATGAAACCCAATCGATATCAAACGGATCTGGCTTATCGTTGGTAGCTGTCGTGGATCGACAGAGTACAGTCTCAGCTGAGCCGAGCGAATATGCTCGAGTATGCGTTCCCAGAGCTGGCATACGTTTGATGTCAGGAGGTGATGAGGGCGAGGACGACGAGTCTGAAACGTTTATTGTGAGTTGAGCTACTTTACCCAGCCATTGCTCGGGTTTTGGTAACTGAGTGTTATTTGCTAATGGAGGAGTATCCGGTGGGGTTAGAGGGATCTCCACGGAGGATACGGAGGACATAGGTTGCGACAGGGTGCTGCTGTCGTTTATTTCATCCGTGGATGTGTTGTTATTGGTACTATTGCTAATGATGTAGGTGTTGTTGTTCGGCATATTGGTGTCCGTAAGTTCTAAAATATCGGACGAAACGTTGTGCTGGAGTGGTTGGCATGGCTGGCTGAGTAACTGGTCTAGAGGGTTGTTGGAGTCGGCTGCAAGAGAAAAGGTGGTAATGAGATCAGTTTCTCAAACAGTATGAGGCGGAATTATAATGATACGTAATTAGGTAGGTAGATTTTTTGACGATCTCCTTGGAATTTTAGTCTACAGTCCAAGAGGCAAAAAGTGCTCTAGAAATCGAAATTAGTGTGCATTTTCGCTGAACAAAAAAACCAGTTGGTTTGTTGTAGGTATGGGTCCCGTAGTCCCAAAAAAACGAATTTTGGATTTTTGCCCCGGCACAATAGGGAGCTGAGGCCTAAAAACACCCTTTTCCCCCAATTTTTAAATTTGACTTTGGACAAAAATTTTTTTCACATTTTCGTAGCAGACACTCCCCTGACCCCAAATATATGTCACATCCCTTGGGTCACGGGCACAATGGGGTGCTGGGCCCCCAATATGCGATTTTCTGCCAAATTCGATCATTTTTGGCACAATAATGCCTCTGTAGGCGTTATGCGGTATGCTGGACAAAAAAAATCAAACGCAATGTATTCTTGGGTTCATTCCGCGTCCAATGAGACAAAGTTTGAGAAAAACTGTTGGCACAATAGGCCGTGGTGGAATTTCAAAGTTTTAAAAATACGCGATTTTCTCCCCCTTTGATTAAAAATTTTGAAACTTGGGTTGCGACATATCAAAATGGGTTAAAATTTCACGAGCAGAACGAAATTATTGATGAAAATTAAATTTGAGCCATTTTAACCCATTTTGAGCTCCAAATTGGGTCAATTTTTGAGTATTTTCAAAGAATTGACATGTGACTTATGAAAGTGGGATAGAATTTCGCCAAAAATTCAACAAAACTATCCAAAAAATTTTTGAGAATTTTGAGCCTTAAATTGAGTCAATTTTTGATTAATTTCAAAAAATTAGCATGTGACCTATGAAAGTGGGGTAGAATTTCGCCAAAAATTCAACAAAACTATCCAAAAAAAATTTGAGCAATTTTTGAGAATTTTGAGACCTTAAATTGAGTAAATTTTTGATTAATTTTAAAAAATTAGCATGTGACCTATGAAAGTGGGGTAGAATTTCGCCAAAAAATTCAAAAATATCATCCAAAACTTTTTTTGAGCAAGTTATGAGAATTTTGAGCCTCAAATTGAATCAATTTTTGAGTATTTTCAAAGAATTGACATGTGACCTATGAAAGTCTGCTACCAGAATGTGAAAAAAATTTTTGTCCAAAGTCAAATTTAAAAATTGGGAAAAAAGGGGGGTTTTAGGCCTCAGCTCCCTATTGTGCCGGGGCAAAAATTCAAAATTCGTTTTTTTGGGACTACGGGACCCATACCTACAACAAACCAACTGATTTTTTTGTCCAGCGAAAATGCACGCTCAATGAACACTTTTTGCCTCTTGGACTGTAGACTATTTTGACCATTCAAGTCCAAATTTATTCTAAGTTCAAATTTGCTCAACTTTTATTCAATTTTTTCAATATTTTCAATTTTCAATTTTTTTTAAATTGTATCCTATTTGAAAAATTTCCAAACTTCAATTTTCTCAAAATTTACCCAATTTTGATTTAGAAAAAAAAAATTGTAATAAATAATAAATAAATAAATAAAAAACATTTTAGTGTTGAAGTTTTTTTCGATTTGGATTTCATTCGAATTTTTTTCATATTTTTTAAAATTTCTGAGCAGTGGCATGGACAGAATCGAAAATTGGGGGGAGGGGGTCACAAAATAGGCCGTGTGTTGGACAACTTTTTTTGCTTTTTAGTAATGGAAAAGGGGGACTGACTTTTTTCACCTGCTAAAAATGGGGAGGGGGTAAAAAGGGAGCATTCTTCCGCACTTTCGTTTCAAAAAGATTATAGAAGTGTAATTTTGTTTATGCCCGAGCGAAGCTTTGAGAAAATTGGATTTTTAGTGCCCTAAAAAGACGTTTTTTCATGTTTTAATGCTTTGAAAATCCCTATCTGATGTAAGTGTAATGTAAATTTATAAATACAACATGATTTTTTTGGGGGGGAGCGAGGGCCAGAACTTTTTTCGGGGGGTGCTGGTCCCCCGAGCCCTCCTTGACGACGCCTCTGTTTCTGAGATGAAAGAAATTTTGAGTGTAAATTTAAAAAAATACAGTTGGAATACATTTTAGTGTTAAAAACTTTTTCTAGCTTCATATTTTTTAAAAATTTATTTCAAATAAAATTGTTTTCAATAATTTTGAAACTTTCCTGTAATTTTTTTTCAACTACCTATAAACTTTTTTCAATTCTCACGTTTTTCAAAAATTCTTCCAACTTGATAAGCAATTAGAAGAAATTTAAAAAGTGATAAAAATATGAAATCAGAAAAAAATGAAAAATCAAAGCTGGAAAAATTTCAAAAAAATTGTACCTACTAATGAAAATTTTTAAAAATGATTACAATAAGGTTAAGGTGCCCCAATTTCGACCAGTTTCTAATCTCAACCACACCCTCTATTTCGTCTGTTATAAACGTATTCTACTGAGAAAATTTTTTTTGATTTCCTTTTTTCACAGACAAATAATAAAAGACCAACCCGACAATCCTGCATAATTTTTTCTGCGTATTCTTTGATCGTGATTTGCGAATAATATTCGGAATAAATTGTATCACAATATTGTTCTTTTTGATGGTGAATTAGGGTCAGATTTCAATGAAATCATCGTTTTTGAACATTTTTTAATGCACATACCAAAATTTTCACGTAAGTTCGAATTTTTTGTGGTGCCCTAATCTCGACCATCTGTAATCTTACGTAATTCGTTGTTTTTATGCGATTTCGTTTTTTTCAATTTTCTTTGCGAGTTTTGGCTTTAGGGTTGTCCTTTTGATCTCAAATTGTTTGCCTACGAAAGAGAAACGTGAAATTTTCCCGGTAGATTTATTTCTTAGCTAACAAAATCAGTCGATGGTCGAAATTAGGTACCCAAATTTTCAAAATCGAATTTTGACTTCCTTCAGAAAAAAATTCATTAAAAATAGAAAAAATCATCTTATCGACTCAAAATTTTTAGGGGTGGTAGAGGAAAGATCGCGGTATTTTTAAAGCTATTTTTGCGGTTTCTACATCAAATAGTCTTCAATTGGTGGAAGTTTCAGAAAAAGTGGTCGAAATTAGGGCAACTTACCCTTATAGTTTTAGAAAAAAATTTAGACTAAAGAAATTGAGAAAATTTAGATCTAAAATTTCGAACATTTTCAGAATAAAAATATTTAAAAATCGATAGTTGCCCATAATAGAGTTTTGGATAAGCATCAAAAATCATTGAATGCAGATTTTGCCTAATCACAAAAATTTGAAGGGGCAAAAATTTATGAAATTGGCATCACTGCATCTTTCCACTCAACCCTTTCTAGATATTCCGAATGCTGCGTTGGCGTGTTTCCTTGACGACCAACACGTAGGCAACCCTTCGTTCACACAAACGTGAGACAATGAGGGGCGATCTCTCTTTAAATAATCAAAATAACGTTGGATTGCAGAACTTTTGGATCACCCTGTCCATACATGACTACAGAAAGGACTACACAACACGACAAAAACAGAGACACCAACACTACAATCCTTTACCTGAGCATGACTTTCGCATAAATGTCGACGAACTGGTGGTCATGGTTTTCAATTCGATCAGCTGCGAAAAATCATTTTCTTTGTTGGCGAATAAGTCATCGGCTGTTGATTCGGTCCAGCTCAGCTGAAATTATTAAAAAAATGCACCATCAGCCCCAGCACAATGTTATTAAACTAAAAACAGAAATTTTCGAGATTTAGGTAAAATACTCACTTCTGTCGTCTTCGAACTTAACAATTCGTCATTTTTCGTCAATAGGGATAAACCTTGCGATAATTGTTGACACATTGCGCTTACCTGATCTGTGTTAGCCGCGCTTAAATTGAGATCGTTCGAATCATTCGGGGATATTTCTAGTATTGGACTTACTGAAATTTCGAAAAAAAGTACAAAAATTAAAAAATTTTCGAGTGCAATTAAATTTTTGATTTTTGGGAAAATGTATTCGGGAAACCGTCTGGGTACCAATTAATCAATCCGTTACGACTCGAAATTTGGCTGCGAAAGGAAGAGAAGGGACGTATCGACCATCTGAATAAATTAATCTCTTATTTCAAATTCGTCTCGTCATTATTTTCACGCTCCTAATTCAATTTTCAAAAACCACCAACGTAAAAAAGGTCTCTAAACATTTTTTTCTTTTTACAAAACGGTGTAAAATAAAAGAAGACAAGGAATTGGGTGATTGGATTGGATACTTAATATCGATTAAACGATATTTAAATATGCACCTACCTGGCGTTTTTGAATGAATAAATTGTGACGTAGGTGTCCTAGGAACTAGAGAGTAATGGTCTAAACTACGTGATCTCGTTCTTTCGACGTTCGAAGGTAAATCGCTAATTCTCAATGAGAACTGCCTCTTGAAAGGAGATGCTTGACTGTTCAGACGAGATAAGCCTCTGACGGAGCCTTGCCTTTGTAGCATCGAAACAGTAGCGTGTGGCCTTTCGATAGCACTGGTGAGTGTTTTCGGTGTTGTTCTAAGTGGAATGTTTTCTGTGGAAAGAAAAAAAAATCGTCAAAATTTATACCAAAAACGATGCTTTTTTTTCATTTTTATTCTGTTCCAAAAATTATTTTTGAAGTGTTTTCTAAAATGTCCATTTTTTGGTTTCGAAGTTTTTTTTCAAAAATTTTTGCTCTCGTTTCCCTCAGGCTGGAGAAGTCCTTTTTTTCTAAACAATTGAATTTAAATTTATTCACAATGTCTACTTATTTAAAATTGGAATGGAATCTTGAAATAAAAGTTGATTATTTCATCTCAGAAAATCACACTTCTTCAAGTCCTAACCGTCGTTTCACTTGAGAATATTGAGCTAATAGAGTGGTATTCTCAAAAGAGATTAAAGGTTAATTCTTGATTTTTTTTGACTTTATTTTTTGAAAAATTTTCGCATTCTATTCGCTTGGTCAATCGGTAAATAATTCCTATTCAAAAATTCTTTAAAACATTTTCTAAATTGTTTTAAAGCAGAAAATTTTCAAAGGTTTGTATGTTCTACCGAAAATTCGAATTGCTCCCTCCCCATCATCGTTATCCCCACTCCACTGCATGAGAAATTTTCTTGAAAGAGCTAGAAAATTTGAAAAAAAAATAGCTCAGAATACTTGGAAAATCATGCTTAGTCAACAGTCAACAAACAAGAAGTTTAAATTGTAAAAAAAAATAATCCTGTGGTTAGAAAATTCTTTCAAAACACTACGTTATTTTTCGATTTTTCATCACTCAAACACTCGAGAAAATCCAAGAAATTGGCATGAAAAATTTCACCATTTTCCTTGAATTCTTCATGCATAAAAAGTCATACTAAAATGGAAATTTGGTCCTATGAATGTCGAATGTCATACTTTTCAATTTTTCGATTCTGTTAGACACCCTGAAAACAAAAACGACTCAATGTACTCACCTTTCCTATTGTAGTCGTCACTATTGTTAATATTGAACACAGCTTCGGAGGAAATATCCGTTTCGGGAATGGTATTATTTAACGGCGTCGTGAGCGAAGCGTTAACATTATTTTTAACATTGGTAGAATCTTTCAGCTTTTCAGTCAATGTCTGCTGTCTAAAACTACCCATCCTAGTGAACGTAGAACTTTCCATATCGAAATTCATCGTAACACTGCATTCTTTGTCACGTTTCTGTTTTCGTTCGAGGCAAACAGCAAATGCGCAGCCGACCGCATGACTCAATCGTTCTCCCTGCAAAATCGAATAAAGAAAATTGACGTGAAATATGTTCGTAAAAACAACAACAGCACAAAGAATCATCAACGTCGAATCAATTCTGTAGCCCGGAGACATACAAGTACATAATTCTACCATCTACCTATGTGTAAAAGCATCCTGAGTAATAAATAATAAACGATCAATTACGTTGCGAAGGAGGGTAATAACCCAATAAAGCGGGAACTGCTGGTGCTGTGCTCGAACTCGATCAGCCTTCGCAAAGTTGTTAGTTAGGTGAGGGGGAAACGGGTGGAAAGCAGACTCGCAGTAGCAACTGGTTACTTGAGCAATCGTCCAGGTCGTTCGGGTTTTGGAAAACCACTCAACTTGAAAAACAATTTCCGCAGTTTGAAAAATTTTCCAATATTTTTTTGAAAATCGTGAAATTTTTTGTTTTAAAAAATTTTTCACTTGAGAAAATTGTTCAAGTTTATTCACTTGTGAACGATTCATTTTATACGATCGAAAAAATGGTTCGTGAACGATTCATTTTAATCGTTTGAAAAAATGGTTCGTGAACGATTCATTTTAACTGTTCGAAAAAATTGTTTGTGAATGATTCATTTCAATCGTTCTTAAACCATTCATTCAATTCGTTCGTGAATGATTCATTTTAATCGTTCGTGAACGATTCATTTAATTCGTTCACCGACGATTCATTTTATTTGTTCGGAAAAATCGTTCGTGAACGATTCATTTTAATCGTTTGAAAAAATGGCTCGTGAACGATTAATTTCAACTGTTCGAAAAAATCGTTTGTGAATGATTCATTTCAATCGTTCGTAAACGATTCATTCAATTCGTTCGTGAATGATTCATTTTAATCGTTAGTGAACGATTCATTTTATTCGTTTGAAAAAAGATTCGTGAACGATTCATTTTATCCGATCGAAAAAATGGTTCGTGAACAATTCATTTTATTCATTTGAAAAAATGGTTCGTGAACGATTCATTTTAATCGTTTGAAAAACTGGTTCGTGAACGATTCATTCAATTCGTTCGTGAACGATTCATTTTATTCGTTTGAAAAAAGATTCGTGAACGATTCATTTTATCCGATCGAAAAAATGGTTCGTGAACGATTCATTTTAATCGTTTGAAAAAATTGTTCGTGAATGATTCATTCAATTCGTTCGTGAATGATTCATTTTAATCGTTTGTGAATTCGTTCATGAATGATTCATTTTAATCGTTGGTGAACGATTCATTTTATTTGTTCGGAAAAATCGTTCGTGAACGATTCATTTTATTTGTTCGGAAAAATCGTTCGTGAACGATTCATTTTATCCGATCGAAAAAATGGTTCGTGAACGATTCATTTTAATTGTTTGAAAAAATCGTTTGTGAACGATTCATTTTAATCGATCGTGAACGATTTATTTAATTCGTTCACGGACGATTCATTTAATTCGTTCACGGACGATTCATTTAATTCGTTCGCGAAGAGATTCATTTAATTCGTTCTTGAATTCGTTCGTTCGTTCTTTCGTTCGTTCGGAAAAATCGTTCGTGAACGATTCATTTTAATTATTCAAAAAAATCGTTTGTGAATGATTCATTTAAATCGTTCGTGAACGATTCATTTAATTCGTTCGCGAATGATTCATTTTAATCGTTTGTGAACGATTCATTTAATTCGTTCGCGGACGATTCGTTTTATTCGTTCGGAAAAATCGTTCGTGAACGATTAATTTTATCCAATCGAAAAAATCCTTCGTGAACGATTCATTTTAATTGTTTGAAAAAATGGTTGGTGAACGATTTATTTCAATTGTTCGAAAAAATCCTTTGTGAATGATTCATTTTAATCGTTCGTGAACGATTTATTTAATTCGTCCACGGACGATTCATTTAATTCGTTCGTGAACGATTCATATCCAGGTCTTGAAAAATTTTCTAGTTTTTGAAAAATCGTGAAATCGTCTAGGGCCACCAACGGAAGCGTCTTTGTGAAACAATTACCAAAGGTACAGAAAAATACTAAGGAAATAGAATGAAAACTGCGATGTACAGTGAATATTGCTCCTCAAAAAAAGTCAATTAAGAGTTATTTTCAAAGATCCAATCAAACTGGCAAAAAATTCATCCAAAAATGAGATTTTACAGAAGGGGAGCTGATTTTGACACTAGTTCAAAAATATTCAACGTAATTTTTGCATTATACAGCGAATCTAAACCAACTGAATAGGTACCATTCAGGTTTATTTTAGAAACTATAACCACATCCGGCGATGGAGAACTTGCACAATTTGAAACCAAAGCTGCTGCAAAGTAGCAAAGATTATCTCAGTCTGTATTTTGCAATACCATTTTTACAGATTGTCGTACCTGATGCACCTAGACCTACATCTAAACAGGTATAAACCGTGAAAACCGCACAAACTCACGATGAAGGAAATACACTGCACAAGAATGATTCTGAATAAACAAATACGTTGATTTTAGATAAATTAATCAATTGGGTACCGATTCTTTTAAAGCTAGAAATCCATAACACATCCATCTTAGAGATGTTCCGTTTCGGCATATGTAGGAAAAACCTTGATCGTGGTTTTTGTCGGGGGCACAGAACGATACCTTCTCGATGGTCTGGTCGACGATCAAACCCTGTACAAAAAATAAGTATAAAAATTAATTGATTTGGTATATATTCGAACCCTCTTCTAGAACTATGATTATTCGGGAGTTTAAAATGATGGAATATGTGTACGATGTACGCAGACTACCGATGCTTTTGTGCAGGTGTTCGAACGTCAGGTGTATTTCATACCAACGTTGGTATTATTACTCTCGTCTATTTTCGGTTGCGTTTTTTCCGAGCATACGTATTGATAGATTTGAATATTGTACTGAACTTATGGTTTACTGTACCTTGGTGTCATCTTCGACAACCCTTAATCCGTCTCCGGAAATGTACAATGTTGCTTTTATGGGTCTACGACGGCAATTCTGTAAAGATAATGAAAATTACACGTTAATTTATGCTTTGAATTGTTTCACGTCAGATTTTTAGAGGATAAAAATACATGCTCTCTTATTCCGAATCAGTGAAAAGTCACTGAGAAACAGTCAGAATTGCACCACGGGAAAAAATCCTGACTTTCAGCAAATTTTCGCTAATTTTTCAAATATTTTCGCTGATTTTTCTGCTAATTTCATGAATTTCACCGACTTTTCAGTGAATTTTCACTGATTTTCCTGTTATTTTTCTCACTGATTTGTTTTCATTGAAATTTTTTCGCTGATTTTCTCCTGTGCTGCAATTCTGACTCTTTCACAGTGATTTTTGATAATTTTCACTGATTTACAATATAAATGAGAGAGTAGAATATTGTCCAAGGTTTGAGAGAATTTTTCAATTTTATGGAGAAACTACCTGGTTATCCGTGTTTTAGAAGATTCTCCAATATTTGAAAAATCGTACAATTTTTATAAAATTATGAATTTTTTTTAGGAAATTGTTTGAAGTTTGAAAAATTGTAATTTTCGTGGAAAACTCGTCGAATTTTTGGAAAATTATGCAAATTTTAGAAGTTATCCAATTTTTGGAGAATTTTTTAATTTTTAAAAAATTATGCAGGTTTTGGAAAACTCCAGTTTTTGAAAAACCGTCCAAATTTTGGAGTTGTCTGGATCCACCAGTGGAAATGTGTTTCGGAAACTTAACGATTCAATGATAATAGAGTAGGAGTCGTTTTCTGATTCAAAATTACGAGTCGAGTTCGTTAATTCAGTCTTTAATAATTCAGTTAAATCAGTAATAATTTATCGATTTTCTCGAGTAGAATCACACGACGAATATGATTTTTCAAAAACGTGTGCATTCTACTCTCTCATTCTGAATCAGTGAAAAGTCACTGATGAACAGTCAGAATTGCAGCACAGGAAAAATCAGTGAAATTCACTGGGTTTTCAGTTAATTTTCACTGATTTTTCAGCAAATTTTATAAATTTCACTGATTTGTCAGAGAATTTTCACTGATTTTCCAGTAAATTTCATGAATTTCACTGATTTGTCAGTAAATTTTCACTGATTTTCCAGTGATTTTTGTCGCTGATTTATTTTCAGTGAAAATTTTTTCACTGATTTTCTCCTGTGCTGCAATTCTGACTGTTTCTCAGTGATTTTCGATCATTTTCACTGATTTATAAATGAGAGAGTACAATGTATCGTAATTTTTTTTCTCATATGAGTGTTTTGTATAAAATAACGCAAATAATTTCTCAATTTTGTCCTGGTAATGAATTATGTAGCGATATCTATAGGAACGCGTGTAAAACTCACTTTAAGTATTTTCAAAGCTTCTTCGCAGACTGGCATTCCTCTAGATTCGTAAACTTCAACGCAGCCTAAATACTGAAACGAAAAAAAATTCGTATCAGAAAACGTTCTTGAAATAGCCTTAGGATTATCTAGTTCCCGGGACAAAAAGAATAAGAGACGAGAGCGCATAGTAAGTGGAGTACCCTATTCCTCTTGCTGAAAATGATTTTTTTTTTTTTCAGCTTCGCTTGAAAAATAGGTTTCTTTTTTCGAAAATGCTACGAATTAAAAACCTGTACATATATTCTCATTATATTTCCCCTCGAGGAAAACGAATTCTTGGCACTAATGTAAAATCATGGCGTACTTACATTCGGTGGAAAACCTGGAAAAGGAAGGGATTTTGAAAATTTTTGAAAAGTTTGGATTTTGAAAAATCTGAAAAAGGAAGTCAGGGAATTTTGAAATTTTTCTGTAATTTTTTAAAAGTCTAAACGAAGGAAGAATCATAAGGAAAGTGTTTCTTTGGTGTTTTTATTATAAACTTTTCAAAAAATTGTATTTCTTGCTCCAGGCGAGCCTTTCATGATTTTTGCAGAAAATTTGAGTGAGGATGTACCACCCTCCCATACCCTCAAACATGAGCTGATTTTCATTTTTAAACTTGGAATCATTTTTGATTAAAATGCTCGATTACCACAATGTTGAGATTTTTTGGGGTGAAGGTGCGGAGTAGGGGAGGGGAGGGGAGGGGAGTGGAAGAAAACTATACAGATTTGGAAAATGAATTGAAATTTAAAATTGAACGTTGACAAAAAAAATCATCTACAAAATTGTTCTTTTTTATTTCGGAAGTACAGGTCTCAAAAAAGTTTCTGGAAGAATAAAAAATTCCTCTCCTCTTGAAATGATCTGCTCCTAGGAATTAAGTCGAAAAATTTAAGAAAAATGAAATTTTGTACCTCCTGAAAAAATAGGGAGAAAATTATGAGGCTGCTGATTGAAGTTTAGTCTTATTTGAAATGAGACTATATTTTTCTGGAATTTTAGCTACAATTTGATTATGTTGCCGAACTTGATGACTGTAAAATTTAATCGAATTACATTCAACATTTGATTTAAAAAATTCAAGTAGAAAGGTACTTTTTTTTTAAAAATTCAAAAAGATAATTTTCCGGTACATTTTATTGGATAAAAATCTCATCTTTTTCAAAACGTTTCCCACTAAAAATTTAAGTATGTTGAATAATTGTGAAATAATGATCAGTTAACGAAATATAAAAATCGAATCAGTTTTTATTACCAACTATCAAAAATGCAATTTTGAAGGAAGAGGTAGTCAAATTCAAGGGAGAACTGGTCAAATTCTGAGGAAATTCACAGGACAACTGATGCTTTCGTTACAGCAGATTTAAAAATTCATCTTTTCTTCAAGATCAACTTACTTTAACCCGAAAAGAACACGTTCCAGATCTAACATTTATTTCATCGTTTTTCCATAAATTCGTTTTCTCTGCTTCCGATAAATTCGTATCCTTTCGTCGGCGGAAACTGTCGCGGAAACTCCTTCTAAACTTATCCATCTTATTAGGAGACGATTTATTCCCCTGAAAACAAACAAAAAACACAATTTTTCAGTAGATCTTTGCGGAGGGTTCGAACAAAATGCTTCGTACATAAAGACCAGGAAACCGGAACCCCTTCCTTTTCTTAAAAGGAAACTGTTCGATATTGGGTTTGGCCTTTGGCTTATATACTCGCCTACTAAAGATCAAACTTTACTTTGAGCTCGTTGATCGAAGGAATATGGTACATATCGTTTGCAACTTTTACATGCACATTGTACCAACACGTATTTCTTGAACGGGTAATTTGTACGTATGGTTTGCTTTGTGAAACCGGAAACGCGAAAGTACACGTGTTGCATTCACAATACGGTTCTGTTGGTAGTGGTAGGTCTAGGTATTTGGCGATGCTGCCAAATTTCTGAAATCTTCTCGCTACTCTTGACCTTCAAGCATCGAGTCTCGCGGATTAAATGAGCGCAAATTTTGGAAATAGGATCTTTGTAGGGGCACAATTATACCACAGAAATTTGGAAGGCCTGACTTGAAAATTCTGATTAGTTTCATATTTTTAAGAGCTCTAAAGATGGTTTAAAATGTAAAAAAAATTCTGAAATTTTCACCAGTGATTAGTATTCATATTGTCTGTAATGTACCTAAATTTCAGCTCCACAGCTCATCATTATTATTTTTTAGGTTCAAAAACGTGGATTTTCTCTAAATTTTTATAATATTGCCAACCCTATTTTTAATTTTATTAACCTTACAACTTGAATTACTAACATAAGTTGTGGCCCTCATAGAGAGCAAAGGCCTCACTCAGTCTAGCCCATTCACGTCTGTCGTCTGCAATCATGTGGAATTACTCATTTTGAAGCATATTTGAAAACTCATCTCTCCATCTTAGTTTGTGTTAGCCCCTTTTTCTATTACCTATAATTTGCCAGAAGTAATTTTTTTGCCCAACTTTTTCCCTTTTTCCTTGATATGTGCTCCGCCCAATCCCATTTTTTCTTTTCAGCTATTTTTTTTAAATATTAAAACTAGTTTTTAAAAGGTGTTTTATTTTTATTATAATCTAATTCTGTCTTTTTTTCTGTAGATTAATATTGACCTTTTTAGATTGTTTTGGGTTGTTTCAATTTTTGGAGTTCACTGAAGTAGTTTGAGCTGCTGAACATAAATCTGTTGCAATTTTTTTCGTATGACAATTTCGTAGGGAAAATAAAGTGAGATATTCAATTTAGAGCCTTGTGCTGTACTTATTCGGACTTGAAATTACAAAAATCGTGAAAAAGAGATGAAATGAAGTGAAAATCTGACAAGTCGTGTATAAATACGTATTTTGAAATATAATTACAAGAAAATTTTTTTCGGCCAAAAATGACCATTTTATGCGTGAAAAACGCTGTGAAAAAGTGGTTTTTCGCATTTTTCAAGGTGTTCCACCACCTAAAAAATTCTGAAAAAAATATTACGATGTACATAGGGATTAGGTAAATAAAATATATTTTTTTCAAAATTGCACCTCTGAAACATCATGTAGAAAACTCGAATTGAAGTTTTCAAACGCAATTTTTGGTTTGAAAAAATCATCAAAAATTTTTTTTCAAACCACCCACCGATACTCCTTAGTATAGGGTACACCTCACGAAAATTTGAAAAAAATTGGTGAAAAACTCAAGGAAATGAAAATTTTTAATGGAAAGGCTGAAAAAAGTAACGTTTTGTCCAATAACTGGGGCTAGGAGTGGAGTTGGGGGCCAAAATTTTTACCACGTGGTTTTCAGACCCTAAGAACCAAATTCCATCGGTTAGTTTTGAATTTCAGCTCGGGGGCAGATTCGCCTATCTTAACCGCCGGCACCCTTTCCCTGGATTTTCTCAAAATTCTTATTATATTGTCAATCCTATAGCCCTTAATAAAAAGGACCCAGGGAGCTGAAATTTCAGATGTACAGCCTGTAAAGGTCACTGAGGTGCCTTTTGCCAATTTTGGCCTCCGACCCCAAAAACTGAGACTGGGTCTTTTTCAATGGGAGCTCTAAAATAGGCCCAGAGTGAAACAAATTTTCAAAATTTTTATCACAGATTAATATCAATGTTGCCTTAAACATATCCAAATTTCATCATCCTAGCTCATCCCCACTCTTTTTGAGGCCCTAAAACTTGACCTTTCTCTCCTCTGCGGTTCCAAAGTGTGCTAGGAGAGGAGGGGGGGGGGGTGTCAAAAATTTTCAAGTGAAGTATGTTGGTGTGCCTGAAACGCCTTTTAAAGTTTCAGCTTTTGAAACCCATTTATGCCTCTTTCAAGGCAAAAATTCAAAAAAACTTGAAGTTCAATAGAATTTTCTTCATGTAGTCCAGCCCACAGCCCAAACAAAATGATCTAAGAAGCTGAAATTTTGCATGTAGAATCATTAGAGCTTACTGAAGTTCCTTTTGACATTTTCGATCCCTGACCCTAAAAATTGGAGTTAGGTCCTATTTGGCTAGAGCCCTAAAACTAATCCGCATTGAAAAAAATTTCTTTGAGATATCAAAATTTCGCCTTTCCGGCTCATTCTCATTTCTTTTAAGGTCCCAAAACTTGTCTTTTCTCAGCCTTGAGGGCCCTAAATTGAGCTATGGGGTTAAAATTTTCCAGATGGAGTCGGTTGGTGCCTTTGATATGTCTTTTGAAACCTTCAAAGTCCAATTGAAAAATCAAACTTTTGCCAGTTTTATCTCATTAACTTTACCTTGTTCAGCCTACAGTCCAAAAAAAATGATCCAGAGAGCTTAAATTTTGTATGTAGAATCATTAGTGCTTACTGCAGTTCCTTTTGACATTTTAGATATCTGACCCTAAAAATTGAGGCTAGGTCCTATTTGGTAAGAGCCCCAAAACTGACCCACATTGAAAAAAATTTCTAAAATTTTCACCTCCAATGAATATCAAAATTGTTTTTGAGATATCAAAATTTCCGCTTTCTAGCTCATCCTCATTTCTTCTAAAGGCCCAAAACTTGGCTTTTCTCAGCCTAGGGGCCCTAAAATGAGCTATGGAGTCAAAATTTTCCAGGTGGAGTCGGTTGATACTCTTGATATGTCTTGTGAAACCTTCAAAGTTCAATTGAAAAATTCAAATTTTGCAAGTTTTATCTCATTAACTTTACCTTGTCCAGCCTACAGCCCAAATAAAATGACCTTTTGAGGTAAAATTTTGAAAATACGCTCAGTAAGGGCCACCAAAGTGCCTTTTGGCATTTTTGGACCCTGGCCTCAAAAACTGGGAGGGGGTTTAATTTGACGAGGGTCCTAAATCGAGCCCAAGCTAAAAAAAAGTTCTGAAATTTTTACCACTGATGAATATCAATATTTTCTCCATTTCGTCCAAATTTCAGCTTCCTAATTCCTTTCCACTCCTATTGAGGGCCCAAAACGTGAATTTTATCCAGTAATGACTTCCAATGGAAGCCCCGAGCTGAAAATTCGGCTCTTAAATTTCGGTCTGCCTGCTATGACTTCTCTTTCAATTAACCATAATCTTGCCCTGGATATATAACGTATTTTCAAATCGATTGATTTCGATTTGAGGCATCTCATACAGTAATCTACACGAGGACATCAGCTGTCCTCATAACACCCGGCATTCGGGAATTCGAAACGAACAAAGAACCATACGGAAGATGGAACGAGCACTCCACATTGTGTAGTATATTCTTTATCTATCTTTTGTGTGTGGACTGGATAGGTGGAAAAAAGTAGTAGGTAATATGTATTTACGTAGAAGAATCATTTTTACTCTTTTCGTTACAAATACTCACTTTTGATTTATTTTGTCGTAAACTTGCCGATCTTCGGAACGACGTTCCATGTTTACTTCTGCCGAATCGTTCGGGACTGTGATGACTAGAATTTGCACCCATATTGGCACACTAAATCGGATCTACGAGTCTTACGAAGAAAAAAAATTTTCAGACTAGAAAATCGATTCAATTCACATTCACGACACTGGACACCAGCACAGATTTATCAATTACAAAAGGTAAACGACATTTTGATGAACGCCATTGCCACTGCCTCCACCGGCATCTATGAATTTCAAAATCACCAACCGTCAACTGGCATCGTCGTCGTTCAACCGTAGCCGGTCAAATTCCACTTTATGTAACCGTTTAGCTTTCCGACGAATCATCGCGTAGATTATCACAAGTCGTCGAACTTCATCATGAACCTCCAAACGAACTGATAATTAAAAGATCGAAAAACTTTTACACGAAAAACACCAAAAACACGTCTCGAAACCACTTTCAATACTGGAACAGAATACAGGATTACAGGTACCTTAAAACGATGAAATCACCTTCCAAGGTCCAGAATAATAACCCCAAATAACATGCCAAAAAAAAAAAAGGTAACCGAAGTATAAAAATAGAAAAAAAATACGTTAAAACCCCGACAACGAGCTCGGCAATGAGAGTAAGAGAGAGAGACTATGTAACGTATCTTTAGACCGTGAGAACTGTGAAAGTTGACGGGGAACACTACACTGAACCGATCACACTACCACTACTTCTACCACAGCATACGAATACAAACCGAACCAGCAAATGATTCGAGTTAGGGAGAAGAGAAATATTCCTCTCAAATAGGCAACTGGCAAGCATTGCCACTCCAGCTATCCCAGAAGGAAGTGAAGGGTAAAGTGTACTAAACAACATGCATGAATGAATAGGTTTCAAAATCATCGATTCATCGCGATCATTGATCTTCGGTGTGTCATTTTTGATGATTTTAGAGTGATTTTTTGACCCCAAGTGGGGGTAAAATTTTGGGCCTGAAATAAAAATGTATTGTAAGTAAGTAAAAGATGGAACTTTTATTCAAAATTTTAGATGATCGAGTTTATTTTTCGAATTTTTTGTCAAATTTTTGAAAATTCAAAAATTATTGCCCTGCAAAATATAAATAATTGGCGTAATTAACGAAAAAAATATGAAATTTTATACCTATATGTACCCTATTTTCGACCTGCCTAAACGATTGAAAGTGGTTTCAAGACGTTTTAAAGCCTTTCAGAAAATTTTGCAATTTTTCAACTGTAAATATTTTCCATTTTAACTTTAGCTCCAAAAAAGTCAATATTAGTGACCTATTTGGCCGATTGAAGCACATTTTTCCAAAATTCATTTCTGCCAAATGAAATTCGTGTTTTTCTCTAATAAAAAATTTTGAAGAAAATTTAAAAATGATGAGCAGCGAGGTAAAAACCCGAAATTTGGTAATATCCTATTTTCGACCTGCCTAAACGATTGAAAGTGGTTTCAAGACGTTTTAAAGCCTTTCAGAAAATTTTGCAATTTTTCAACTATAAATATTTTCCATTTTAACTTTAGCTCCAAAAAAGTCGATATTAGTGACCTATTTGGCCGATTAAGCACATTTTCCCAAAATTCATTTCTGCCAAGTGAAATTCGTGTTTTTCTCTAATAAAAAATTCTGAAGAAAATTTAAAAATGATGAGCAGCGAGGTAAAAAACCGAAATTTGGTAATATCCTATTTTCGACCTCCAAAATCAGTTGGAACTGGTTTTGAGACGTTTTGGAGCCTCCAGATAATTTTAGAATTTTCCAGCCTGGAAGAAAAGTCCATAAAAATGGTCCATGTGAACTTCAGTCCCTGAAAACGCGGAATACCCATATTGGCGACCTAGTTGATCGAATAAAGCGCAATTTTCCAAAATTCGTAACTGTCGTTTCAAATTTGTATTTTTTGGCAGAAAAATTTTTCAGGAAAAATGTAAGGAACCAATTTTTAAAATTTTTCAGGTCTTCCTAATTTTAGTATAATTTTTTTCTTTTCAAGTGGTGTGTTCGTATTCTACAAAAGAAATATCGTGCCAGTAAATTTGACTGGTTCCTATTCCTCGTAGAAATCTAATCTACCTGAAAGAATTAGTAGGTAAATATATTGCCTCCGACGGCCTAGGTGTTTTCGATAGAATACTCGTGGGTCTGCGGGTATTCCATAACCAGGTACGAGAGGTACGGGGCAAAGGGACAGGTTCTGGTATTAGTAGAACCCCATGTGTTCGTAAAGTTGAAGTGAAAGGGAGAATGGTGGCTAAAATCATAGGTAGTTCGCGCAGTAAGCAATATGTACGCGCATCTATACAGTTTACCTTACCAAACCAGGTATAAATTCCGACAGGTAAATCTTGTGTACTTGGTGGCGTCGTCCAACTTCGCTATGACTCATTTCATGACTGTTGGAATTGTCCGATGCTCCAAAAATGGAAATTTCCCCAAAAATCGGATTAATTCTGAGGTTGAGGGGGAAAATTGGCATAATATGCCATCGATTACCGCTGGGCAACCACATCTAATGCCAGAAATCTGAGCATCAATTGTTCATAACGTTCGTGAAAGTTTTTGCTTTTGTTTTTTTATATCAAAAAAAATATTACTTTTCTCTCATCTTGGAAAATGAGGCTTCTACATTATCATTTCTGAATTATAATGTAAGCAGTACCTAGAAAAAAAAATTGAAATAAAAATAAGTAATTAGACTCGACATTCCTAATTGTGATCAGCCCCTCCAGGTCCTACCTCCTCGTGACGGGGGCTGGAAACAACGTCCATGATCTTGATCAACGGAGATGGCCAACAGCACCAATTGTGTCAACCTAAAAAAAATGGTCGACACTCTTCTCTATTTTAACCTTGTGCTCAAATTCTACTCCGACCTTTTGGACTTTTTCCTCCTCTTGGTAAATGACAACTTTCATCAGTGGCGTCGTCAGAATCAAAAATTGGGGGGGCACAAAAAGGGGCCATGTGTTGGACAACTTTTTTTGCTTTTTTGAAGTGGAAAGGGGGACTGACTTTTTTCACCTGCGAGAAATGAGGAGGGGTAAAAAGGGAGCCTTTTTTCGCACTTTCGTCTCGAATAGATTAGAGAATTTTAATTTTGTTTATGCCCGAGCAAAGCGAGGACGAGGCGTTAAAAAAATTGGATTTTTAATGCCCCAAAAGGACATTTTTTCATGTTTTAATGCGTTGAGAATCTCTATTCGATGTAAGTGTAATGCAAATTTATAAATACAGCATATTTTTTTTTGGGGGGGGGGGGCAAGCGGAGGTTAGAACTTTTTTCGAGGGCAGCCCCCCCCCGCGACGATGCCTCTGACTTTCGATTGTTTTTTCATCTTTCCGTTTTTTGAACCGAAATTAGACAAAAATTTGAAAAAATAGGAAATAGCACGAAAATCTTGAAGAAAGTGTAGAAAAAATTAGGGGTTTCACCTAAACAAAGTGTTTTTGCTAATTTTTCATATTTTTTTTCAAAATTCCTTTAAAATTTCTGGAAATGTGAAGTTTCCTAACAAATTTCTTAAAATTTTTCACGAACCTCGAACTTTCTCAACTTTAAGGTAGTTTGAGATCTGTAAATTCGAGAAATTTTTTAAGAATTTCGAAAAAATATGAAAAATTCGTAAAAAAAAATGATTAGGTGAAAGCCCCTATTTTTGAAAGTTTTCTTCGAAATTTTCTTGCTGTATCCTATTTTTTCAAATATTTGTCCCATTTTGGCCCTAAAAACGGAAAAATCGTCTAAAAATTTGTAAAATTCAAATTATATCCCTCTTCACTCCCGAGTGACGCCCTAAATATTCGCCTACCTTTGTAAAAATCTCCAAAAAACTCTAAAAAAAAAAACGTATAAGAGATTGACGTGCATGTACTCAATTTGAAGTAAAAATCGTTCAATTTTTACGTTTTCATCTCATTTTTTTCAGAATTAAGTTACAGATAACGTCATTAATGACGTCATTTGTCAAAAAAAGGTTGAAAATTTTCTAAATTTGGGTGAATAGACTCTAAAACGAAGAAAAAATCGTTAAAATTTTCCATTGCGATTATAATTGATTAAAACTTCGTTTTAGTATTGTAGGTAGTTTATTTTATGGCAGGTCATCGACCTTCTACTGAGAAGAAAATTTTCAAATCCTCATCTCTAGACAGCATTGCGACAACGAATTCAATTCTAGTGAGTAATATAAATTTACTGCTAATTATAATGATAATACCTATTAAAAATCACCTAATTCTACGAAAAAAAAAATCAATACTATACTGTAAATTGGAAGACCAGTTTATCTTCACTTGGATACCGTACTGCTAACGTTGTTTTATGAAAAATATATAAATCAGCTCATGAGAATACAAGAAACATATCAAGATGTCAAAAACTACCCAACATGGGATCTGTCTCTATTCGCCCTGTCCTGCCCAGCTCAGAGTTTTTTTTTTCGTCTCCCAGAATTCAACGGGGTTAGTCCAAATTTGGGGGTTGAAAAATTGCATCCTGACCAATTCCAACCTTAAGATCGAGGTCATAATATTAGCAATTAGATATGATTATTTGTGATGATCATTATAACTTTACTTGTACCTATTCCAACTCCTCAGAGAGCTCAATTTAAGGTAATCTGAAAAAAGAAACCTGAGCTAATCAAGTGAATTTATGTAGGTAATTCGGAAGTTGATTTACCATGATTTCCTCTGGCCAATTCGCTTTTCAGGTCGTAGATTTCCTTTCCAGACTCACTTTTTCAACCGTTGTTCAATTTTTGGACATCTTTTAACTGAGTTGATTTTATATTTGAAGGTGAGAAAATTGAACTTCGATGAAACATTTAAGTACTTATTATTGAAATTTATTACTTCATTAATAATTTACCACAGAATCAAGTAGGTATAATTTTTACAACACGATATTATTTTTGATTGATTAGCAATCGAGAAATTAAGAAATCAATTTAGGATTAAAAGCAGTGGCGTAGCGAAGTATTTTTTCAGAGGGGGGGGGGGGTCGTTCTCGATTTTTCCAACTTTGAAACTGAAATTTGGCAACTTTAGGGATGAAATCATAAGCGCGCCCAGAAATTATTTAAAGGAGGGGCTGAGAATTTGAGTAAAAAGGGGGGGCAAAAACAGATTCGAGCAAAGAAAAATCGAAAAATTGCAGAAGTTTTTGGAACAAACAATCACACTTATGAAATCTGAATTAGTAAAATGCTTGAATCAGTGAAATGAATTTAACTGAAAATCAGCGATTTTTCTCTGATCTTTCAGTCAAGTCAAAATTATTGATTTTTCCTGGCAAATGGGAATTGATTGAGAAATCAGTGATTTTTTTACTGAAAAATTAGTGGAAAATCATTCATTTTCAATGAAAATCAGTTCACGTATTCTCAAAGGCAGCATTTCATCGAAGACTAATTCAGATTTGCTAGAGAGTTATTTAAGTATATTTATTCAAGAAATAGAATGAATCAGTGTGTATTCTAAAAATTTTTTGAGGCTGCTCGAATTGGAAAATTGATGTTTTTACAATTTTTTTCCTATTCGGCTACCCTCACCCCCTCCCCTTCCCGAAACAAAAATATGCAATCCAATTTCAACTTCCTGTTCGATGTGAAAATTTTCAGTAATAAGTACTTAAAAATGATAAGGGTAAGAATCAGGGACGAAACTTGGGCGAAAATCTCAGTGGTGGAGGGGGGGGGGTGAAAATGAAAAATTTGCCGGCTAATGTAATTAAAAAAGGAGAAATTTTCTGACTCATATTAAATGAAAATTTGCCAACCAGTTGTAATGAAAACAAAAACCAAAAATTCCTGCTTTTTCGAGCTAATACTTTTTAGGCTTTAAAAAAACTATGTAATTCCTTAATGACACCTGACACCTCCCTTCTGAAAAAATCGAGAAATTTTTGAAAATTCCATTAAAGATTGCCACAAAGCCCTTTGATAAGGGAGAAGGACAAATGTTTTCCGTTTCAAAATATTCAATTATTCGAAATGGAAAAACATCATTTTAAAAATTAATTGAGCTAATTACCCGGCGAAAATTTTTGAAGAAAACGGCATCCAGAAGCTGAAATTTCTTCATTAGAATTCGTGCTCTTTCGTCCTTCTTTTGTGACTTTTATAAAAAACGACATTCCTTAATGAGCTCCTCTTCTTGCAAAAGAATCAAAAATGTTTTGCAAATTCCATTTAAGATTTTCACGAAGTTCCCTGATAAATGAGAAGGACAAATCTTTCTCCCTTGAAAATAATCATTTGTCGGGTCTAGAAGGAAAAAAGGTTCATTCCATCATTTTGAAAACAAATTGTGTAAAGTTACTGAGCCCGAGCGAAGTGAGGGCGAAAATTTTTCTGGAAAAAGGCATCTAAAAGCTAATTTCTTCATACATTTAATCAATATTTTAGAACTAAAATAGAACTTTTTTCAGAGCTTTTTTTGATATTGACCAATTTTTTTTGAAGCTGCCTAACAGATTTTTGGAGCTACCCAAACAACGCCTAAAAACCCCTTAGAATACCCACTGGAGTGAATAAAATATTGCCCGAAAAAAGCCATGGCAAAAATTTTTCGAAAAATCATTTTCGAATAGCAAAAAAATGCACTTTTTTCACATTCTGTAATGAAAAAATCTCCTTTCCGAGTTTGGGGAAGGGGAAGGGCTCGAATCCCTTGAGCCCCCTCCCTTGGGTGCGCTTATGGATGAAATGAATTTGAAATAAAATGAATTGAGGCAAAAAATCTCAGAATTTCCGGCTCGATTTTTGAAAAATTTTGAAAATCAATTTATTCTGGCAAGTAACAGGCTGTCTTTTTTTGGGAGAGGCGGAGATGGATGGCACAAATTTGCAGACGGAACTAGGGCCCGAATTTTAAATTCTACCTTAAAAGTTAAGGTAGCCTTAATTTTTAAGGTATGATTTAAAATTCGGGCCTAAATCTTTTGAACACTTCTCCCTGCCATTCAATTCATCGCTTTTCCCTGAGTA
Organism: Pseudococcus viburni; assembly: GCA_033439095.1. Taxonomy (NCBI): domain Eukaryota; kingdom Metazoa; phylum Arthropoda; class Insecta; order Hemiptera; family Pseudococcidae; genus Pseudococcus; species Pseudococcus viburni. The sequence continues at coordinate 905,350 of JAVBJF010000137.1, forward strand.
AGTAATTTCATTGTATGTACTTAGTAAAACGGTATTTTAGTCCCGAACGAAGCAAAGGTGAAAAATTTCAAGAAAAATTATAATTTATTTTAAACATTTTGTAGTTTCATTGCGAATGTGAGAGAAATGAATTTGACCCGTGCAAAGCGAGGGCGAAAATTTTAGAAAACTTCAAGTTCAATGCGCAATAAAACATTGTCTAAAATTAATAAACTTGAATAAAAATTGGTCACTTTAACTTCGAAATTATTGAAGGAGAAGATGAGACCGAGCGCAGCGAAGCCAAAGCTTTTAAAAAAATTGATTTTCAGAAATCGAAAATAATTAGAAAAATATAATGAAATTGATTGAAATAATTTTGAGGAAAAATACGAAAAAAATCACTTTTGTAGGATTTAGATAAAATACATTAGGCCAAGCTCAGGCTAAAATTTTTGAAAATTTTAGAATTGGGAGGTAATTTTCGAGTTGGATTGTGGTTCCTGAAAAGGGTTTTCCCTCAAAATTTTTTGAGTCGATATTACCAACTTTTTTCAATTGAGACGAATTTGCCAACTTTAACTACTAATATTGTGTCTGGAGGGATGAGTCGCCTGTATTGGAAGAAATTTCTTAGCATTATACCTATAGCTTTGCAATTTACACCATTTACAAAATTCAAGAAAAGGAAATGTTAAATGTTGATGGAAAATAGGGTAGTAGTAATCGGCTCGGTTTTTAATCCGACGTCGTTTTCTTTCATTCTGTTTCGCATCGTGGCATCGTTACCTAGATTAAAAACATTACTGTGTTTTGTGCACATTTGACAAGAAGGCGCGAACGAGAAAATTTATATTACTAATTTCGTACAATTTGTCACGGCTGAATTTAAATTTAATATCGCGAATTGTTAAACGCGCTCTGGGCACCTGGAATTACACACAGCGTTCATCTCGATATTCATATCCGCTCGTGTCGCCTTTAATTAGATCCGCCTTGTAGTCGTAGGTGTTTCGACGCTGCTAAAAAGTATACTTAAGGCCGGAGTTTGAAAAGGCGCAGTTGGTCGTAAATGTCCTAGGTGTACTTTTCGTCGTCGACTTGTCATTGTGAATAATTGATGGCGAAGTGCGAAGATACGTTTACAACTGTTGAGCCGTCTTATAAGGATAAAGTGAAGGTATAGGGCAACGTGCAAAGTATATTAACAAAATTAAATTCATCGCCTGTAATAACAAGTGTCAAATAAGTAATCGAAACGCCGACGTGAGAATGAATTAGGAAGGAAAAAAGTGTACAACGACCAATCAAAGGAAGTGTAGTTGATTTATTTTTTCAATTTCTTATTTTTATAAGAAGGAATTTTTAAAAACATTAAGTTGAAATTGAAAACTTTCTTAGAAAATTTAGTCATTTTTGAGTTGAAGAAATTTAAAAAAAATGTAGGGGAGGGGGTATATTATTTGAAAAAATTCGTCAACTCAAAACTGAATTTTCAAAATTTGAGTGTTAAATGGTAAATAAATACGTATTTTGGGATATAATTACGAAAAAAAAAATTTCGGCCAAAAATGACCATTTTTATGAGTAAAAAACGTTGTGAAAAAAAGGGTTTTCGCATTTTTCAAGATGTTTCACCACCTAAAAAATTTTGAAAAAAATATCACCTTGTACATAGAGACTAGGTACATAAAATATATTTTTTTCAGAATTGCACCTCTGAAAAATCATACCGAAAACTCAATTTGAAGTTTTCAAACGAGATTTTTGACAAGGAAAAATCATCAAAAATTATTTTTCAAACCACCCACTAACACCCTCTCAGTATAGAGTACAACTCACGAAAATTTGAAAAAAATTGAGTTGAAAACTCGTGGAAATGAAAATTTTTAATGAAAAGGCTGAAAAAAGTAACATTTTGCCCCATAACTAGAACTAGGAGAGGGATAGGGAGCCAAAATTTTCACCACGTGGTTTTCATGCCCTAAGAATTAAATTCCATCGGTTAGTTTCGAATTTCAGCTCGGGGGGCAGGTTAACCTATCTTAACCGCCGGTACCCTTTATCAAATTTTGAACCAGCATAACGTGATTTTGGTCAGCAATACTATGCTTACTATGAGGTTACATTTGTCAAATTCTGCATTTTTGCAAAAAAAAAGTCAAAAGTTGGAAAATTAATCAGAAAAAATGCTATTTTCGTTCTTTGAATGCGAAGAATAGGTAGGTATGAATTAGGGTTGATGAAGAAAAAAGAAATCAGATCATGAATTTTTACGAAAATTGATAAAATAGTTTACTTTGAGTATGAGACTTTCCAAAAAATTTTCGAGTCCACTCTCCTATTTGCTCAGAGAAGAACGAAACGAGGAGGTAGGAGACTTCAAAGTTTTGTCATAAAAAAAAAACGTTTTTTTTTTTACTTTTGGATAGTACCATCTGCTGAAAACAGTGATCGCCCTTGAAAGATGCGATTCGAGTTTCTACAGTCAGCGCACTTATTGACTTCGAAATTTGGATACACTTTTGACTTCTCCCGCTTCACAAACTAGTTGAAAAGTTCAAAAGTTGCAGATTTCGAATTTAAAGCCTTTTGATTTTTACCAAATTCAAATTGTTCGCTTAAACGCATCAAAAAATTGTAAATCAATAGTTTTTTGTTCATCAAAAATAATTTTTGATGAAATTTTCAAAAAACATTCACGGCAGTGCTGCCAACTGGATTTTTATCCCCGTAATTTTCATAAAATTCATGTTGTTCATTCAGTGGCTTAAAACGTGGACCAAAAAATTTCTATCATTAAAATACCTAAATTTAAATTACCAATTTTTCGAAAATTTTTGTAGTAAGTAGGTAGTATTTCATATAAATTTTTTTGAAAAATTTCATCAAAATTTTTTATAAATGATCAAGAAAATGCTGCTTTGATTTCTAAGAGTTTGAGTGAGTAATTTGATTTTGATGAAAAGAAATTCTTTTAGCTTGAGAGATGAATGTAAATTTTGTGTGAAATGAGGAGGGGAAATTAATTTGTATCATTTTTTATTGTCCCACACTAAAAAAACAAATAAATAAATTTTATCTAAAAAAATTCATTTTTTTTGGACACATTTTTTTGAATAAAATTTATCATTTTTTGGATAAAGGCTCTGGTGTGATTTGGGGGTCATTTGGCCCTTGGTGGAACATTGACAAAATTTTTATGCCATTCGACTTGCCTATGTAGAAGATGATTTTAGAGCGCAAAAACGAAATTTTACCACACCGCTCGGGGGCGGGGGGCTCAAAATGCGTGATTTTCAAGCTAAAAATTATCTCCGCGAGTTTTCAACCGATTTTTTTCAAAATTGGTGCGTAGGCAGAAGTACTTGAGTGGAGTGCTCTGAAATTTCTTAAGATTTTTTCGACCACTATAATGAGCTTAAATTTGACCTTGAAAGTTTCAAATCGCCCTGGGGGCACCATTTTGGCGAGTGGTATAAAAAAAATTATTTTTATGTTTCTTACTCTATTTTACACCGCACCATTCAGAATTTTTTCAAATTTTTTCGAGCGGTGGCCTAAACGTGACGTTCGAAAACCCGATAAATCGGTCGTTTTACCTGGTACTTGAGAAATACACTTTGAAAAAAGGCAAATAGAGTCGGTGATAAATTTGCACCACTCCAGCCCCTATTGCTTTCTGGGGGGGGGGGGGCTTATGAGAGAAAAAATTATTTTGCACCGATTTCACTCAAATTCACGTAAAAGGTTCTGTAGGTGTAGAAATATCCCCCTCCAAACGTTTAGCCCCCTCGACCTCAGGGGGATGAGCCATCACTTCCCAAAATTGGACATTTTTGGTTAAAATTACAAAAAACGAGTTTTTTGATAATAAAACCACCCCAAAATTCAAATTTTGAAAAACTTGGTATTTTCTGTGTACATTTCGAGATAGTGAATCCGACTAGCCCATCAAATTTTTCATTCGTAGTGTTTACCCTCACCCCCACGAATACATTTGAAAGTGTACCTACAGATCGTCTTTTTTTCAACAAAAAATGACCTCGTTACAAGGGTGACCCAAAAATGACATGTCGCGAGAAAGTAAAAATTTTTTGATTTAAAATGTTCAAATATGATGTCTTGAGTGTATGGAAAAAACACACTGCTCCTAACCTTCGTGCTTTCTGCTGTAGGTTGGGGGGGGGGAAGCTGAGGGAGCCCGTTTCAAAAATTAATTTTTTTGCATAGTAATATTTTTTTACAAATTTCAGCCTCCAACACATCAGGGGGCTGAGCCATAATTTCCCAAAGTTGAGCAGTTTTTTTAAAAATTGCATAAAAATATTCTCCAAAAAATTTTAGGCTTTTGCGGCTTAGGGGAAGGGGTTGAGCCATTACTTCCCAAAATTTCAGTTAGAGTTTTTATAATCAAAAAAATTCGTTTTTTTGTCATTTTAACCAAAAATGTCCAACTTTGGGAAGAGATGACTCAGTCCCTTGAGGTCGAGGGGGGGCTAAAATTTTTGGGAAGTACTTCTACACCCACAGAACCCTTTACGTGAATTTGAGCGAAATCGGTGCAAAATAATTTTTTTTCTCATATGGGGTCCGCCGCCCCTCCCCCTTCCCAGAAAGCAATAGGGGCTGGGGCGGTAAAAATTTATCACAGACTCTGGACATCATATAGAAGCTTTTCCAGCAATAAAATTTCGATTAACATATTTGCCTTTTTTCAAAGTGTATTTATCAAGTACCAGGTAAAACGACCGATTTATCGGGTTTTCGAACGTCACGTATAGGCCACCAATCGAAAAAATCTGAAAAAATTCTAAGTGGTGTAAAATAGAGTGAAAAACATAAAAATAATTTTTTCTTCATACCACTCGCCAAAACGGTTCCTCTAGGGCGATTTGAAACTTTCAAGGTCAACTTTAAGCTCATTATAGTGGTCGAAAAAATCGGAAAAAATTTCAGGGCACTTCACTCGAGTACTTCTGCCTACGTACCAAGTTTTAAAAAAATCTGTTGAAAACTAGCGGAGATAGAATTTTCAGCTTGAAAATCACGTGTTTTGAAGCCTACACCCGGGGGGGGGGGGGGGGGGTAAAATTCGCGTTCGCTCTCTAAAATCATCTTCCAAATATTTTGTCAAAGTTCCACCAAGGACCAAATGACCCCCAAACTACACCAGAGCCTTTATCATTTTTTGGATAAAATCCATCATTTTTTAAAACACTTTTTATTTATTTTTCATTTCTCATTTTTTTCAGTGCATCTGAGATGCTTTTTGACCTCCTTCCAAAACATTCTGACTACGGGCCTCAGGTTCACGCTGTCTTCTATCCTCTCTTTCTGATCCATAAATTGAATATAGATTTACTTCGACAACACGAGATATTCATTTTTAAATTTTTATGTCATTAATCCAACGATTTCATTGATTATGCCAATTGCCAGCGCACATTTCTCTATTAATGTCGATCTCATAAAAACCCACATTCCTGAAATTGAAAAAAATCACCACATTGCATGGTATTACATATTTATGACTACCCACATAATGTTTTTTTAGTGTTAAAAATTCTCCATTTGGTTTCTTTTGGTATCCTTGACTCTGCGCAGATTCGCAGACGACACTGATCATTATTTGTACTGGAAATTTTCACCTTTTTTTGTCTACTTAACATGGCGTACCTACACGTTTTCGTCTCGCTACCGTATTGATTTTTAAACCTGAGATGAATAGAAATCGCCATTGATTGATGTCATTAAATATTCGCGATTCTTTTCACACTGCAATTAATAATATAAACCCATCACATTGTCCCATCATGCTCAACCTATCCAGATCATTATGGTATCTCGAAGCACTCGTGAATCAATTTGTCTCACCCAAACGATACATTTTCACCGCATAGCACTACAGACTAGGCCTGGTAATTTACCGAAATTCTAATCTCTCGACCAAATTAAACAACGTGACATTCGAGTAAAAAAAATAACCATAGGTTCGATCGAAAAAAAAAAAATCGAAAGTACTCAGTACCACGAGAAGAACCCGTAAACGCGATGGAATTCTCGAAAGGGGGAAACCCAAACTCTGCGTAATCGAACGAAGAATCTGAACCGGTTGCCGGCCAAGGAACGATAATGCACAGACCTAGACCTCCTCGAAAAACCGTCCAACTGCATCGGACAAAGTTCATTGTCTGCTCCTATTCATAAGTAGTTCTTTACGCTTTACTCGGTAATTCTTGAACGTTGTTTCTGAATAATCCATTCCCCGCCCCCTCTCCCAGCCTCTTTTATTGTACGATAACGACGAAACCCCCGATGGGACAGGCGCGAGGGGTTAGTCAGCGGGGCAAGACGAAGTCTGCGCCGAACACAGACTAGGTATTCCATTTAGCTGCGCAGAATTGGTTAACTTGTCAGCATGACCGGTTCACGCGTGTGGTACGTCGAAATATGGTGTAAACATAGTCGTAATTCATTGCGCGCGCGGGTTTTTCAAAGTGTTCGATGCGATGTCGATCAATATAATATTTCGAGTTTTCGGTCTCCTTTTGATTATCGCGATTGCCCGATGCTTAGAGATATTCAAGTGTTGCCCTAATGGCAAAGGGGTAACCAGCGATAACCTTTGCGGTGAAAATGTCGCCTCTGATTGGCAACCGGTTTTCTTTTCGGAGGCAGAACAAAAGCTACTTTTGCCACCTTACACCATCCCCAAAAATATGGTTTTTCGCGAAAACACTTTCCCTTCCTGCGCCAGTGGCAATAAAGTCCACATTTCGAATTCCTTCTATCCGGTAATCTTCGATCAAACTGGCACCTTGGTTGTGACCGGTTACGCCAATCAGGATACCTTGATCCTGGACCCGAATACTTATTGCGTTTCACCCACCGGTGCTGTGGTCTGCGCCGAAGACGAGGTCCTCAACAAGACCAAAAAATTGGAGAAAAATATACGCAAATGCTGCGTGATCGATTCCGTTTACAGCGAGAAATCCACCAGTTGCATTGCCCAGAATTCCAGGTCGAATTTCCTATCCGAGGATACCGCCATTTTCAGCGGATTTCCCCATTGCCCGTCTCGAGAGGAGTTCTCGATTTCGGGTAAACTCGACGAGGAGTATTCGCTCAACGCAGACGGTACATTGAGGACGAATACCAGCCAAATAGTGACCAGCTACTGCGTCGAGTATATTTTAGAAAGGCCCAACGAAAAAGCCAGTGTATTCACATGTGCTCCTCTGCTGACCGGATCCGCCGGAGACCAGAAAGATATTAGATTTGCTTTATTTTCATCAGGATTCTTCGTATCTGTTTTTTTTCTCACCCTGACCCTAATATCGACCTTTATGTTGCCCGGATCGCATCACGCGTTGCATTGGAAGTGCCAGACTCATTACATCGTTTGTCTCATGATCGGCGATTTTTTGCTGGGAATGACTCAAGTCCTCGGAGACGTACTGAAGCAGACTATATTTTGCCCTTTAAATGGTAAGCATCGTATTATATTATTACGTAAGCGGATCTAATTCCATACCGGACCCGTATCGTATTGAAATTCGCATTCCAACGTCATTGTTTGTATCACCGGAACTGATCCTGGTGCGAAGAAATACCCAAAATTTTAAACGAGGTGATCTCATCTCGCACCTGAATCTTCGCAGATTTCCTTTGTTCCGTCCTGAAAAATTTATCCCTCTTTTTGTGGCAACTTCCGTTTGAGATTTTTCATTTGCGTCATAGAATTACACCTATGTGCTTGTATGCTTTCACTCATTCAAAGTGGCTCGTTAAAATTAGCACCTTTCTGGCTGACGACGCTGACTCAACGACGAACCGCAACAGATTTCTGTGACTGATCTATTTAGCCGGTGACCTTATTCAATATTCTTTGAATTTGCGAAGGAAAAGAAATATGGGTGTATTTAACGAAATCATCGCTCGAAACATACGTGTGCATTGGTGGCAGTCTCGTGCAAATGCGAAAAGGTTCAAGTTCGAAGGAGAAGGCTGGATTAGCACGTGTTACGAGTCTGGTCGAAGTACTTTTTCGGTCAGGACACGCGGGGGGAAGGAGGGAGCAAGTGGTTCTGGCTGAAGTCGCAGCAGATGTATAATTTTATGAATAAAAATTATTTTTCATTCATTGAATGAATTCTTTTGGAGTTGAATAACACTCGAGCATCAACAATTTTGACCCCCTCCCTGTTCATAAATGATTTTTTTGGCAATGCGTATCAATGAGGGGTTTTCTTATAACCCAGCGAACTTTTTTTTGAATTTTCATTAAATATAAAATTGTGTAAAAAATAATGCAAAATTTCCAAGTAAGTATTCATAAAAATTCTGAAAATATGACTCAATTTTGATTTTTTGAGATCAGTATAGAACCCATGAATCATTCTAAGGATCATCAGAAGGCTCTTAAATTGGGTAAAAATTGTTGAAATGTACCGACCCCCCCCCTCCCCACCGGAACTTGCTCTGGGATGATTTCTCAGGACCAGAGTTCATTTTTAAAAATCAAAAATTGAGCCATATTTTCGGATTTTCAAAAAAAAAAGGAATATTTGGAAAGGCTCTAGTGAACCATTTACCTACGTGAATTTGAACGAAATCGGCGCAAAACAATTCTTTCTCTCATAAAGGGTCCACCCCCCTGAAAAAGCAGTAGGGGCTGGGGCGGTGCAAATTTATCACAGACTTTGAACATCATATGGAATCTTTTCCAGCAATAAAATTTCGATTAACATATTTGCCTTTTTTCAAAGTGTATTTCTCAAGTACCACGATTTATCGGATTTTCAAACGTCACGTATAGACCACCATTCGAAAAAATCTGAAAAAATTCCAAGTGGTGTAAAATAGAGTGAAAAACATAAAAAAAAAATTTTCATACCACCCACTTAAGTGGTGCCCCAAGGCGATTTGCTACTTTCAAGGTCAAATTTAAGGTCCTTATAGAGGTCGAAAAAATCTGAAAAAATTTCAGAGTACTCCTCTCGAGTACCTTTACCTACGAGCCAAGTTTGAAAAAAATCGGTTGAGAAATCGCGGAGATAGAATTTTTAGCTTGAAAATCACGTATTTTGAGGCCCATCGGGGGGGGGGGGGGGATAAAATGCGTTTTTGCGCTCTAAAATCATCTTCTGCATAGGCAAGTCGAATGGCATAAAAATTTTGTCAAAGTTTCATCAAGAGGCAACCCCTCCCCCCCAATCACACCAGCGCCTATGCATTATTTTTTCCACAATTTTTTTTTGGTTTTAGCATAAATTATCCTTAGTTAAATCTTACGAGAAAAAGCAGGGTTCAGCGTGGGCTCTGATTGATGCAGGGAGCTAAAATTTTGAGACAGGTAGCTAAAATTTTGAGAATCTGATTTTTGGAGGAAGATAAACCACTCTAAGATGGTGAGACCTTCGAAATTCAAAATTTTCATTCGAGATACACTAATTTTGTACCCATGTTTTTGAAATCGAGTTTCTGTGAAAAATTTTTTCGAAAAAAAGTAAAGGAGCAAAAATGGAATTATCTCGTTAAAAAGGTTCAAAATTTAGAGATTCACATTTTTGGGTCATATTTTTCTAAAAAATGATAATTTTTCAAAAAATTTATCATGCAAAAAAATTTAAATAAGTGTAAAATAATGAAAATTTAGATCCAAAATTCCAGTCATGCGGGGAAATTTTTAGAGATTTTAGCTGCTCACGAACTCCCAAAATTTAAACATAAAATTTACTCCCCTCACAAGTTTTTTAATGAATTGCATTTTTAATGAAATTTTTTCCTTGAGAATTTTATTTACATTTTTTGATGGCTTTTGACATCTGAAGTCAATTTTCTGAGCAAAAGAAAGGTTTTGCGAAAAAAATGAATAGAATATAAATTGTAGAGCGTGAAATTTCCTTTCTGCAAAATTCAATTAGTTTTTTTCTAAGAAGCTGACCTTTGAGATATTTCAGTCAAAAGTTGGTCAATTTTCTCTATAAATTATGCAGAATCATCTCAATAAACAGAAGTCAGAGAAAAATCAATATTTTGGTATTAAATTTTGAGTGTCAAGAGAGAAATTAGTTATTGAGCAAATAAGCTTGCAATATACTCATCTATTGCTCTGCTTTCGTTGATTCGATGCACTAGACTGATTATTGTTTTTCAAGTGAATTTCGAGGTCGAAATTTTCCATTTATACCTAATGGAAATTCCATCGTAAACAAACTGATCCAGATAACTAATACTTTTTCGTTCGTACAAAATTTCGTGATTTTTTGAACTTTTCAATGTTTTTATTTTTTTTCTATCAGAGACGAATTAAAATTGGAATTATTGCAGAGATGAAAAATTGAAAATTTCCCACTAAATGTGGGTAATTGTTTCTGATTTCTCTAGCTCAACAGTGTATACCTAATTTTTCACATTTTTTCAACCTTAAATCAAAATTCTTCTAAAAAAGCACCACTCTCGAAAATTTTTCGACCCCATCTTATTTTTCAATTAGAAATGTAATTTTCTCATAATTGAGAGAGCAAGTTGTTTGGCTATTTTCTATAGATTTTTCTATTCCAAAAAAAAGTTTTATTGATATCACGAGTGAAAATTTGAGGACAGCCGGAAAAATTGAAACCTCAGGTTAGGTAGGTATGAAGGAACATTCGTGTTTAAAAATTTGACTTTAGTCTCGAGTGCCTTTTTTTGAAGACTGGCTTAGATTTTGAAGGAAGAGGGATGCTTTATTCCAAAATATGGAGAATTTTTTTTTTGAGAATAATCAAGACTCATCCCTATGGGTATTTAACGAAAACACATTTTTTATAACTTCAAGAAATAATGAAAAATTCAAATTTATTTTGTACGAATCCAAAGTAAAAACTCTACTTTGAAATTTTTGTCATTTCGATCAGAGAAGAACCAAATTTGATATTATTAAGGAAGGGTGTAATTGAAAAAAAAAAATTTCTGGTGTCCATTTAGCTTATCAATGTTAGTAAATCACTTAACTCTACACCAGTACTCAAATCACACTGATGCAATCACATCGCGAATATTATTCATCGTTCTAGATATAATTTAATATTAAAATTCGCTAATTTAAATATGCATTTGGACCATAACAACAATAACGAGATAATTTAACGATACAGCGTCCGTGAGATTAATATTGTTAAAACTTCGAACGAGAATAACGAGTCATGAATGACATAACTCTGATTAATACCTTCCGGTAGGTTATTCCCCATTGAGAAATTTTTCTTCGAAATATATTCCCGTTTTTCCATTTATCTATCAAATGTTTCGGTATCATTGAACTGGATCTATTTACGTTATTTTTATAATTACAGCTACCTTGATTCATTTCTTCTTTCTGGCGGCGTTTTTCTGGCTGAACACGATGTGTTTCAATATTTGGTGGACGTTCAGGTAAGCCTCGAGGCATTTTATTCATCTTAATCCCCTGTCCAACCACATGTTTGATTTACAAAAAAAGGCTGGCGAGATTTTAATCAAAAAACACGAAGAGGGGAACCAGGGGATTCCATACCTTTTATATTCTCTCATTTCTGAATCAGTGAAATTTATCAAAAATCACTGAAAAACAGTCAGAATTGCAGCACAGTAATAAATCAGTGAAAATTTTTTCATTGAAATCAAGTCGGTGAAAGAAAATCACTGGAAATCAGTGAAAGAAAATCGACAAAAAATCAGTGAAAGAAAATCACTAAAAATCAGTGAAAGGAAATCACTAAAAAATCAGTGAAAGGAAATCACTAAAAAATCAGTGAAAGGAAATCACTAAAAATCAGTGAAAGAAAATCACTGAAAATCAGTAAAAGAAAATCACTGAGAATCTGTAAAAATTCACTAAAAACTCCGTGATATTTACGAAATTCACTGTAAAATCTGTGAAATTATTTGAACAATCAGTGTAAAATCGCTGAAATAAGTGAATTTCACTGATTTTTCCGATGCTGTGATTCTGACTAGTTATCAGCGATTTTTCACTGCTTCGAAATGAGAGAGTAGGTTCGAGTGATAAATACGTGGCACGTCATACCCACGAATATTTTCCAAAAAACGCCCACTCAATCGTGATTGTAATTATCGAACGAATCGCGTTACACGGTGTACCTACGTGTTTACATGCCCAATTTAATTTTAAATACCAACTTGCACTATGTGCGAGATACAACCGAATTCTACTGTTGTCACGTCAACTCGAACCTATAGTATAGATGCATGAACTGCTATTTCATCGTGAAAACGCGTTATTTACCCCACGATGAGATTTTTTCACCGGCGGAAATTTTTTCATGGATGTTTATTTCCATTCGCAGGGATCTGCGACCGAGTGTGGATAAAGGTCAAGAAACTTACAGATTGACTCTGTACAGACTGTACGCGTGGGGTATACCGTTGATCATCGTTGGTGTCGGTACTGTCATGGATCAAATGCTCACCGAACAGTATCCCGCTATTTTGAGACCGAAATTTGGCGAAATAAGGTGTTGGTTTTATGGTAAGTAGCCAAATTTATACTATTCTAGAAATGAGTGTCCACGATAACTATGAATGTGTCTTGAATCGAATTTTCGAATTTTAGTGGCCTCATCCCCTGTAGTGGTTCATTTTCTCATGAAATAACAAATAAGACTTCCAAAATTTTAGCTTCTACATCAATTAAAGGTCATGTAATGAGCCCTACTTTTAATGGCATTTGATATGGGATAACATGCTGAAAAATTGGGGGAAAATGATGTAGAATTTCCAGATATTTCTTAAAAATCTGAAAATATGATTCAATTTTGATGTTTAAAGATGAACTGTGGGCTGAAGAAACCATGCTAGGGGGTTCAGAGGACATCAAATTGGGTAAAATGTGGTATTTGAAGCCCCTAGGATGATTTCCCATGCCCGAAGTTCATATTTAAAAATCAAAATTCAGTCATATTTTCAGATTTTCAAACAATACCGATTTCAAAATTTTCCATTTCCCCCTTTTTTTTTAGTTTTTTGCATGTTATCCCAAGTTGAATCCCATTAGAAAAAGCTAGTCTCAGCACAATGGCTTATTATTGAGTTGGGGGACTAAAAGTTTCGAAATCTCATTTTTAGAAAAATATGAAACCATTATACCACAGGTGAAACCTCTAAAATCCTGGAAAAAAGTTCAAAATATTCTAACAAGGGAGGTATCTCAACTCAAAGTAAAAATTTGAGCCCAAACAAAAAAAAAATCGAAAATACATCATAACAGGACCCAGTATCCGAAATTTCAGGTGCTGAAGTTCATTTCTCGATTTTTGGCGAATTTTTGAAATTTCAAAATTACCTCCACCCTGCGAAATAAAAAAATTTGATCTAATGAAGGAAAAAAGCTGAAATTTGGTATTTACCCTTTTTTCAATCTCTCGAATCGATTAGAAGCAGTTTCGAGACATTTCGAAGCCATCAGAAAAGTTTGGAATTTTTCAGCGCTGGAGAAAAGCCCATAAAAATGGCCCATATGAACATGAGCACCTTTAATCGCGCATAACCAATATTGGTGACCTATTTGATCGAATAAAGTAGAATTTTCCGAAATTCGCAATTCTGAGTTCAAATTTATATTTTTTGACTGACATTTAATTTTTTCCAGTAAAATTGTCAGTCAAAAAATATAAATTTGAACTCAAAGTTGCGAATTTTGGAAAGTTGTGTTCTAAACGATCAAGTAGGTCACCAATATGGATAATCCGCGAATATAGGAGCTGAAGTGCATATGGGCCATTTTTATGAGCTTTTCTCCAGCGCTGGAAAATTCTAAAATTTTCTGGTGGCTCCGAAACGTCTCGAAACCGCTTCCAATCGATTCGGGAGGTCGAAAATAGGGTATCTACCAAATTTCAGTTTTTTTCGTTTATTAGATCAAATTTTCATATTTCGCAGGGCAGAGGTAATTTTAAAATTTCAAAAATTCGCCAAAAATCGAGAAATGAACTTCAGCACCTGAAATTTTGGATACTGGGTCCTGTTATGATTTATTTTTGATTTTTTCTTGTTTGGGCTTAAAATTTTACTTTGAGTTGGGATATCTCCCTTATAAGAAACATCTATTTTCTGATATGTAACTTGAACTACACAGATTTATTCTTCATACGTACATGTGGTGCTTCCTGTCAGCACTATTTGGGGCATTTATTTGTATACCTACTTATTCAGATAGATACAGCAGGGATATTTTTACCTAAGCCTATCTACGCACGTGTATCTCCATTCAATCGAGGCGATATTAATCATTAGTCGTTTTGGTATTCGTACCTGAAATAAATTAGAGCGATGATTGACAGTTGATCTATTCAATCGCCCAAAACGCTTCTTCTTTTCACTATTTTTCTCTCGACCTTTGAACATTCGTAATTGATTACGTAGATGAATCGATTTCTGAAATTAATCTATCGCCTTGACGCGTTAATCTGATAAATTTCTCTGTTATTTGACCCGATGACATACGAGTAATGAAATTATTTGAGTGATTGATGCGGAGGAAAGAGATCTGGAACGCGATTACGAGAATGACTTATGGTACCTAATCTTAGGTATATTTTCATATTCGAGTTAATTAATTAGGTATTTACCTACACTCAAAGAAATAATAATAAATTTTATCCAAAAAAATAATAATGAGGCACCATTTACAAAATTGGTAGTTAAAATTTATTCTGAAAAAAATAATAGGTATTTATCGCGAAATTGGGTAAACGGTGCCCAATTATTATTTTTTGGGATAAAATTTATTTTTTGGATACAATTTATCATTTTTTGTAACACGTTTTTTTTTTATTTCTTTTGAGTGTTTTTTCAGTGCATACTTAGATGGTATTATTGGGTTGAGAAATTTTCTGAGATGATTTATCGTAATTTTTACCAAGCTCTAGACGATTAGGGGTATCAAAATTTTCATAAATTGAACAATATTGTTTGTCTTGAAAAAAAAGAAGAGAAAAATCGAATTCCAAAGTCTTCCAGTTTCCGTTCTTTTTCCATTTCTGTGATACTGGCGTTTCCAGTCGTTTCTCTGACACTTTTCCATTCGGTTTCCAACAACATTGGCTCAAATCATTAAGAAAATTCAACAAATTGACATCTCTTTAAAATTTTTAGGTGCTTATTTATTTCAAAAAAAGATCACACTACAATAGAAATTCAATCATACAAAAGTCATACTTTTTAGTCTTACGGTTCTGTGAGACATTAAAAATTCATTTATAATCTTTATTTTTTCTGGAAATGTACTAATGCCCTTGACTATTATCACGTGACAAAAATGACCCCCCCCCCCCCAATATTCCATAAATATCACGGGTAAAAAGTCTGGGAAATTGAAAAAATTGGTCTGGAGAACCTAGGGAAGTCAAGGAAAATAATTTCTAAAACATAGTGGACTCCTTGATGTATGCAGCAATTCTTTACAAAACAGCTTGCGTTCTCTCCCCTATACATCCAAGCACATGTATTATAATCGTTTGTACCACGAGTTCTTTTCATGATTTCTATTTAGTAGCCACCCCTAGCTCGGAGTCTCGCGGCGAAACATTAACGGTTTTAATTTTTATAATACTGCAATTCTTCGGTATCTCCTATCATCGTATAAGTAATTGAATGTTTGATGCCGAAGGTTCTTTCAGTTTCGACGAATACGCGAACCGATTGATGGTATTTTAAAAATTCATTCAACCGTGCAACGTACGAGAGCTCGAGCTATGGCTTATGGATCGTGATCGATTCGTTGATTGAGGTTACATATGAGCCTCGCAGCGTGGACTTGGGATAATTAATTTCGTACATCGAGAACGTCCATTCACGTCGTAATTTTCTCACTTCTTGTTACAGGAGACGCCGAGTTATTTGTTTACTTTTTAGGACCGGTTGGATTTCTTTTGGTGATCAATCTATTACTGTTCCTCGCAACGACCAGAGAATTGACTTGTGGATTATGGAAAAGAGAAGGCGTCAAATCGTCTACAGAAAGGTATGGGGCTGCGATGGCAGATTTTTCCATACATAGACCATAATTTAACCCTTATTATTTGAATACCTTTCACCTTTGATGTTAAAACTTCATCAATTAAATCACCCTCTGACAGTCTGATTGCGTGTGCGAGAAGGTAACGTCAATTTCGTCCACGTCAGATTTGGAGGGGCGAGGGAGGGGCTCATGAAAGGAATAGAGATCTGAAGTTCAAAAATTTGTGTTTTAATCCGGAAAAATTGTTTTAAAAGTACAAAAAATTTTATTTTCCTCCCAAAAAGTTGACTTTGAATAGTCTTAAGATTTGGAAGCCAAAACGGCACATGAGAATGAGATGAAAATAACTAGGTACTTATTTGAAATAAAAACTTGAAAAATTACATCCTTTTGGGTGAAAAAAAATTATAGACCAAAAAAGACAAAAAGAAATGAAAAACCAAAATCCACTGAAGAAAATTCAACGAGAAAGTGATTTAAAAAGGTGGGAGGGGGAAGGGAGGAGCGATGGAAGAGGTCAGAGGATATCACGAATCTTTTCAGAAAAAAAAAAACAAATAAATAGGTAAACAAAGTATTTGAAGACGTGAGCCGAAGAATCCAATTCATTAATGATTCCAACAAAAAAAAAATCATTTTCAGAATACAAAATATTTAACCGAATAAAGCTCGGATCATTTTGAGCCCACCCTCCCCCCTCCAAAAACGAGGAACCAAAGTAAGTTTTGAAATGAATAAATTTTACTGAATGAAAACAACCACAAAACCCAATAAAGAACCCGATTTTTTTTCAAAAAATACAAAAAAATCAAATTTTTCCATAGAAAGTTAAAAAAGAAGAAGGAATATCAATTTAAAAAAAAAAAAACAAAAAACGATGAACTCAAACTATTTGAAGAAATGAAAGAAACCCCGCGGTCAAATTCTAGACCACTCCCTCAAAATCCTGTATTTCCTCACAAAAAAACAAAAGTTCAAAACATTCCGGAAAAATCGAAACAAAACCGATATCAATAAAATAAAAATCATTTAATATTAAAAGTAACCAAATTATTCTAACAAAAAAAAAAACTGAATCTCATGGTATGAATAA
Organism: Pseudococcus viburni; assembly: GCA_033439095.1. Taxonomy (NCBI): domain Eukaryota; kingdom Metazoa; phylum Arthropoda; class Insecta; order Hemiptera; family Pseudococcidae; genus Pseudococcus; species Pseudococcus viburni. Next base: position 922,428 of record JAVBJF010000137.1, read on the forward strand.
ATCCATTTATTCTGAAGTGATACATAATTTCATGTTGCAGGACCGCCCTAAGTCACATATGCCTTAAATTGGTCATCGTAATGGGTATCACATGGATTGTGGATGTTATTTCGTGGGCTATCGGCGGCCCAATTCACCTTTGGTATCTGACAGATTTGGTGAATGCTCTGCAAGGTGTTTTTATTTTCATTGTGGTAGGTTGTCAACAACAAGTTTGGAATGCAGTGAAGCGAAAATGGTTTGTAAACGATTTATTGTCCAGAAATGGTGTTTCCTCTAATGCAGCGCCATCTGTCATAAATGAGCAACCATCTTCCAAGCAAACCGCTGGTGAAACATTATGCTAGTAGGAATTACCAATTTTTTTTTCATCGAGTGTTTTCGAAATTACAATGTAGGTACAGTTTAGCTCTTTACCAAAAAAAAAAGAGTCTACGAACCAAATAATTTTCATTCTCCAGTTCCTATTATTTTTGAACATTCAGTTCTTTGTAAAATTATTGGTTATCAAACCATCATGTATAACACTTTCTCAAGTAGAAATTTTAATTCTCCATCAATTTCTTTGAATCACCTTATGTAGAAAAATGAAAAAAAAAAAGTTTTTGTCGGAGATATGTTAAATTGCTGTTGTGTAGGTATATTATGATGTATATCTAATTAAGAACTTTCAATTGTCAAATCTAGTCAAACTAAGTTGTAATTTTTGTTGATGGTCTGCCACTTAGTCTGTTCAACACAATTTTATTTTGAATCTAAAAATTGTCAACAGTCTCAAATCTGAAGAGTACCTAGCTACCTACTCAACTACATGTCTCTGTGTTGATCGTTTGTGCATAACATTCTTGATCTCTTGTACCATAATTCCTCATTCTATGAAGTAGGTATTGACATTATATTGTAGGCCTATGTGTAGCTTAGTTGCCAAATACCTATTTGATGAGATGAAAATATGATAAAAATACTGTGGTAATTTGAATGTTGCATGTGGAGGTAAGTATTTTTCCAACACTTCAAAAACCGTGTTAGTTCACTATATGAGAGAGGCCACATAACTTGTTTATTATCTTCTTAAAATATTTAATAAGTACATACCTGATTCTTTTTGTATTTATTAGTTTTTTTTTACTTATTTTATTTTTTACATTTATATGATCCAGCTTTATCACTGCGTTTGATCAATATATGCATAGGTATATTTTTCTACCTTAAATTTTTAAGTTGCTTTTTTTCTGGTTTTTTTCCCCTCAAAAATAAAGACTGATATTTTCATTTTTTTATTTTGTATCTGCATTACTTGAAAACTCGGAATGATATGTGAACTCCCATCAATTTTTCATCCAACAATTCAATCTCAGTTACTGGGACTACTGGGAGATTCAGATTATCTCTCCAAGGAATAAATTTGAATTAAGGTGGTGATTTTTTCAAAGGTGGCAAATTCTTTGAAGGAGATGAATTCTTTATAGGCGATCTAACAGATTGAATACTTTTGGAAAGGATATGGGTTTTCATTACTTTACATATAATGTATGCAAACACAGATAGGTAATATGAGTGTGAATGAAAACATTTGTGCATAGCAATTATCTGTTGAGATGTGTAGGTTCCATGACCTCAAAGTCATGCCATAAGTCACGGATTTTAGGAAATTTTCAAAGTGCTGTAACGCTTTCAATTTTCAATTTAGGTGAAAAATATATAGAACCTTTCTTGTTCTATTTAAAAAGGTCTACAAAAAAGGTCATATAAAACTTTTGCCTAAGTCGAAAATTGGAAGCGCTATAATACTTTGATATTTGGAAGAATTCGCTAAAATTTGGGAATTTTTAAAGTGCCGGAACTCTTTCAATTTTGAGTTTGGCCGAATTGTGTATAGAACCTTTCTTGTTGCTCATAAAAAAAGCTACGAAAAAGATCATATATAATTTTTGCCTAGGTCGAAAATTGAAGGTGCTACGATGCATGGAAATTGAAAGAAAACCTGCTACAATTGGGAAAATTTTCAAGTAAATACCCTTGGACTTTCATTCTTTCAAAATTAAATGCAAGCTAAACTTTAGAAAACATTTGTCATCTTCATCCACTTCTCGAACTCAACTTAATTTTTCCGACTATAAATAATTACAACTTTGTCATCATTAGAATGGCAGGTTTAAAAGTTTAAAAATTTTCAAATCAGATCAGAATTTTTATGATTTTTCCAAGTTTTAGTGGAAACTAAATTTTGAAGCTATTTCTTTTAAAAAAAAATGTTGGTTGGAATGTTATTTTTACAGTCTTACGGTTGAAATTTCAATTTTGTCATGGTTCATAGGAGAGGAGTGCAGAGAAATCCCGGCATGAAAAAATAGCAGAATTCTAGAGGAATTCCAGCGGAAGGTCTCATCACCGATTCCGCTAGAATTCCGCTATTTTTGCACACTGAGTTGTTCTTTCCCCTTCGTTTGATTTAACCATACGTCTAAAATTTGCATAACTCATATTACGTTTCCACGAATACCTACATACTTAAAAACATGACATTTTTCAAAATGTTCAGGTCCTTTTTGCCGATGTATTTTTGTTACATATTTTAATAAAAAAAAAATTAATTTAAAAATTGATAATTCATCAGCTACTTTAAAATTAATAAAAATCTATAAATCAGAGAGTTAAAGTTCGATGACCCTGTTAATTGTTTTTTTTTTGGGGGGGCGCTTAAAATCTATTTTTTTTCTCTTTTCATAATTTCAAAGCAATGAAAATACATATTTGTATTTTTTTCTGGAAAACATTCTTCCCGTGAAATTCTGCCAATAAGCATACTTATCAGCTTTCCACAGTCCCTATCAGCTTTCCACAGTCCCTATCAGATTTCCACAGTCCCTATCAGCTTTCCACAGTCCCTATCTCTCCTTCCGCACACCAAATACCAACATAATCGTAGTACGTTTTTTATCATGTGAAAATATTGGAAATTTCTGACCATTATAAGCGATTCTTGAAGGCAACAGCTTCAAAATTTAGTTTCCACTAAAACTTGGAAAAATCATAAAAATTCTGATCTGATTTGAAAATTTTTATACTTCTAAACTTGCATTTAATTTTGAAAGAATGAAAGTCCAAGGGTGGAAATTTTTTGTAAAAATTTACTTGAAAATTTTCCCAATTGTAGCAGGTTTTCTTTCAATTTTCATGCATCGTAGCACCTTCAATTTTCGACCTAGGCAAAAATTGTATATGACCTTTTTCGTAGATCTTTTTATGAGCAAAAAGAAAGGTTCTATACACCATTCGGCCAAACTCAAAATTGAAAGAGTTACGGCACTTTAAAAATTCCCAAATTTTAGCAAATTCTTCCAAATTTCAAAGTATTGTAGCGCCTCCAATTTTCGACTTAGGCAAAAGTTTTATATGACCTTTTTTGTAGATCTTTTTATGTACAACAAGAAATGCTCTATATATTTTTCACCTAAATTAAAAATTGAAAGCGTTACAGCACTTTGAAAATTTCCTAAAATCCGTGACTTATGGCATGACTTTGAGGCCATGGCGGCACGGGTAAACGTGCTTCAATCGGGTCGTAACCAAGCTTAAATATGTTTTAAGAGTAAAAGTAAAAAATTTAGAGGGTATGCGCCCCGAAATTCTAACTTTGATTTTTCTTGGGACACCCTATGTTTAGACTCGACTATTCTGATGTGGTAGTGCAGTGCAGTGCAGTGGTAATTTTTAATAATTTTTTGAGGATTTTAATTAACCTATGGGTGTTTTTCTTACCCAGTCATGACAGTGTATGCTTTGTAATAATGGATAAACGAAAAACGATTGAATAAACCTTCCGGTAACGATTATAAAATTTTACGGGAACAGAAAGAAAAAAAATTTCAAGACGTTCTTAAAAAAAACAATGAAACTCAATTTTTCATTCAAAAAAAAATTGGAAGAAAATGTAGACAAGGTGTAAGATCCTGCATTTGATATCGATACCAGTAAGTACCAACTTTCAGTGTCCTAGGACTAGGAACATACCTCCTTATGTAGAATATAACGTAAAATTTTAGGTTTAGGATAATTTTTAATGGGCGTATGGAGTGAATTTTAAATAAGTTCCAGATGCAACATTTCATCAATTCTTTCTACATGAGCTTGAAATGCTGTCACATTCACACTCTTGACTAGTGCAGCAGGCAACATTGACTCTATATAATTGAGCTGTTTAAAATTTATTTTTCAAAATTCGAGTCGTTTCGTTATTGCAGTAAGCTATTACCTGCTTTGATCATGAGCGGAGTGACTCGCCGGGTGTATAATTAAAATTGCTAGGAAAATTGCATATAGGCATAAATTCTATTAGACAGTCTATAGGGCTCGAATCGCGTGTACCTAACTACGTATACAGCTTGGGAGCACGAGCGCAACTGCATACCATGTCGATGAAGAAACGTACCGGAGGTAAGCACAAATGCTGCTCGCCATCGCGACCGTGTCCCTGCTCGCCGTCATCTTCTTGTCGAAATATTTGTCGCCATTCGCCGGCAGTCGTCGAAATACCGCAACTATGTTGCCGGCCCGAGCTGGTCGACTTGACGAAACCCTGTCGCACCGGAACCATTCGAGTGCCTAAACTGCAATGCAGAAGCAAATGCGTACACATTCAAAGGCCTCAGCTACAATGCGAACCGTGCACCATGCCTAAGCCCTGTAAAAAAATCAAGGTCTTCGATTTACCGAAACCGTGTCCGAGGCCGGTTTCTCTTCCGGTACCAAAGTTGTGCTTCGAATTCGAGCCTTGCCCGGTACTCAAGTCGAAAGTACACAGGATGAACGTCCAACTTCCTAAACCTTGCTTACCGAAAGTCGCGCCGCCCAAAATATGCTGCGATCCGTGTCCCGTCACTATTCCCAGAGTTAAATGCGAACCGGTGAACTGTTGCGTTCCTAGACCCGAGATACCTCCGGTTACTTTGGAGTGTCCCAGGTTCTGTCCTCGCCCGACGGAGGTCTGCGTTCCTCGAATGTGTCCCGAAGTGCAAAAAGTTAAACTCGCCAAGCCGTTAATTTGCATAGAAAGACCGGCTCCCTGTCCTGCAGTAACTGTGTCTTGCCCGAATCCTTGTGCTGATCCGGAACCGTGTTAATTTGGTGACATCTACCATTCTCCTCCTTTCTCCTCGGATATTTTCTTTTTTTTTATCTCGGCGAAAACGTGACGAATAAAGATATATTCAAAAAATCTGAAAAAAATGCAGTCAATTCAAAAGCTCAAATAAATATATTACCTATTTCAATCGAAAGTCATCGCCGAATAACCTATGGGCGCCTGGTAGAAAAGCATGAAGTGAACAATTAGCTGGAAGAATCGACTAAATACATCGAATATTGAGCATCGAGTTTCGTCAGAGACAGAGTCAGAGTCATAGTCAGGTGGTAGTAAAAAAATTAAGAAAAAATAAAATTTTGAGAAAACAATTCGAGTTTGAAAATTTTTTAAGAAAAATTGAGATGACTTTTGAGATGAAAATCTTTTCACAAATCATCTCACGATTTTTTCGAGCTTCCTTGGGTGAGATGATTTTTGGAATGAAAATCATTTTTCAAAAATCATCCGATGATTTTTCTGGACGTACGATGAACTTTGAGATGAAAATCAATTTCACAAATCATCGCATACTTTTTTCATTTACTGAAACTTTTTTTCAAAACTACGAAGTGTGTTTTAAAATTTTTTTTAAACTCGGCCAAGTATTTCGTCTTTTGCTCTCATGTTTATGTTTTTCAACTCTGAAATGTTTCCCAAATTCTAAAATGTTTATGATTGAAGAGTAGTAAAGTTGTAAAAAATATTGATTGAGAAATTGAAAAAATTTCAGCACTGCAAAATGGTCGTTTCTTGAAAAACTACGAAAAACGGTCTATTTCAAAAAAATTCTCACGCCTAAACCGTGAGGTAACCGACTTTTCTCGTGTTTTTATGCATGAATTTTTTCAACAAAATGTATTATCTGACAAAGAAATCATCTTTGTCATCAATAGCTATTTGGTGGGGTTCATTTTGATACAATGAAAATGACTGAATACAAAATTAACCTAAATCCACGTAATTTCCTAGTTTTAGGGAGACGATCGGATGGAGGGGGGGGGGAGCTCAGAGGAATCGGATAAAAAACTGAGCATATTTTCGAACTCAGTTCCTTCAAAAACCCAACAAACGACACGTCACAGGTTATTTTTCATTTTTTTTTGAATTTTCACCTCATCGGCCGGGGGGGGGAGAGGTGATAGGAAGTTCACTGGGATCCGTTGAAAAACTGAGCCCATATTCTAATTCAAAATTTAGTCAATTTCTTGCCGATTCCGTTTTTGAATAATCTAAATTGACAGTTAATTCCAAAGAACTGTAAAAAAACAAAACATTCAAGACTTGAATAATTTTTTTTTTATGAACAATCTGCATAATTTTCAACTGCATGTTTCAATAAACCGAAAATCCTTTTACAATAAAATAAAATAAAAAATTTTAAAAATCGAACAATGGGGAGGAAAGGAGTAGAATTCAGGAAATGATGAATTCGTCGCCTGAAGAAGTTCATCTGGAGTGGGTCCTGTTGTTCTTCGAATGACACCAGACTTTAAATTTTTCGATCAAGTTGATTAGAGAATTTTTGCTATGCATTTTTATTGTAAGTTTTTTCGAACACCCTGAAGACCTCTTTTTTTCCAACGTTGATGGAAACTATAAACAATGAATTCATCATCTAAAGAAGATCATAATTATCGAGGGTTTTGTATTTCTACCATCATGTACATTCGAATGGTAATAGACCAGGAATGACGCCAGATTTAAAATTTTTTAACCAAGTTGATGAGGAAATTTTTGCTAGGCATTTTAATTGTAATTTTTTTTGGACACCCTGAAGACCTCTTTTTTTCAAAGTTGATGGTAACCGGAAATGATGAATTCGTAACCTGAAGAAGCTCATCTCGAATGGATCCTTTCTACTATCATGTACATTCGAATGGTGAAAGACCAGGAATGACGTCAGATTTTAAATGTTTCAATCAAGTTGATTACGAAATTTTTGCTAAGCATTCTAATTGCAATTTTTTTTGGATACCCTGAAGACCTCTTTTTTTCAAAGTTGATGGTAACCGGAAATGATGAATTCGTAGCCTGAAGAAACCTGTCGGATCCTTTCTACTATTATGTACATTCGAATGGCAATAGACTAGGACTGGCACCAGATTTAAAATTTTTCAATTAAGTTAGTTGAATAATTTTTGCCATGCATTTTCATTATATTCTTTTGGACACCCTGAAGGCCTTTTTTCGGACAAGAATCGCTTCTAGGCAACGCTATTTTCACACAAAATTCATTAAAAAATCACAAAAATTCATTTTTCTCAAAAACTTTTCAACCGATTTCGATAAAACTTGAAATCTCCCAGGTTCAGCAATGCCCCAACAGCGCGACTTTTTCAGATTTTTCTCAAACCTCATAGTTTCGGAGTTTAATCGAGGACAAATTTCATACATATATATATATATATATATATATGGATCATACTAACCTTGCGAGACCCACTTAGCAAAAAGAGATCATACAGACACTGTGAGGCCCAAAACTTTAAAAATGGGCATAAATAAAGGGTCAGGTAAAAATGCCAATGTGTGTAACCTAAAAAATAGTAGAAAATGAGGCGAGTCTAATGGCGCTAGCGTCATATTTGTATCTCTTTATGCTTATGAATGGCGCATGGTTAAAGTTTCCAAATGTTGCTGTGTGCAGAGAGGCGAGGTAATTTGTATATAAAGATATACAAACGACCTTGCGAGACCCTCTGCCTACAGACTCCTGAGTATGCATACATCATGAAAAACCACTTTATATGGCATGACGTTGCGAGACCCGATTTCGGGCCTCACAAGGTAAAATCGGGCCTAATAAGGATAGCGTGATATCCAAAACGGGTCTCGCAACGCTGCAACATGCCTATATATATATAAATATATAAGGAAAGGTGAATTTGAATGAATGGTATAATCGTGTTCCTAATGACCCAAAACGCAAAGAAAACTCACCCCCGACCCCCAGTCTCACCGCGGCAACAAATTTAGTACCTGACTTTTCAAGAAAAGTCGGTAATAGGTATCAAAGATTGGTAGTTTCTGGTCGTTTCTTGAAAAACTACGAAAAACCACCAGAAACCATTATTGTTCAATGCTGAAAAAAATGGTAGTTTTTCATCGATTTTCAAGAAACAATCAGAAACAACCGATGAAATTTTTGTTTTCCAAATTTTTTACTCGAAATCGTACTAGCAGCTGACTATGTTTCTGACTCTGACGGTACTCGATATCCGATGCTCAATCGTCACGCCGAGACGAATCCAATTGCATTTTACTTTTGAATTTTGACCTATTCTTGACCAGGTTGCACACGATTTTCTACATCATTGGAGTAGGTACTTACCATTGCTTATAAAATCATTGGAGTTGGTTGCAGTGGTGATTTTGGAAGGAAACCTCGGAGGAAGCCGGAAAGTTTGAAGAAATTAAACAGTTAAAAAAATATTTCTAATACGAATTTATCAAAAAATCACACTAAATAAGAATAGGTTCACGTCTCTTGCATTTTTATTACCTAGGTACTAGTTAAATTTTCTTCTTTAATTACTTACTTACTCATGAGTTGGAAAGAAATTTTGAAAAACATGGGTTTGAAAAAAATTTGAAGAAGTCCAAGTTGGAAAAATTTTAATAGACACACAAATGTTTTTCAAGTGTAATTTTTTTTAAAATTCATATTTTTAACAAGTTTTTTCTGTTTGGATTATTTTTTAGAATTTTTTCCAATTTTAAAATTTTTTCTCAATTTTTTTACCTAATTGGAAAGATTTTTTAAAAGAACATTAAATTGAAAAAAATGGAAAAAATTTTGAGAAAATTCAAGCTTGAAATAATTTTACTTAGGTACTCACTGTTGGAAAAATTTTCAAATTGAAAATGGGATACAATTTTGAAAAAAAAAAATTATTATCATAGTAATTGAAAAAATTTACTATTAGAATAGATTTAGGAGTTTCCTATTGAAAAATAAAAAAATTGAAGATAAAATCGGAAGAATGGGGCT